>VZRI01001194.1:52054-101591 GCA_013397515.1 Upupa epops
CCTTTGGAGGTCCCTGCCAACCCAAGAAAGTCTGTGATTCTGTGATATGAGAAGTAAAACAGAACCTTTTTAATCAAACTTCTGGGGGGGCCTAAGTGACAAACTGTCCCTTGACAAACTATCACCAAGTTTCTTGGAAGGAAACCAGTGCTGAGCAAGTCAGTGACTCTGGCAGAACAGAAGCCTTTCAAAAATCTCTTGCTGATGCAGAATCCAATCTGGTTTCCCTTCATGTGTTGTATTTCAGTTTGTAATGAGTGACGCTTCCAAGCTAGTTATAACCACTTCATTAAAACAGGCTTCTCCCTTCCTTCTCTTGGGAAATGATATAACACAGGACCTCACGGGATACCTCTCTGTTACTATGTCCTGTTTCCAGGTTCACTGCCTAGAAAGAGAAGATTTCTGGGAGGAGTGAAAGGGCAGCCCCGAGCAAACAGCCTGACTCACCTCTCTAAAAAACCCCACCTTCTCAGAGGAGCCCTTCTTCACTCGAAGCTGCTACCTTGCTCCTTGTAATTAGCTCTTCTCTGGTCAGGACGTTATTATTTGCGAGTAGGGGCCGTGGATTCACGATGTCCTTCAGTAGGGGCCGTGGATTCACGATGTCCTTCAGTAGGCATCCGATGGTTTATCTGTGCTTCACTCACGCTGCCGTGCTCTGCGTAAACCCAAACCCTCCAGTCATGCTACTCGGGCTCCACTCTGGTTGAAGTGAACTATTGTGTTTGTCAGGGTCATTGAGGTGTTGCTTGAGACCAACCCCAGGGCCAAAACTCTATAGGGAATAATCTACATTTTTAAATAAAACATAGTAATTATGTGGTTCTCAGGAAAAAAACAGAGCAAAACACGAGTGGAATGTAAATAAGATGCTTGCTGCTTGCTGCTGGAGCACTATCCCTGCTGCATTCAGACACCTTTTTCCCAGTAAGGAGCTTTACAATTATAGGAAATGAGCAGCAGGGGTGATTAAACAGCTGAAAGTGCTGGTCAGGATCAGGCAGAGGTTAGAGAAACTCCTTCCCGTGGAGGTTTTTGTTTCACTGTTATTACCTAAAGCTGCTGAGCTAAACTTCCTTTTCTTAGTCTCTTTGATGCTGCTGGGTGCAAGGGTTACTGCCCCTGCCAAACACCCCAGAGGTGTTTGGCAATAACTGGACACCGTGAGTGCTGACACCTTTGTGGGAGCTGGTTATTTCATACCTGTGGCTCTTCTTAGCAGAAACACCGTGTGGAACCTGCCAGTGACACAGAAGGAGCTTCTGACGCGCATGAAAGTCATGGTGTAGTTGAGAGCAGATCTGCTGAGGCAGCTGCAGGCAACAATCAGCTGCTCTACACAATTAACACACAATTCCACCAGAGCTCGGAGGAAGACTGGTGATCTCAGCAGGGAGACCTCACAGGGTCTCATGTAGAAGTATGGAGCTGAACATGAAGATGAGCATGACAACTGCAAATGAAAAGACCCTGGAGTCCTTCCTTCAGGTACTGGATGGTCACTATAAGGTCCCCCAGTCTACTCTGGTCTGCTCTGCCCTGGTGAGACCTTACCTGGAGCCCTGTGTCCAGTTCTGGAGCTCCCAACACCAGAAGGAATGGGACCTGTTGAAGCAGGTCCAATGCTCAGAGAGCTGGAGCCCCTCTGCTCTGGGGACAGGCTGAGTTGGAATTGTTCAGCCTGGAGAGGAGAAGACTCCATACAGTGACCTTCCAGTCCCTGAAAGGGGCTGTCAGCAGGCTGGGGAAGACTGTTCACAAGGGCAGAGAATGATAGGATGGGGGAACACGGTTTGAATCTGGAAAAGGGCAGAGTGAGGCTGGACAGGAGGACAAAGTTCTTGAATCTGAGGACAGGCTGCCAGAGAGGTGGGGGAGGCCCCATCCCTGGGGCCATTCAAGGTCAGGCTGGCTGGGGCTCTGGGCAGTCTGTTCTAGTTGGAGATGTCCCTGCTTGGTGTAGGGGGCTGGACTAGATGATGTCTGGAGATCCCTTCCCACCCAAGACAGTCTATGATTCTGCTGGGATGGCAGAAGGGGGAACATAGCAATGGCCCAGGGGAGGCTACTCAGTCAGGAGAGAAGACGGTTCCAGAGCAAACCCATTCTATTTTCTGTATCTGAAACATCCTTAAATTGCAACTATTACAATTAGGACATCAGCTGAAAACAAACTGAGTTGTTTAATAATTTATCAGGTTTCTCTCTGTTATTCTAATCTCTACCTTCTTATTGGCAGCTGAATGCTTCTCAAACAGTTTTCCAGGTGGAAAACGCTGTGGTGGAAGCAGTTTGGTGGTTGCAGCACATGATTTTAAATCACTTTAACCACAATCTGTTACCCTCACCATAGAAGATTTTCCTCCTGCCAGTAAGTCCTCAGAACAGGTTAGCTTTATTTTTTTGCTGAGACATTTGCTGTTTGTTCAGAATAGCAGAAGATTCCTGTTGTTTCTCTATGAATCCCTCTCCTAGCTGCTCCAATAAAGTCCCATCTTGTCCCTAATTCCTCTGATTAGCCTTACCAGGCTCGAGACACTGGACCAGGTTGCCCAGGGTGGTTGTGGCTGCTCCTTCCCTGGAAGTGTTCAAGGCCAGATTAGCTGGGGCCTTGAACACCCTGGTCTAGTGGGGAGTGCCTGCTCATGGCAGGGGGGTGGGAACTAGATGTTCCTGAAGGCCCCTTCCAACCTGAACCATTCTATGCATCCACCAGTCTATGAACTTCCTCTTCACATTATTAACCTAAACTCTTGCACATCTGCTGGTGCAATGGAAAAAAGCACCTCAGCACTGGGATTCTTTTTATAACAACTAGATAACCTTTTCAGGCCCCTTCCAACCCCCATCTTTCTGGGATTGTGTGATGTGACCACAGTAGGGCAAACAGAGTGCTCAGACTGGCTCACTAACTGCAACCCTGTGACCACATTCTGATCTGTTCACCCAAGACGCTGAGGTGAAGGAAGTTTCAACACCCGGACTGAAAGAGGGCTCCAGAGCAGGAAGGTAGATACAAACCTGAATGGGTTTGAGGAAGCCAAAACAAAGGTTAGTGGTTCAAAGCAAGCACTGATGAACTTCATTCCTGTAATTATCACAGAAAACACTTTAATCACACTTAAAACAGGTTTTCCAGAGAAACAATGAAAAGGTTTTTGTTTAGAAAATGTACTGGAAGGGTTGTTGTTCTGTAAAGACACAGACCTCAGCTCCACCAAGCTTCTGTTCTCTCCAACAGCCACGAGTTTCTGAAATGACCTTAATGAACAGGAGGGGATGGATATGGAGATGTCGAACTTGTTTTTGTCATAATCTACATGATTCCGTGTACCACTAATCCCCACATAGCTGACCAAGGGCCACCATGAGCCTGTAGAACCCTTGCTGCTGCTTTGGAGAGAACAGGTTGTTCGAGCACCTTTAACTGTGCTCTGTTTCCAGCCTGTGAATAGAAGAATCACAAAATGCTGGGGTTGGATGTGATCCCCGGCAATCACACCACGACCCCCCTGCCAGATTAGGGTCCCTTAGATCAAGTCAAGTTGGAACGTGTCCAGGTAGTTTTGAGTCTTCAGAGAATGAGACTGCACAACCTCTCCAGGCAGCCTGTCGGTCTGTCACCCTCACAGTAAAAACTCTTTTCCTGATGTTTTGATGGAAGAAACACATTAAATACTTCATTTACATCTCTTCTTCCACTGGCAGTTGCTGAGGTCGCCACAGGATCGCTTTGGTTTGATCATTTTTACAGTTGCATATCTAGGGCACCATCTCCCTACTAAGAAGTGCTTCAAACTAGGGAAAACTCATGTGAAACCCTGACTTGTGAAACTGAGAACAGACCCTATCGCAGTCACCCTTCCACAGGCTCTGCTGGACTGAAAGACACATGCTGTTTCTCCTGAGAGCTGTGTTCCTTTACTAGTTAGCCCCGTATCTGCCTCCTCCTCTTGCCTCCCAGGAGTTGCCTCTTGTGCAGCAAGTACTGGCACCACTGCCATTTCCCCTCGTGTCACGGAAGAGCTGACATGGTGTAAATGTCTGTGGCAATTCTAGTCCCATACTGAAGCATTATTTGGTTTGGAAGAGATCAATCAAGTCACTGCTAAACTCTGCCTTGACTGCCTGTGATTGAATGTCCTTAAGAAAACGTCCAGGGACATCTGTAGCAGCCTGATGTGAGAAGTCACGACATGCAAACCTGATTCTGTATAAAAACCAATCCCTTAGAAACCAATCTATGAAGAGGGCTCTTCTCACCACAACAATTCATTACAACTCTACATTCCTGAACTCCGATGAGTGACGCGTAACACTCCCTCAGATGTGAGTCCCAGCTCAAGGAGAAGCTCTCATTAAGCACTTAGTTTTCCCAGCTATTAATTTCCTGCCCTGTTCTTCCATCCCTTCTAATGTGAAACCAAACTCCCCCCCCACCCCCCCAGTTGTTTCTGGAATGTTTCAGAAAACAGCAACAAAAAGAAGATCAACTTTGGCCCTATTAGGGTTAATACCTTTGCATAGATGTATCTGACCATAAACTGGTCGACTAGTAGAGGTCTTCTGCTAACATTGTGACTGAGAACAGGACGAATACAGCCACAATAATATACAGCTGTCTACTAAAAGTATGGCGTACAGACACCTCTGGCCGTGCAGTCTCTTGGCCTTCTGAGAATACGTGAGCTGCATCGCTAACATGACAAAGAAAATAGCAATGTTGAGGATGAGGAAGAGACGGGTGTACGAAGCCGATATGGATGGGGCGCCGATTCGGGCAGTTGTCAGCGTCTGGGCCAGCCCTGACTGGCCTCTGACTGGAAGCCCAGGTTTGTGCTTCACGTAAGTGATGTCTTCAAAATCCAGGAGGTCTTTCATTTCCTCGTCTTCATCTACAGGCAACTCCTTTTGTGCTTGGGTCTGTGCCTTCTGCCGCACCTTCCTTTCATTTACCTCGATTTGTGCAAATATGTCAGGAACGGTGTCAACAAATTTGTAGCCTTTGGCCACCTTTCTGTTTTTCTTCGCTCTGCTGTGTTGCTGCTGCCTCTGCGAGATGGCAAATATCCTCTCAATGGCCTCTTCCGTCTGTCTCTTGTCTGAAAACCTGAGCAGACGCTCGGCCGTCTTCCGAAAGCTGGCTGTGTTGCGCACGCGGGATAAGATCTGCTTCTCCAGCTGCTGGAAAACCGGCTTAAAATGCTGCAGGTTCCTCTCCACGATTCCCATGTAGTCCTTCACCTCCGGCACTACCGAGCTCCTGATGGCAGAGGCTCGGTCAAAGACAATTTTCTGCCGATCTGCGATGACCTGTGCAAAGGTGAAGCGGGCCCCATCCTCAGCAGGCCACAGGTACACCACGTAGGCGTGATCCTCTGTGGTGACAAACACATCCAGCTGCGGGGAATCGCCCCGGACGGTGAAACTCTGCACGTTGACAGAGGGCCCAATGAACAGGTAAATAGCCCTGGTCAAAGGGTGCCGCAGCAGAGTCGTGACATTCACGTAGTTTGTTCCGTTGTACGGGTAGCCTCGGGGATACATCCTGGAGGTGATGGTGGCTTTCTCGCTGTGGCCGGTGTCGTCCATCCAGTACATCTTGTATATCCCATCGCGGTGCCTAATGAAGGCCCCATGGATATCATCGACAACCGTTTCTTCAAAAGGCACATCCACGTTGTGGAAGAAACTGGTCGCTGCCTCCAGCAGGCTGTCCTCTTCCAGCTGGATTTGGTCCACCAGTAAAAGAAGCTGGGGATTGAGCAGAATGAGGTTTCTTTGTAGTTTTCTCAGCTTCAGTTTAGGGTTGTAGGCCCCCACGCCTTCTCCCCTGATAAAAACCACCCCGCTTCTCTCCATGGCAGCAACCACTCGTCCCTGACAGTCACCAGCTGAGTCATGTTTATATTTAAGCCACTTTGAGGAACAGTCTTCTGTAATCTGCCCTTCCCATGGGGAGAAGCAGCTTTTGGAGACGGCGGGGGAAAACATCAACACATTATTTAAAAAAGTGTACTTTGGCCCATACAGAGCTTCCGTTATGAAAGGAACCCCGTTGGGAGCAAACGTAAAGGAATTCTGGTCTGGGTGCTCGTGGCCAGCATTAAAGTTCCTCCAGCCCTTGATCCACTCCTTGTACTTGTTCTTATGAACAATATCGTATATTGCACGTCCTCCCAGCTTTCCCGACTTGAAGGAAAGGAAAGGCCTGTTGATTTCAGCCGGCAAAGCACTCCCATAGGTCACCACTCCCCAGTCTTCAAAGTAATGCAGCTTAGGAACCCCGTAGTCTGGTGGAGGTACGGAGCGCAAACTCGCATCATACCTGCCAAAGACACGAGGGAAACAGGGTTTAAAATGACTTGGTTGGGTTCATACCCAGCCCCTGCACAGAACTCAAAAACCAACGCGATATACATCAAGGAGCAAGCTAGTACTATAGAGCCCCCATAGTTCTATATGGTTCCAGAGACAACTAATCCTGTGGCTGTACCTGTATTTATCACACCTACACAAATTCGTGGTGTGTTTGTGTTAGAATAACAGCTGAAAGCATCTCCTCCACAGTTAAAAAATCTGCTCCACAGTCTGCAAAGAAAGTGTCTCTGATTTCAAACTGACATCCTAAAGCTACTGACTGCAACACTGTCATAGTGCTCATGCTCTTGTGAGCATAGAATCATAGAACCACTGTGGCTGGAAAAGACCTTCAAGGTCATTGAGTCCAATCATTAACTGAACTCTACCAAGCCCAAGGCAAATGTTCAGTCCTTTTGGAACTGCCTGTATTCTATAGAATTGTAAGTCGGGGGAAGGAAAACACAAAAGCAGATGTAGGACCAGACCAAGGTGTTTCCTGTAGCAACTCACAGTGTGTAACTATGCAAAGTAAAGAAGCTCTTGTGAGCCTCATGACAACCTGGGTCGTACATGGCTGGTCTCATCTCTGCTTCTACAGAGTAAATCTACAGGCAGTGAATTATCTCTAAGTCAGGTTCCTTCCGACCGCATTCATTCCCCTTCATACCAGAGAAACTCAGTGTGGAGTGTGCACCACCTCTGCCCTTTGGACGGGGTCCCTGGGCCCTCCACCACTCGGTTCTTTCTGATCTGCTCTGCCAACCAGTTGCCGCTGCCATTGCGCATGACGAATTTGTCAAGAAACACCAGCTGGCTCTCCGGCCCGTAGAACCAGTTATAGTTGGAGTCTGCGATGGCCACAGTTCTCTGAAACCCTTGGGAAAAAGTGAAAAGGAATATAGGAAAGAACTAATAAACAAAGATGAGCTGGTGAGCACGACGGTGAAGCCAGGCAGTACAAACACACATAAACAGAACCAGCCTTTTTCAGATGTTTATAGACCTACTTGTAAATGAGCCAGAAACAAGTTACACACAGGGTGTTTCCTTCCACTGACTTCAAGTAGCTGACTTGAATACTCATCTTTCTTCTTTGCATACAGGCTACAGCCAAAATGCTACCAAAAATACAAGAACGAGTGTGCCATCCACTTCCTCTCCTCACCCCAATCTGGCAAAAGTGACTCTTCCTTTACAGCTTTCACTTTTCTTCTGTCAATCCAAACAAACCCAAACAAATCCAAAGCAAGAAAGCACAGGTTCCCCCACAGACAAGGCTCTGCACTGGACTCTCTCAAGCAGTTCTGTATCCTTCTGGAACTGAAGACCCCAGAGCTGGACACGATATTGACCAGATGTGGTCTCAACAGGGCAGAGGAGAGAGAGGAGAACCTCTCTTGATCTACTAACCACCCCCTTTCTAATCCACTCCAGGATGCCACTGGCTTTCTCCACTACAAGGGCCCATTGCTGGCTCTTGGTACTCCTGCTGGCCACCAGGACCCCCAGGTCCCTTTATCCTGCACTGCTCTCCAGCAGGTTAGTCCTCAACCTACAGTGGTCCCTGGGGTTGTTCTTGACTAGACACCAGACTCTGCACTGCCCCTGTTGGATTTCATTCAACTCCTCCGTGCCCAACTTCAGTGTGATCGTACAAACCTTTCCTCTGCTTTGCTGATACCTTTACCCTGGCTTTATCATTTTTTACTCTTTTCACACCCAGTACCTTAGTGAGATGATTTTTAGCAGAGGCAAAAAAACATGTGAGAATCTCACAGAATATAATTCTTCCAATGGAAAACCCCAGAAGCAGATCTGTGTCAAACTCTGACAGCCAGAAATCTCATTCTGAACACTCATTTTCTTTCTCCCAAACTATCTTCCTCCCTTCGGACTGATTTGTGAATCCAGACTTGAATAAACAACAGTGTTTAATAAGCAGAGAACACTGAGGTTGTCTGTTTCCATGGACAGTGAAGGTAACATCCAAGGACAAGGTGATTTTAAAAACCTCAAGTACAATGTTATTTAAAAATGTACTACTTCAAGCAGGAAATCTGCTGCTGCTTCAAGCATCGGAAGCTTCATTTCAGCAAAGCACCTACCTGGCAGTACAGTCCTGTACATAAATGCAAAGTGCTGCTTAAGCCAGGGGTGGTTGAAGTGATTGATGTCAAAGTGCCTTTGGACAAGAAACATGTACTGGAAGAGTGACCGCGTCGTGTAGCTGCCATAGGCCACCCCTTCATAGAGAGAGCCGTCTGTAACCTCCTGCAGCAGGACTACTGACTTCTCCATGATAGCCAACACTTGCTTGGTCCACAAGTAAGCTTCCTGAAGGTAGCCTGAAAGAAAAATTGTTGGCCAATCTCATGCCACCACCATACAAGACAGTTTACATCATCTATTCAGTCCTCCCTCAGCAGGGTCCTTTACAGCAAGTGATCTGCAACACAGAGCTCTGTGTTATGATCTAGTGCTGTAGTGCCCCTGGAGTTCTGGGCTGAAGAATAAACCCCGAATTAAAGAACAGCAAAGCAAAGTCATGCAAATGCAAGCAGGAAAAAAACCATCAGATACATTTTGCTAGTAAAGTGGGAGTTTGCTTTTCATCTTGAAAGGAAAATTTGCTTAATGCATTCAGGACATGCAAAAAGGAAAGAGCCCCACGCCAAGCCTGTATATCGCATTCCCAGTTAAAGCTGCCTAAAAACAGAGGGACAGTCCCCTCTAGAGGGCTCTAACAACACAAATACAACACAATTACTCTCATCAGCCACGGGGTGGAGATCCTCGAAGCTGGAAAATAGTTTAGGTTTGAGCTGCGGTTGGTTAACCCATAGCCTGCTCAGTTGTGCTCTGCTTCAAGATGCACTGTGGTCTACTTATATTTGCATTTCAGTGTGCAACTCAAAGGGTTACCCAAATAGAAGATACTTTGGAAAAGTTTTGCATGGTTAAATGCAAATGCAGATTCTTCAGTTTCAGAACAAAATCAATATTCCAAGACAGTTACATTTCAGCCTCCACATATACAGGCCCTAAGCAGTTCTGCTTCTTCTAAAGAAATTACTTTCAGAGATCTTAAACATAGAATCATAGAATTTATTGAGTTGGAAGGGATCTCCAAAGGGCATCTATTCCAGTCCCCCAAAAACAAGCAGGGACATCTCCAACCAGACCAGATTGCCCAGAGCCCCATCCAGCCTGACTTTGAATGGCTCCAGGGATGAGACCTCCCCCACCTCTCTGGGCAGCCTGTTCCAGGGATCCCCCACCCTCAGATTCAATAACTTTTTCCTCCCGCCCAGCCTCACTCTGCCCTTTTCCAGCTTCCAACCACGACCTCTCGTCCTGTAGTTCCCTGCCCTTGTGAACAATCTTCCACAGCCTTCTGACAGCCCCTTTTGGGGCTGGAAGGTTGCTGTAAGCCCCACCCAGGAGCCTTCTCTTCCACCTGAACAACCCCAACTCTCTCAGCCTTGTTCGTGTAAGAAAGGTGCTCCAGTCCTCTCTCTGAGCATCTCCAGAGAAATGAAAGGTCCTAAGCTGTGGCCTTTGGATAGAGAAAACTATACCTTTGCAGCTCTCTCAGGGAAACAGAAGACTTGGATGAAACCCCAGGTTATCCTGCTGCCTAATGCCCAATGTTGGGTATTTCCCTATGCTGACATCAATGAGTAAGGAAACCGAGTGTCTCACTCTTCACTGAAAGCCCTCCCCTGTAAATCTGGATGGGACTGATTATGCACAAGGGGATTTTTAACCCTTACAAGGAGTGACATAAGAATGTCAGAACCCCTTAGCTAAGGGCATTGTTACACAGAGGTACACATGCAGGGACGTTACGCCTCGAGCAGCTGCCACAGACTTTGGTTCTGTTCAGTTAATGATTTCATTTTTTAGGCAGCAAATGAGCAAAGTCAATCCTGCTGCACTCACAGAAGCACTTCTATCAGTTCCTGACCTTTGCAGCATAAATGAGTTGATGTGTTTCAGAAACATGTTTCTGTGGTTTGGCACCTACCTTGATTCATCAGAACCAGGCTTCCAGCCAGCAGGGCCACACAGTTGGTAGGCTGGTGGTTATGAAGGTACTGGAAACCCCATCCCCGTCTGTATGATGTTTCATACATGTATCCAGAGGTGTTGGCAATCACCTCCAGAAATCTCTCCTGTTGGGTCTTGCTGAGATAGCTGTACAAGAAGTCATATGCAGTGGCAAAGCCAACTAGGGAGTGAGCAAGAGGGACCTCATCCCATGGGGCATCCTTCACTAGCCTGTCAATAAGAAAAGACACCAGTTAACTGAGTTTCACTTCTTTTTCTTCATCAGCACACGGTGAGCTGTGTACGTCCTCATGTCTCTGAACAATTCATGCTGCATGTCAATACAGTACCAATCTACTTACTAAGTCTCTTGAGACCAATTTTTTCTCTTTCCTAAGCATGAACCTTCAAAGCTCATTAATTTTATTAGAAAGATTAAGTTGTCAAATATTAAATCAGCACCTGCAACATGCTGGGTGTGGAAGCACAAACAGATACAGAAAATATTGATTGTACAGCCACGAAATCTATTTATCTATTTATCTCACTCTGAGATAAGTGATGATGAGGAGAAAGTAGCAGCCTATGGTTCACACTCCTACAAAAATCTGTAACAATCTTTTCCAAAGGAGCTAGCTGACTGTTGATAAAATCCTGAGTGGTGGCTGTGAGACTGAAGATGTCTAATTCAAGGATGATAAAAACTCACTCCACTCTTTCTTCACTTCTCAAATGCATTAAAGAATAGAAGCAGAGGTGGTGACATTAACATACTTAACAGGGTTTAACATAAAGTAGTGTTTAACATGAAATAGATGCAAACTAAAGATGGTCAACATTTTTTTTTTTAGCAACTACCTGTTTACTACATTTAAACCAGCTAAATAGTACATTAGTACTGAGGAAGTTACTACTGGAGTTGAAAGTAGTGTAGAACAACTGTTTCTCTTCATTGAAGCGGACAGGGTGCTTGAAAGACTGAAGCTTTGCAGCACTCACAGCACTTTCAGTTTCTAGAGAAAAGGAAACGTGACGGAATATGCTGGTTAAAAAACAACTCTGACAAACTAAGCAGTCCCTGGGTGCTTTTGGGGTTGTTCTCCTATACTTTTTTTGCAGTGCATTTTTCATTATGGAACTGAACTGTAAATTGTTGAGATGGCAGCATCCGTCTCAATCAGTGGAAAGACATGAGCACCTTTCAGCTTCAGCTATCCTTTGGGTCTATAGAGGTGATTTCCTCTGCATTTATATAAGCAGTGGAGTGATGAAACAGATGAGAAAAAACACCCAAAGAGCAGGATTTAAAAAGAAAAAACCTCCTCGTTCTGCTGTGGAGGTATTTATTTGCATTCAAAACGCATGAATGAACTGCACAGAAATGATGACCGTCGGCCTAGGGCACTGCAGCTGTGGTAAACCACACGTACAAGTGAGAGAAGTGACCTCCTACCATCAGTGCAAGAAGTCAAATACCTTGGCACACACAAGGAAAGCCTCTGTAGGCTTTTTGATTAACTAAATTTCCAACAGTTTCAAGTGCTCATCTTTCATCCCTTCTTCTGCTGAGTGAGGTCATACATTCATTTTTCTTTTCTTTAAATGAAATCTTTATCTTACAGATCTAAAATTACATTCATGACTGCACTCAGCAGCAACACTTGGCCTTTTTTGTGAAGCCCGGGTTGTACTGGGCTACATGAGTTTGTATTGAGAGTTCTATTTCTTGGGTAACAGGCAGGCACTGACAGAAAACGCTGGTGGATGATGTTAAGGCAATCAGCTCTACAGGTGGTAACAACTGTCAGAGCATCAGGAGAAAGAGATCTACACACTCATTACTCATCTTCTCCACATCCACACATGCTGTTCTCTGTGGTCACTGTTAGGCTCCTCTCTCTGTTGGGGTTTCCCTTCTGTTCAAACTCTAAAGCTATCACTGAAGAATTCCGGGCAGATATTGCCAAATTTCTTACGTTTTCACTTAACTGCTGCATCAACAATTACATACCTATAAGCCAAAATGCTTTTCCTAGAGGCTGACTCTTTGTGCGTTCCCAGATCAAATGGAAGAAAACACAGTTGAAGTAGGGAAGCAGGCCAGAAATTCTTCTGACTCTGCAGGTCTACTTATACTGTGTCAGAGGCACAGCTATCCTGCCAGCACTGCATTGGCTAAGGCTAGGATTGTACCTACCACCTTCACTACACACAGTTCCATGCTCTAAGTACACTGATGGTTCAAGACTGCACCAACAACAGCAAAAATTTGGCTAAGATTACCAAAAGGTCTCAATTTCCTGATAACATTATTCATGCTACTAAGGTCTTTCAACAGAAACAGCTCTCAGTATTTTTCCTGACTTTTGCCTACCAAGTAATTCTTTACTTTCTTTAATGAAACCAGAAGGGTTAGCATTTCTCTAAGAGGAAAAAAACTGCCCAAACAGTTCAAGGCAGGATTTAAATCAAACTCTTAAGTACATTCCCTGATGGTGGGAACCTTTCCTTGACTTTTTATACAGTTCTTCAAAACAAATCAAAGCTAATGCAGAATAGCCCTTTAAACAGACCATCCTTCTCACTGTGAGGTCTGTCAGTACTACAGTATCACGGCATGCAAAATGAAGTATTTAGTGTGTCCTGCCATGCACATTATATGAGGAATCCACAGAGCTGAATGCTCTGCACACTCCCATGACAAATCATTGCAGGGTAACTGCTGGAAGCTGAGGGTAGATTAAGGGAATGGATAATCATAGAATATATAATGCATTGAGTTGGAAGGGATCTCCAAAGGGCATCTAGTCCAACCTCCCTACAGTAAGTAGGGACATCTCCAACTAGACCAGTGCCCAGAACCCCAGCCAGCCTGACCTTGAATGGTTCCAGGGATGGGGTCTCCATCACCTCTCTGGGCAGCCTGTTCCAGGGATCCCCCACCCCCAGATTCAAGAACTTTGCCTTTTTCCAGCTTTCAACCATGACCCCTCACCCTGTGATTCCCTGCCCTTGTGAACAGTCTTCCCCAGCCTTCTAACAGGCTTTGGAAGGTTGCTCTAAGGTGTCCCCCTGGAGTCTTCTCCTCTTCAGGCTGAACAACCCAAACTTTCTCAGTTTGTCTTCATAAGAGAGGTTCCAGGGCTCCCTTCTCTACACGGAGGCCAAGGAAATGACTCGGGGCTCTTTTTTAAAGACTTACAGGTGCAAACCAGTTCAAGGACAGCCCTCTCCTGCATTTCAATGCAACTAGGCTAGACTGCATGGCTGAGTTTAATGTACATTGAAGGTCAAGTGTGGATGTGCAAAGGGCATGGAATGTGGTCAAACAACCTTCTGATCCCAAAATTGATTGCATAATTGTAGCTATCCCAATGGCAATGCCCTGGCTCTCCTTGCTCCTGTTCTGACCCACTTTTGGGGGGAGGAAACACAGATTTAGACCTCCTGTTGGGCAAATGAGTGTAATATTCAAAAAACCCTAAAGGTTGGAGCAACCTCTAAGACCATCAAGTCCAACCATAAATCCAAGACCACCCTTCCCCAGTCTCAGATCTACATACATGTTATTCTTCCATGAATTATTCTTCGCTAATGGAACAATAGCCCCCACTTTTTGTTTGNCGTTATTCTTCCATGGCCAGATGGAACATGCAGAACGAGACCACCAACATGTATTGTACACAAGCAGAATCAATTTTCAATTCAATTTTTCTTACAAAGCTAAAATATGTGCTTGTGCTCACACACATATATTTTCCTTCGCTAATGGTACAATAGCCCCCACTTTTTGTTTGGGAAAGGATTAAAATAAAAAAAGAAAAATCCTTAAAAAAATAGATCAGTTTCATCTACAACAACCTCTCATCTACAACAACCTCTTGGCTTTCACCCTTCCTATGTTTGTCTGGGTGGCTGCCAAAACAAAACCCCCATTATCTGCACAACCTAAGTGCTCAGTCATCAGCAACAGCGAAAAAAATCAAGAACAAGAAGTGTCCTTGTAAAACTGATGATAAATATTTCTGTTGTGTAAGGTAAAACAGGACGAGTTTGCCCCCATCTCTCTAGTAGAGTCAAGGTTCAGCAGCAGCCACCTGGGTGTGTCTCTGCTTCAAAAGCTGAGTAGAATCTGTAAATTTAACTTCTGTGTTTAAATGTGTTTTAAAGTTTGGGTTAAAAAAGCTGAAGAGTATCCCCTGCACACACTTCTCCCCTCTTCTCTCCCCTTGGAGACTTCTGCCTTCTTTGCTTCCCTCCATCTCAGACTGCTGGGATTGCTGCCACTGAGAGAGTGTTATCGCTGCTGAGGTTATCACTCCTCAAGGTGAAGAAAACTGATGGTGAGTGGGAAGATTCACCTGGACCTGGAGAGACTGTGAGAATTCTGCACTGTGAAGATTTATGAAGATCGAGACTGAAGTGGATGACCACTGTGGTCTCAAGGAGAAGCAGGAACTGCCTATAATTGACATTCTGAATGGTTTTAATCTCAGTTCCATGTAGAAGCAGTCTGACAAATCTTTATGTGTTTGTGCCTGTATCTTGTGGGGTTGTTTTTCTCTGATGTGTGGTGAGAGGAGTGAATTAAAATGTCTTGAGGCCTTTCTCCTCCAAACTGAGTCAGTTGTTTCACTGCCTGCAGATTCATAAGGAATTTTGTTTAACCCTCCCTTTATGTCTGATGCTTTAGATGGGACTATACTACCACTACACCACCACTCCCTGCTCATCACAGCTCCATTCACAGGGATACAGACCAAGGGGAGGTTAATGCAAACAGGTTTCTCCTAGCCTCCTAGCTCTCATAGGGTGTCTTCATGCTCGGCCTGCACAAAGTGAGCTCCTTGTGGTTTCCAGACATTTATCTCCTAGAGATCCTATAAACTAAAAAAAGAAGGTATGCAGGAAGATCTTGCAACTCCTCTTAGCCATTTAATTTCAGTTGTGCACAATTCCTATTTTAACTGATACCCCTGAAAAAGACAGAAGCAGCATTAGGGCTTGATACTCCATTTACCAACATAATAGATACTCCAGACACCAAATTCATCCTCTTACTCTTCCTTTTGTTCTTGCTCCTCCCTGTTGTGAGAGGATCTCAGCATCCACCAAGCGTCTTTCTGTAGTAACTTCTGCACCACAGTCTTACAAAGCCCTCCTGTTTCCTTTGAGTGTCACTGTTGATTGATTATGGGGAGTTAATCATGTGCTAAATTAGTGATGTCAGCACAGAGAGTCCTCTATTTCACCTTAGCACAGGTGAATTTATGTTAGTTATACACTTAGCTACACATTTATTTATGCATCTTCACTTTGTAATCCACATTATTTCACCCCAAGCACTATCTGAATGCTAACAGCAATCAGAATCCTAGAATCCTTAAGGTTGGAAAGACTTCTAAGATCATTTAGTCCAACTGTTCAAAGGTCCTATGACATACTCCTATCAAAGTAATAGTGGATATAGGATGTCTGGCTAATAACATCAGATTTGTTATGCTGAAGCCTCCCATCAGCTTTTCCTGATAGCTGCTCTTTCCTTGGAATGTTTGTGTGTGCTCCACAGCAATTATCAACCCTGTGAGACCCAGTGAGCTGGCTCGGTGTCAAATCCCACACCTTAGTGCACATTGGTGACATACTTGTCTCTAAAAGCCCTCTGCAACACGACAGCTAAGAGTACAGCAAGGTCTTGCTGGCAGCTGCGGATGGGAACATCTCCCTTGCTGTAACAAGGGCGCAGAATTGGGGACCCTGTAAAGCCTTTTTTTTTTAAGACCTTTTTTCACTGCTTTGTCCAAAACACAGACTCTGAACGGACTCTTATTTCTTCACAACATGTGATTGCAATGACATCACTTGGCTGAGTGCAGGAAGGGCCAAGGCAGCATATGGAAAGAATCACAAGTACCGAGCCCCCCAGCCAAACCCACGCTTTTTGGTGGGGAGTGCTCTGGGGGCCAGAAAATGCATCTACATCCTCTGTGCTTTGCAGAGTAAGATAAAGTAGCTGAAATGTAAGCACAAACTTTCTCTAAGTTTTTAGACAGCATCTAGTTATCAAATCCCAGGAAAACCAAACAAGTTAGTTAACACCAGTTTTTCATTTTTACCGTCAAAGCCACTGAAGTTGATCTACTTGAAACAAAATAGTCACCCTCAGCATTTCCCTGCTCTTACTAGTCTCCCAAACATTGCCTGTTCCCATATTACTCTGAAAGGTTGTTTCAGTTAGCTATTAGCCACTGCCCCTCTGTTTATTTTTAAATGTAAACTTACTCCAGGATGTTCTGTTACAAGCAGCCTCTCAACAATTTTGAAGACAAACAGCTCAAGCTCTGTTAGCCAGTGTGAACGGGAATTCCCTTAGGACATGCTTTATGATGTGAGATAGAATTACTGCTGGAATAGATAAGACTGGAGTGCTAATTCCGTGCCCCTGCCATGCTTCTATCAATCACTAAGAGTCTTCCTCATGGTTTTGTCCCAAAACAGCAAAACCTATTAGGACTCTGAGGATTTGCACTAATGTAAAGATGCAATCTCAGACGTCAGTCCCTTTAATCTCTTGGCATTCGGGGGCTAAAAAGCCCAGTGACATCTGAAACTATATTTATTTCACTTCACACGTTACCAAACTACAGTGTTGTTTTGTGCTAAAGCTTCTATTTTCCTTAATATTGCCACAAAACTTAGAGGAACCTCATCCAGCTGGATTTTAGCTTTAAAGTCTAAAGAGGAATAGGATCATCAGGTTCAATCATTATCACTGCCATCATCACTACCAGCACTCTGAGCAGAAACACTGCAAGTTTTTCTTAAAACACCGAGGAAAAGCTGAAGGAGCTGGGTGTCTTGAGCTTGGAGGAGACTGAGGGGTGACCTCATTAATGTCTACTGTGCTAAGTACAAAAAGAACCCCAAACTTAATAAACAATCATCTACCTTTTCTATCCAACTAGAGCTGTACAGCTTCAGAATCTTTATCTACCAACTGGTCTGCACCTCATCTATTATTTTCTCACTGATGCAGTTTAAAAATCCTTCCTATTGTCTTTATTTGGCTTAAATGTATCTATTACTTGACATTTTGCTTATCAGTGCATAACCCTTCAAATCTTACTGCTTCTATTCTTAGGCATTTAATTTCAATAAACACAGTTTATACTGTTCAAAGCATCAGGAGGCCAACAATGAACCTCTATCTAGATATAGACTGATAAAAAAGTCAAAAACACCACCTTCCAAGCAATTTGCATGGCTGTCTGAGCACCTACATTAGAGAAGATGTCTAGGAAGGAAGAAGTTCCTCCAGTTCTTACTGATTCCTCCCTGGACAAGCCCTCTTTGCTGATGACAGTAGTTTTGGTACAGGAGACCCCTAACGTTCAAGGCTCCCAACTTGGGCAACATCAAAGCAGCTCCTTTCCACCCTCTGAGCAGGACATGTGTGCCCTCAAACTATTTGATAAGGATAGCCTTAGCACCCAGGATTACATTTGCCCCAAAGCCATAGAGAAACTAAACCCACCTACAAAGACTGGCCTTCCTTTGCTGTTTTAAACACCTTACTGTGACGCTGCTGGAACAGAGAATTTTTCAGGTTGGAAAAGACCTCTGAGACCACTGGGTCCAACCATTAACCCAAGTGTCCCAAGACCAGTACTAAACCTTTTCCCTCAGCAGCCTGTTCCAAGGCATGATGGCCCCTTAATGAAGTTTCTTCTAATGTCCAACCTAAACTTCCCCTGGTGCAACCTGAGGTCATTGCCTCTTGTCCTATTGCTTGTTACATGGGAGAAGACACCTCTCTACACCTTCCTTTCAGGTAATTCTAGACAGCAGTAAGGTCTCCCCTCAGTCTCATTTTCTTCAGATTAACCAGCCCCAGCTCCCTCAGCCTCTCCTCACAAGGTTTATTCTCCAGACCCTTCCCCTTGTTGCCCTTCTTTGAGACCAGTTCAGCACCTCAAATTTTTCTTTTATTGAGTTGCAAAAAGGCTTCACCCAGTACTCAAGAGTATGGACTCACCAGTGGCCAGTATAGGGGCCTCCACCCACTCTTAGGCAGCCTGTTCCAAAGCCTCCCCACTCTTTCTGGGAAGTTGTTTTCCCTAAGGTCCAGTCTGAACCCCCTCTGGCACAACTTGACCCCATTTCCTCTTGTCCTATCACTAGTCCCTAGGGAAAAGAGGCCAGCACCCACCTCATTCCATCCTCCCTTTAGGTAGCTACCTACATGCCTACAGTTTCCTGAAAATCACTGTTGGACAAAGGAGAGGGGCTTAGATTGCTGCCATCCCTGATGGAGCTGCCATGTGTGTTCCATGTTGACAGCATTCAGCTCTAAGTTCTCAGCGGAAAAACATAAATGAAAACCAGACGCAGGTTTCTGTCACAGCATGGCCAGCTGGAGGTCACTCAGCTTAGCCCAGTCCTGTGGCCTATGCTTCTGATTCCCTCCCTCTGTGCTTCCCCTACTAACCATGTTGCACCTGCTTCTTTTGCAAATTGGAGAACCTTGATAAAACCTTGACTGTTTGCGGAATGACGCATTGACATCAGAAGGGAAAGATGGGAAAAGCACGGTTTCTCTTTCACTGAGGTAACGGAAGAGACTTGCCTGAGAAAAACAGCATTTGAGGGAAGTAAATGGCATCCAAGCCAAGTGGAAATAGGGCATGTGCTCAGTTCTGATTGGTATCTGCTCAGCACGGACAAAGGTAAGCATTATGGCAAGGCACAGAGGAGCCACAGCCAGGGCAGGAATCAGGCCAGCAGGACTAAAATGAGGTTACAGAGACAAAATGAGATGTAGGAAACTAAGAAAGACAGGCATAAGTAAGTTCCACTACTCAAAATACTACTTGCTCCTTTTACCTATTCCACTAAAACAGATGGAAACAATACTATGTATTTACACTACCCAAAGTGAGCTAAAAAACAAAACGGGAGGGAGATGTTGACTTTGGAGCAGCCCCTAGGTCCTGCTGGAGACGGTCACACATGCTTGGATTAGCCTCCATACTTCTCTGCCCCTCTAGAGGTAAGACTGAAGCTCTGTACTGCAATGCTTTAGTGGAAGGTTTTGAAAATCACCATCATCACACTGTTGTGCCAATTACTTTTCTTCCCAATTCCCTATGTCCTCTCTTCCATGCCATGCTGTCAGCTTAAGACCAGCATTTCCCTTCTCTCTCCCACAACTTCTTTTGTTCTAGATCTTGTATTTCTGTGGCAATCATCACTTTAACACTTGCTATAGGGGAGCCCTGACTCTATAATGCCTTTAAGATCACCCCCACCAGGAGGGTATGGATCCCAAGTTGTGCAGTCTTAAATCCAGCATAATTCCAGTGAGCAGGTACTGTTTACCAGACACTACTAGTTGGTTTTAACACAAAGAATTTAAAGAATAATAGTTTGAGCAATGAGTGCTATGTGAACACCTAATGCTTCTTCTTGTTCTTCTTGTGCTGACTTGAAACATCTCAGACTTCTGCCACTGCAGAGCTTTAAGACAGCAGCTGTGACAGCAGAGAGTGGTACTCCATCACAGCTCCAGCTGAACGCCCTGGGCAGAAGCCACTGTCATAGCAAAGCCCATGTGTCCATCCTCTGACCTCCTTACAGTGGCATCAACCCTGGGCCACAGTCTGTAAGGTGCACTGAGTGGCAACTGCTGCATACAGGTTGGGGAACTGCAGCTGCTGAGAGAAAAAGGGAGGTAACTTGCCAGTGGATATGAAAAAGGAAGGTAAGGAGGAACAGAGAGAACTCCTAACTGACAGATCCACTCATACAGCAAGAACAAGAGAGTTTGGGACAGCAGGACAGAGTAACATGTGGATGACAAGCCTCACCGACCATCAACATGCCAGTCACCCAGGCAGGTCCAGTAATCAGATAGATAAGTACCTTTATCATGTCCTAGTATGTCCTGAGGAGAGGCCTATGAACTACACAGCAAAGTAGAGCTACAAGTTTGAACTGAAGCTCAGACAGGTGACAGAGCAACTGCAGAAGCTTAGGGGATCAGTTCTGTCTACACTCAATTCTACTCTCTCCACGGTTTCTCCTTTCCTGAATTCTTCCTAAGACAAAAATTACCCCAAAGTTATGTCAAACCAGGAAAAAAGCAAAGGTTAAAAAATACCACTTGTAGCACTTCTTGGCACTGATCAGGTACGAAACTCTGCCTTCTGAGCAGCTGGTTAGTCATTGCTAAAGTACACATTAGCACAACTGGAATAATACAAGCAACTCACTCGCTCCTCCAACCACACCAGTTCATGTAGTAACAAGAACTTAAAATTTAAAAAAAAATGACAAAAATCTACCAACTAGGCTGAGCTGCCATCCTCTCCATGTAATCCTTGGCCATGCCAATGGCCTCGACGCTGTCCGGGTAGAGCACACAAAACATAGCCAGTGCCCCAAGGTTGTTGCCGTAGATTTCATTCCACCGAGCGCTGAACTCCTTTGGATCCCAGGGAGGGAGGTACTCCAGGGGATTGGACAGCATTGTTTGCACTGCCTCGATCAGCCGAGCCGCAATGTGCTTGTGTGTGGTGGTGGCTTGAAGACGAAGAGCCTCAACATCCCCCTTGGAGAAGTAGAGCATGGGGTAGCTATCATAGTTGGCATTGACAAAAGGAACCATCACTTCTGGGTCCTCCCTGGTGCCACAGGCAAAGGCGAAGCAAAAAGCATGTATGAAAAATACACTTGGGGCTCCCCGTGTGTGAGTCCTCATTGTGGCATCAGATCTCCAAGTCTCAGTGGCAGCCAAATCATCTTTGAAATATCCTGCAGCAGAAGGGCATAAACAAGATGATTAGAAAATGAATCTGGGAGATACTAATTCAGGGTGCTCTCTAGGAAATGCAATTCCATTAGGACCTATAGAATCCCCACACTGAATCACAGAATCATTAAGGTTGGAAAAGACTTCCAAGATCATTCACTCCAACTGTCAGTCCAGCTCCACCCTGCCCAATGGTGACATTTCCCTAGGGCTGTATCTATGCAGTTTTTAAACCCCTCCAGGGATGGTGACTCTACTCCCTCCTGGACGGCCTGTTCCAATCCCTGACCACTCTGTCAGGGAAGACTTTTTTCCTAATGCCCACCCTACAGCTCCTTGGCAAAACGCAAAGCCATTTAGTTCCATTATAGTTGCCCTGTTTGTTGCCTACCTTCCCAGTTCAGGTTGTACATAGGTGCCTTTACAGTGTAGCTGAGAGCAGTCAGGTGGGTGGCAGTTTATTCACTGCTTTATTGTTCCAGTGGCCCTCAAATAATTTCTGTCTGTAAACACTTCAGACAAAACCCCTAGCAAGCAATCCATCCTAAAGAAAAATCCATACCTTTTGGAGAAAGCCCCTCCCTCATGCATCTTTCCTTCTCTCCAGTAAGTGAAGCAAGGCGAAGGATCACTAACAACTGTTGGGCTCGAGATTTCAAATACCTGCAGTGGTGCCTCATGCAGAGCAGCACTGACTGTACTGGCAGGAGGAGGCGGGGGGGAGGGGAGGGCAAGGCAGGAGAGCCAGGGAGCCTGGGCTGGCGGCAGCCAAGCCTGTGTGCTGCCCGGGCTGATGTGAGCAGCTGCAGAGGGGAGGGTGAGGAATGCTAGAGGTTTGTATCGGGGTCACTGTATCCTGGGCTTGAAGCCTCCAGTTCTGACACGTCCTCATTTCCAATTCAAAAAAAAAGGATGAGTTAGAAAGAAAAATGAAAGCAAAAGCAGCAGAGCCTTAGAAAAACAGCTGGACTGGAGGACCTTCAGGGCATTCACAGCCTCTGCATTATTATCATTATTCATTATTGTTATTATTACTCTCAAGGGCTCTCTGGTTTGCAAGTGGAGGTTGACTACCAGCTTCCAGCAAGGCGTAACGCTGAATTAAGGCAGACATTTCTTTAGGTGCACGACTTCTCACAATGTGCTCACAGGGCAGTTCTGTGCAGAGGTTAAACACAACTATTTAAAGCCTAGTAAGTTACTTCATACAAATTACCAACCATCTAGCCTGGAGTCTGAGATAAAACACAGTCAGGATTCCCCTGAGGAAAGCCAGCAAATTCCTAGAATTCTTCTCAGGGGAAAGGTTAGGGAAAGCAGACCCAAGAGAGGCAGTTTTATGTAAAAAGCAGTAGTAGTTTTCAATTATTAAAAGAAGAAATAGGTAGAGGGAAAGTAAAACCTAAAGACAAATTGAACGTTTTTTTCCATGGAAAACCTGTTTCATCGGATTCAGTCGTAAAACTCGCACGAAGCTGGAGTACAAAGCAGCCTTTTATTCCTCCCCACAGCTCTCTACCTATAAATGCCAGCACTTTCTAATACAAACTCAGGCTGCTAAAGCTCTATTCACCCACATCCTCATTGCACGGACAAGGAGACAACCTTGATAGACGAGATCCTCCATGACCCCTGGGTACACAGACAACCCCCCTGTCCAGCTCCTAAGATGAATTTCTTTGGTTCAGCTCCACAAATTAAGTTGGATCAAGTGTCTTTGGCCAAGAAGTGCATCTTTGCTTGTGCATTCCTGCCTAAGGTATAAATAACACTGCACCCTGTAACTGCCTAAGCTTATAGGTTAACTGCTTGGAGGGATCTGACAAGAGATGGCAACATCACAGCATTTGAATGCATTTTGCGTGAGGTTTTGCCCTTTTTAGGATGCAAACAAAGCATTAAAGAACACATTAGACTTATCAGAGGGCAGCAGTGCTTCTACTACATCTACATAGTCTCTCACCACACACAGAGGCTGAAATAGAGACAACAGTATGTCCAAACACACTCAAGTCTACTAGTGCACTCATCCATAAATAAAGAAAAGGTGCAACAGCACGTTTTGAAGGAGAGGAGGTAAAGAACCAGCCAAACCAGTACAT
Source organism: Upupa epops (assembly GCA_013397515.1). NCBI lineage: Eukaryota > Metazoa > Chordata > Aves > Bucerotiformes > Upupidae > Upupa > Upupa epops. The sequence continues at coordinate 75,383 of VZRI01001194.1, forward strand.
TACGTTTGAAACATGATGCTGGGTTTTTTTTCCACTGGTGGAAAGAACTGCTTTTTCAGAATTAAAAAAAAACCCCACCCAGCATGATTTCTGTGAAATCATCTCTGATCCTTTAGCACTCAGGGGGTACAGGAAAGAATGTCCAAAAACCCACCAGGATTTTTTTCAGTGAGGATCATATATGGGAAGAAGTTCCCTGACTTAACCAATCAGAGAAAAATCCCAGCTAGCAGTAGGAACTTGCTGCATTCTTTTTCTCGGCTTGACTTCTGGAATGACTTCTGCACATCAATGAGGAATTAGCACAAACATAAATGTGGGAATGCTTCAAACCATCTCCAACGTCAGGGTCTTCCTGACAGGAGATTAGAGAATAAACAGTAAGGGTTTCCAGAACTTCTCTGTAAATCTGGACACCTATTCCCAAGCATTTCACCATCACAAACACCTCCAACGTTGTCTAAAATTCATAGTATTTTAAGCAGTCAGTAACTCCCTTCCTTTTTTTCCCCCTCATGCAATTCAAAAAGAGCATGAACTCTTTTTTTTACCTTGTACCTGAGAAGCAAGCACAACACTACATAATTTAGAGTAACATCATCACAGCTGGAAAACCCATCTATAGGATACTCATTTGAAGTCAGGATGTAGAAGAAAGTCTCCAGAGCAGTGACAAAGGCAGGACTGCCAAGTCATTCTTATTTATTCTTGGCTAAATCACATTGGTGTCCTTGGAATGATACGGAAACACGCAGCAGCCACAATTCAGTTAGGCCAGTGAGTCCTGTCCCATTAAATCCAAGGCCTTGCTTTGCTATGAGGACAGGCTGAAGGACCTGGGGCTGCTCAGCCTAGGGAAGAGAAGACTGAGGAGACCTTACAGCTGTGTTCCAGTACCTGAAGCAAACCTACAGGAAGGCTGGACAGGGACTTTTCCCAAGGGGATCAAGCAACAGGACAAGGGTAAATGGTTTGAAACTGAAAGAGAGGAGGGTCAGACTATATCTTAGGCAGATGTCCTTCAGTGCAAAGGTAGGGAGATCCTGGCAGATTCCAGAGGAGGCTGTGGCTGTGCTCTCCCTGGAGGTGTTCAAGGCCAGGTTTGATGAAGCCTTGAGCGACAAAGTCAAGCTGAAAGGTATCACTGCTACTGAGAGGGGGCTGGTGTAGATGATTTCCAAGGTCCTTTCCAACCTGAACCATTTGATGATTCCATGATAACTTTGCAGGGCTCAGCCTGCTGTGACTGGAAGGAGGCAGATAGAAAGGAGTGAACCTGCCTTTCCACACAAACCTCTGTAGAGGCACCAGCCACAGCTATGAGGAGAGAAGTGCCTCGGGATGACAGACTAAGTCACACTGTGCTATGGAGAGCAAGGAGAAAGACACATGTTCCGTGTTTCCTCATCTGTGATGTCCTTCAATGCAGAGCCAGTAAATAATTATGAAAAATATTACAAAGCTCCAAACAGAACACATGGATTAACAGTAGAAATCATCCTCCAGATAGTGAGGAAATACAGACTGATTCTAGGTACAGACAAGAAAAACCAACCCTGTGGGGATGTAAAATAGCAGAACTGCCTTCAACCACATGTACCATCAAGAACTTCTCTTACTAGGAATATCCCTGACCACACACTTAGAGCCTGCCTGACTCACTTGGGTAACTACATAGGGCTGGTTTGCACCATCACTCGCAACAGTTGGGTAACTGCTTAGAAACAACACTGATAAGATAGAGAAAACCACTGCAAAAAACAATCAGGTGTTGCAGAACAACTTAAACCCCTTCAGAAGAGCATGACCCAGACCAGCATTTAGAATTCATTCTATGGTATAAACACATCTGGGGAACAAAGCCCAAACCAGCAAGACTGCAGCAGAATGTACAGTCGTAGAATCACAGACCGTGTTGGGTTGGAAGTGACCCCTAAAGGTCATCTAGTCCAGTCTCTGCAGCAAGCAGGAACAATACTCACCAGACCACATTGCCCAGGGCCTCACCAAGCCTGACCTTGAACTTTATTCCATTAACTCTGTACTTGGAGGTTCCTTGAATTAATTTACTTGTGTGCTGAAAGCTACAGGAGCACGTAGAACTGATCAGAGACACACTCGAACCTTGATTACCTGCACAGCTCAGATGACACCAGACACGTACAGGTCACTGCCTGCATAAGCTCTAACCTACCTGTTGTGACTGAACAAACTACAAGTTTGTTTGACTCAGTAGGAACCTGTGAATTGGGATTAGTTAAACTGCACTCACAGTACCTTTTCTTTTTTTCAAGTTAGAAGAATGTTTTTCTCTCATATTACACTACACCAGTAGCAGGCACAATTTTCAAGAACAGCTTTATCAAACTCAACCTTTGCTGCAAATGGGGGTGTGGGGGGGTGCTATTCAGTTTGGAAGCTGCAACCTGATGAAGCATTAAAAATGAAAAGAGTGAAGCATGCTTGGCCATGGAAGAACATGCTACAGTACAACAGGTTCATAGATTCACAGACTCACGGAATGGCTCAGGTTGGAAGGAACCTTCAGGATCATCTAGTTCCCCTGCCATGAGCAGGGATACCTCTCACCAGACCAGGCTGCTCAAAGCCCCATCCGATTTCGCCTTGAACACTTCCAGGGAGGCAGTACCCACAACCTCCCTGGGCAACCTGTTCCAGTGTCTCAGCAACCTCATTGTGTTCTAAAAAGGCAGACATCTGGATCAGCAGAGTATTTGCCCCAATTCCCACTCCACTGCCAGTAGAAAAAAAAACCATTAAAACGCATCAATTCTTCTAGAAATAACCCCGATTAAATCTTAACCATTTCCGTTCTCCCCATCTGCATCAGTCTGCTCAAAAATAGAAAAGCTGTAGAACTGGGTTCTGTAGAATTGCCAGTAATGGAACAGGCAGCAGGGCTGGCTGTAAGTGTGCCCTTGCTGCCAGGAAGGCCAGTGCTATTCTAGGGTGCATTAGGAAGTCTGTGCCACATAGGTCTAGAGAGGCCATCTTCTCACTCTACTCAGCCCATGGTGAGGCCATTCTGCAGTGCTGTGTCCAGTTCTGGGCTCCCCAGTTCAATAGGGAACTACTGGAGAGAGTAAAGGGAGGGCAGTAAAGATGACTGGGGGCCTGGAGCACCTCTCTGATGAGGAAAGGTTGAGATTGCTGGGACTATTTAGGCCGGAGAAGACTGAGAGGATACCTGATCCTACCTACAGATTTCTGCAGGGTGGCTGTAGGGAGGATGGTGCCAGTCTGTTTCCAGTTGTGCTCAGTGACAGGACAAGGAGCACTGGGTACAAACTGGAACACAAGAAGGTTCAGTTAGAAATAAGGACAAACTTACTTGCAGTGCAAGTCCCAAAGCCCTGGCACAGGCTGCCCAGAGAGACTGTAGGGTCTCTACTCTTTAGATGCTCAAACCCTGCCTGGATGCAGCCCTGTGCACTGTGCTCTGGGCAGCCCTACTTTGGCGTGGGGTGAGTAAATGAGCTCTGGAAGTCCCTTCCAACTCCAACCATTCAGTGAGTCTGTGATTCTTTTTGCATCACTTCTTGATGAACTCTTTGTGCCAATGCTGCCAGCACCAGAACAGAACTGCCTGCCACAAGGAGTGTCAGGCTGAATCACAGTGGAGAAAGCAAACTTCTTTAGGAAATCTTACCTGGCACTGTTCAGGCACCTCAAACAATCAGTGAAGCTTTTCACACAGATTGCAATTAACTTGGCTGCTGCTCAGCATCTGTAAAACTGAATTAATGCATTGGAAATGGTAGTGTTTGAAACTCCTGACACATGAGCTGGAGAAGTATTTTGTCCAAGTGTCAAGTTTACAGCTGATCTAAGTATTTTGCAAACATATTTAAAAATGTGAGTGATTCAGTCCTCTAACTGAATCCAATGAACATTTAAGGACTGAAGTCCACAAAAACAGAGAGGTTAAAGGGTCAGTAGAGACTAAGTCCCATAAACACTGCCAGTTGGTTCCTACTGACTCTGGTGTAGGAAAACTAAGCAGCAATTGGAATGGGACCATGACAACTGTAAACTTATCTTTGTGCTGTAATGATCACAGCAAATGTGACTGAAGACCCAAGCTCTGCAGTTTCCACATCAAGAAGCAGTACTGTTGAAGTGCTCTCAAACCAGTTGAGCTGCACATCACTGCAGGAAACTCCCACTGCCCAAGATAAGAGGAGCCCGGAGTCCTCCCTCCACCCACCTTTTGGTCAGTGAGTTGAAGCCAGTGACCATCTGCATCTCCAATAAAATTGCTGGAAAGGTGTAAAAAAAGCCCTGCTAACAACTTGAGTAAAACCTCTATGTCTTGAAGACATTGCTCTGCCCTGGTGAGACCACATCTGGAATAGTATGTCCAGTTCTGGGTCCCTCAGCTCCATAAGGTCACAGGACTGCTTCAGAGAATCCAGTGCAGAGCCACAAAGACGATGAAGCGAGTGGAGCACCTCCCTGATGAGGAAAGACTCAAGGATTTGGGTCTCTTCACCTTGGAAAAAAAAGGAGACTGAGGGCTGACCTCATTAATGTTGATCAATACAGAAAAGGTGAGTGTCAGGAGGAAGGAGCCAGGCTCTGCTCAGCATCATCCAATGACAGGACAAGGGGCACCAAGTGTCAGCTGGAACAGAGGAGGTTCCACATCAAGATGAGAAGAAACTTCTTCCCAGTGAGGGTGACAGATCACTGGAAGGGGCTGCCCAGGGAGGTTGTGGAGTCTCCTTCTCTGGAGGTGTTTAAAACCCACCTGGACCTGTTTGTGCTCTGGCAGGGTGATTGGATGGATGATTTTTCGAGGTCACTCCAATCCGTAATGTTCTGCAGTTCATTTCTTCCTCTGACATTTCCTCCACAACAAATATACTCAATTCTATAATGTGAATTAAAGGCTGAAATCCCAAATTAATTCAGAATCAAGTCTACAACAGATAAGTACAGCTCAAGTTCCTGGGAGTCAGTACTGTACTGGGTCTGACATGAGCTGAAATATCTTGACAGAAGGTTTGCATCAACTTCCCAGTCAGATAGGTCTTATGTTTCATAACTGCAGCCAGAAACACCCAGTTTCTACAGCAGTTATCAGTATATGAAATCACATCAGCAGTCCAGAGTGTAAGTCATGTCTGTCCTGTGATCTATGCACAAAAGTGATTACCACCAGATAATCACTCTGGGAGAACAGAGGGTTGTGCTCACTCTGCTGCACTACAGACAGCAACTGCAAAATGTTTGTGTAGGTTTGCAGCAGAATGTGCAATGTGTCTGTGAGGAAAGTTCCATCTGTTTATTCCTTTAAAACTCTGTATTTTCAGTTGCATCTCTATAAATCAGGAGGTGATGCACGTGCTGAACACACAATCTCCTCTCTGCCTCAAGCAGATTTAAACTGCCTGCAAGCCCAAGACATAACCTGGGAATTTGGAGTTCTCTTCTAGTTTGCAATTGATCTTACTGTAAAAATGCTTCCTCAGTAAGTTTTTAGTTGTGCTACCACTACTCTTCCTGACACTTACTAGTGTCTTTTATGCACAGCATGGAATGAGTGAGGAAGCAGTTTTGACATCCTGAATCCTGTAGGGGATCACTCCCACCTGATAAGGCAGCCCCAGCCAGAGAATGAAGGCTCAATCACTTCAACCATCACAGGCACAAAACCATAAGCTGCCACAGAAAGGTTTCCTGCAGAACAGCAGCACTTCAAGCACCTGAATCCAAAGGCACCGATGCTGGTTAATTTGAAACCCTAAGAAGCCTGCAATCTCAGCAGTTTAAAGCAACACTTGAATTTATCTAACATAGCCCTATGACATGTGTGCACAGACCCCAAACAGTGTTTTCACTGCATCACCCTACCTGGCAGTTGCACCTCACTGTCGTACTGTCTGCTGGTTTTGTCTGTTAGTTCATTATCTGTGGCTTCTCTCTCTCTGTTTGTATATTAACATCAGTTCCTCTCTCCCTCCCAACAGATACAACAGTCTACCCAGACGCAGCTCATTTTTCAAGGTACCAACCAGGAGACACAGTACAATATATCGTCTGGCCCTCTAGGGTTATTTCTGTTCTCACTGCTGCCCTGGACACTTTGGATTAAAGCAGGATACCCTCAATAAATGGTGACAAGTACACTGTCACCAGCAGAAGCCTCAACCTCACTCAAATGGAGTTCAGAGGCCACACCGTTCCAGGTGTGGTTGTTGGTGTGAACAACCGATGTGAGGAGGTATTAGCACCTCAAAATAAATTACAGGTTGTTTTAGAATTGTACAGTTGCATTTCTGACCAGGAGCTGTGCCACCATGTGACTCTCACCGCAGAACTGAACCCTGACAGATTGTCCTGGCAAATAGTGTAACACAACACAGGGAAATGGACCCAACTAAAAAGCTTGAAAACTATGTGATTGATACCCACAGAAATACTAAATGATTCTATGATTCTATGACTTTCAAACAAGTTTTTAAAATTTCAAATCATTCCAGGCAGCCCCTTGATTGGAAAAAAATTAAATGAGTCTATAGGGTTTCTATAGAATATGCAGCATTTTTAATATTTCTGATAAAAAATACTTAAATAATAAAATAAACAAGGGCAGGATAGCTGTTGATATAGAACTCTTATGTTAATATTGTAGTTATCAGTGACTGAGACAGAATACCTGCTGGAGTAGAGCGAGCAGGATCCCTGTAAGCCAGCACCTGCTCTGAACATCACTGCTGCTGAGTATCTGCTGTAAGTCTAAGCAAGGGAACAAACAGAAATACAAACCAGCCTGTGCATACAATGGCCACATTGTGCCTGGGCTTTCACACCCAACTGTGTCCCAAGAGCAGGTGAAAGCAGGATGTCAGTACCTGTCAGGAGAAACTTCCTATGAAAGTATTTCCACAGCTCTGTCCTTCGTGCAATTCCCTGAATGACCATACCTTTCCGATGAGCACTCTATGACCACCACTTCTGCTGACAGAGCATTCACCAGTAAGGTCTGAGTGACACCAGTTACGTTTCCTTTCTCCTAGCAGGCCTTAACCCCTTCCTCCGCTCTGTTCCTGTCCTGAGCAGATAACCAAGTCCAGCCACACTGCAGTGCCCAATGGTTTGGCTAAAGCAACTCTTGTCACACTTCACTCTACTCCAGCAGGGCTTAACTGAACTTAAGAGCCACCAGCACAATGTTCACCTAACTGAACAGAGAATCAGCTCAAAGGAAGGACTTTTCTCCAAATATTGAGTCCGTTTATAGAACTGCAGACTGTATTTGGTGCAAAGGGACCTCCAAAGGCCATCTAGTCCCACCCTCCTACAACAAAGCAGGGACATCTCTAAGTAGAACAGATTGCCCAGAACCCCATCCAGCCTGACCTTGAATGGCTCCAGGGAGATATTTGTCCACACTCTTGAACACAAACTGGCAGCAGTTTGACAGCTTTAAGGTAACAGTGTGTCTTGACTCAGCTGAACAGGGACAGCAAAGGTGTAAACAGCCAAACCTGCTACTGAGGTATCACATTTACCAGTTAACTACAATTTGCTAATCCAATGTCATACTCTCACTCAAACACTTGGATTACCAAATCTAAACCAGTACACAACGCTTACAGAACTATGTTGGTTTTAATCCCTTCAGAACAAAATTAAAGCAAACTGGGAAAATGGGCATGTCTTGCAAAACATTCAGGAACAATAGCAGTAGTAACTACATTTCTTTCTGCTCATTGCTGGAGCATGTTGTGGGTGCCAGACATGCAAGTTTCCACACACAAGCCTAGGAATGTGACTCAGTCTTGGCTAAATGCAGTCACTGCCGGGAGAAAGGACACTTCGGTGTTACCAACTCATTTACAGGGAGCTGGACTTCTCACTACTCAGGCTTCTGAGCACTGACAGATGGGACCATTTCTCCACCAGCACATAAACTCAGTGTTCATTCACAACCCAACAACTACCTGGTGATGGGGATGAGTTTCTATCACCACTGATCCAAGCTTTGTTTGAGTTCAGCTTTTAGAATGTTATTTGCTTGCTATCACTGTACTTGAGAAAAAGAAANCGTTCATTCACAGCCCAACAACTGCCTGGTGATGGGGATGAGATCAGATCACTGTACTTGAGAAAAAGAAATTGCACACACAGACCTCAGGAGGCTACAAAAGAGGGATCAAAACTGACATGTGGGTCCAAAACTACCCTTCAGCCTCTCCCCTGCAATTTGTAGCTGTCTGCAAACCACAGCCAACATTCAGCCAGGGAACTAAATACATTATTCTCTCCATTGTGCTGTGGACATTTACAACTGCCTAGTTAGAAAAACTAATAGATACTGCAAGGAAAACTTGCAGCCAAAATGTACCAGCTTTTACCACAGGCAGCAATCTCTTGAGTTCGTGCATTTCTTCCTTTGCAAACCTGATCATACATGTTTGAAGAACGGGCTTTAGAAGCTAGAAGCGGCTGCATAGGAGCATGCAGTGGGAAAGCAGTATCAAGCTGAGGTCAGTTTCCACAGCAGAGGATGCAGGGTTCTTGATAAACATATCTTGCTCTTGCATATCTTGCACTCAGGTTCTGTTTGGGGTTTTTTATCATGGAAATTCAAAATTATGCATAGTATCATAGCGCATCAAGCGAAACAACAAAACCAAGCTCTAACAAGAACACGACATCTTCTGAAAGAATGAGTGGCTCTGTTCTGGTAAAATACACTGTGGTTAGGGTATTTTGGCTTTGCATCCTAGTGAGGTTTACAGATAGTTAAGAAAATCCCAATCCAGAGCTGCTACTCTGTTGATTTCCATGACAAACTGGGCTAATTTAGGTCCCTGAAGAATGACACATAAACAATGAGAGCTCCAGAGCTGAAATAATATTTAGCGCTTCTGTAGGAAAAAAAAGCACCCAAGGATCTCCAAGTAGTTAGGAAACGAATTAATTAATTAAACTTCTCAACGCCCCTGTGAAGCAAGCGAGTACATTTATCTATTTTATGAGGAAGAAGGAGAGGTGGAGTGACTTGCCTGAGGCTACCCAGCAAGAGCCTTTCAGAGTAATAAACAGCATCTGAATTATTGATTCCCACTGCTGCTTTTCAGCTGAATTACCCTTTTTGTGAAATACTTCCATGAGTTGTAATTATTCCTGCCCTGATACACACCATGTGGTGATGTTCAGCTGAGGTTTTCTTTGCCTTTCTGTAGGTTACATTCAAACTTAAGTGCTACTTAAAATGAAGTTCATCTTCTCAGGGCAAACAAACTCTCCCAGATGGTTGAACAATACTGCCTGGCTTTCATTCACAATCCTGTCTGGTTCTCATACTCCCATCACTTACACCCAAAAGCCACTGCAGCTTGATAATGCAGGAGAAGGTGACAGCTTTGCCTTGTTCCAAAGCAACAGGAAAGCTGGAGAGGGACTTTTTATGAGGGACTCTGGAGATAGGAGAAGGGGGATGGGTTCAAGCTAAAAGACTGGAGATTGTGGAAAACCTTAAGATCTGAGGAAGAAGTTCCTCATTGTGAGCCTGCTGAGGCACTGGAACAGGATGCCCAGTGAGGTTGTGGCTGCTCTGTCCCTGAAAATGTTCAAGGCCAGGCTGGATGGGGCTCTGGGCAGCCTGGTCTGACGAGAGGTGTCCTAGCTCATGGCAGGGGGATTCAACTAGCTGAGTTTAACCTGAGCTCCCTTCCAACCTGAACCAGTCTGAGATTCATTCTATCATGGAAAACAGAGCGAAGGGCCACTTCGCTTCCCAGCAGACTGCATTTTAACAGCTGCCAGGAGAGGCACCAAGGGATGAAGAATCTACCACTTTCAGGCAAAAGTGACCGCAAGTGACGCCGCATCCCCACCGAGAAGGAACGAAGGAGGAGGAAAGGCAGCAGGAAGGTGCCCGAGGCAGACCGCTCTGCCCCTGGTGCCCGGGGCTGCCCCGCTTACCTCTCACTCCGGCATCCCGGGGAGGCTCTGCGCGCACGCCAACGGCTCCGGTGCTGAGGGACAACGGGGACAGAAGCGTCACCCGGCTGCGGGAGGGATGCGGGAGGCAGCCAGAGCCCCGTCCTGCCTCAAGCAGCTCCCGAGCTGTGTGGGGCCGCAGCCCGGACCGGCCCCTACCCGGGGACTGCTCCCCGTGGCTCCGCTAACTGCATCGCCACCGCCCCGCCAGATCCGACCCTCCCGCCTCTTCCCCTTACCCAACCCGCCGCCGGCCTCCCCGGGGCCCGCAGGGTCGAGCTGCAGCGGAGCCTTTCCCGCCCCTCTCGAGCACTCACCGCCGGCGGCCCCGGCACGGTTCGGCCCGGCCCAGCCCCGCTCAACAGGGCTTCTCCGCACCCCAAGGGACCGAGCGGGGAGGGGGGATAAGGAAGGGTGTCGGTTTTCAACTTGGGAAGAAAGTGGCTCCCCGCTCCCGCCTCACCTCCCGCCTCCGCCCTCCCTGCTCACCTCTCTCCGGTCCTTCGCCTCCTCCTCCTCCTCCTCCTGCTCTCCCCGACGGCCCCTCACGCCACGGCAGCCCCACTCCGCCCGCCCGGCCCCGCCGCTTCCCTCCCTCCCCGCCTTTGAGCGCACGGAAATGCCCCAGTTCTGGCACCAGGAGCACCGGGACCTCCCACTTCAGGGTCCCCCGGGCCAGCCCAGAACGAGAAGCCCATCTGTCGGTCGATCTGCTCCTCGAAGCCGCTGACAAAAGCGTCCCCTCGGGTACAGCGGGGCCGCTGCAGCCCACCTTTAGCACAGGGTTTGGTTTTGCAGGCACCCGTGTGGGGATTGTCAGGAAAGGAACATAGAGGGGGAAATAAGCGGCCCTTTGGATCCCTCAGACCCTCACACAGTCCCAGGCTGGTGGGGGTTGTAAGGGACCTCTGGACGTGGAGTCCAAACCGCCTGCCAGAGCAGGATCCCCTGGGACAGGGCACACAAGAAGACACCAGGAGGGTTTAAATGTCTCCCCAACCTCACTGGGCAACCCGTGTCAGGGCTCTGCCACCCTTAAGTGTTGCTTTCTCAGTCACTAGAGCCAAGAAAAAGACCCCCAAAGAACCTCTACTGCAATGCAAATAACAGCACTCACCCCAGGGGGGTGTCCAGCCACCTGCAGTTTGCATTTCAGGATGCTTACATCTCCATTCTGGTCACCGATGATCCCAAATCTGTCTGAGGGCCCCAAGTGCTCACTTCCCTGGCTTTAAAATGCAAAAGCACAGGCTTTTTTTGTGGTTTACAGGGTGTTTTCTCGCTGGTCTAGCCACATTAACAAATGTATGGAAATCAGACCGAGCCAGAAGCTACGCATTTCCCTTCGCTCCTGTTGGACTTCACGGTGCTGTCTCAGCCTAACAAAAGGGCATCTGCGGGCGGACACTGCGAGGTCCAAGAGCAAAGCCAGAGCCTGGAGCAGAGCGCTGCTTGCTGACCAGTAGTGACTTGCCTAAAGCACCATGTGCTTTGCCTTCCGTCACGCAGACACCAAATGAATCACCAGGAGATAGGTTTCTGAACACCGAAGTGACTGCGTTATGCCCTGCTGCATTGGTAGCAGATGTAAAGTATTAATGGTGTGACACAGATGAGCATGAGAGGAGCTACAGGCTGTCCTTTTCAGGTGAGACAGATCAGTAAGACAGGTGGTGGAGTTGCTCTTTATGTGAGAGAGCAACTGGAATGTACTGAGTTCTGTCCGGGGGTGGATGAAGAGAGTTGAGAGTTTGTGGGTGCAGAACAATGGGCAGGCTGGCATGGGTGAGACTGTCGTGGGTGNTCTGCATCATTCAGTGTTTGAATGTTACATGCTTGTCTCTAAGTTATCAGAAATCATCCCTACAGTCCTGAAGAGCTTCTGAGATCTTGAGTTTCCTCTGTAGTTGTTACCCATCCATATCACAGAGAAACTGCACTGCACTGCCTTGTCTTGGCTGAATCATAGGCTGTATTGGGTTGGAAGGGATCTCCAATGGGCATCTAGTCCAACCTCTACAAGAAGCAGGGACATCTCCAACTACAACACATTGCCCAGAGCCTCAGCCAGCCTGACCTTCAATGGCTCCAGGGATGGGGTTTCCACCCCCTCTCTGGGCCTCCTGTTCCAGGGATCCCCCACCCTCAGATTCAAGAACTTTGTCCTCCTGTCCAGCCTCACTCTGCCCTTTTCCAGCTTCAAACCATGTTCCCTTGTCCTATCATTCCCTGCCCTTGTGAACAGCCTTCCCCAGCCTTCTGACTGCCCCTTTCTGGGGTTGGAAGGTCACTATAAGGTTCCTCCAGAGTATCCTCCTCTCCAGGCTGAACAACCCCAATTGTCTCAGCCTGTGCTGACTAGTTTTCAGCCAAGTACAGAATAAAAGTGCATGGCATGTGCAGAGGTTAGGTGCATCCCACACAAAAATTCTGTTCCAGATTGATGTAGATATAGTGTTTCCTTGTTTTCTTCTTGGTATCGTCAGTTACAGCACTCAGCAAGGGTAGTAAACACCTATTGAAGCTCAGCCTGTGCAAGGGAGGTTACACCCGTTGCAAACATGGGCAAAGGAAGATCAAAGAGGAGCCATAATCTTGCCTGTGCAAGTAGCACCTTGAACATAATCACAGCAGACACAACTGGAAAGGACCTTGACAGGTCATCTGGTCCACCCCTTGCTCGAAGGCAAGTTCTGTCAGACTTTCTAGACCTGAACTGTTCTTGTCAATTGTATGTCCAACTTGGACTTCAAAAAGCCTCCAGGCACAGAAGTGCCTTCACTCCTGCTGCATTTACCCTTACAGACACTTCTTTGGGTTTTTTTCCTGTGTAGCCTGCATTTCTCTTGTCAAAACTTAGAAGCTGCTCTCAGAGTATGTAGATAAGAGATTATTATCTCCTTTGCAGCAGCTTTTCTGTAGCTGAAGGTTGTTACCACATCTTCCTCCAAACCTCCCAGCCTTAGGTTAATTTTCTCAGTCTTTCCCTGCCCCTTGCTAAACCCAGAGTCATTCTCATTTCAAAATTATTGGTAGCAGTGCTGAAATTAACCTGGAATGGGCAGAATGCACCTCTCTTGGATGTGTGTGAATCATCCTATAGATTTGAATTTAATTATGTAGCCTGACGAGCACCCCAGGTTCCCTTTGCTGTGCAGATGGACACACAAGGCAGAGAGGGCTTGTGGCTCTGCACTCTGTGTGTCTTGCACACTGGAGGAAGATTCAAGCAACAGCCTAGCTCCTCTGAAAGGCAGAAATCCAAGTGCAGAGGCAATGGAGGAGTGACTATGTGCTATGCCTGAGTGTTAGCCCCCAACACAAGAAGGATATGGACCTGTTGGAGCCAGAGGAGATCAAAAGGATGATCAGAGGTCTGGAGGCCCTCTCTTATGAAAACAAAGAGAGTTGGGGTTGTTCAGCTTGAAGAGAAGACTGCGGTGGGAACCTTCCAGCCCCAAAAGGGGCTGTCAGAAGGCTGGGGAAGACTGTTCACAAGGGCAGGGAACGACAGGACGAGAGGTCACGGTTTGAAGCTGGAAAAGGGCAGATAGAGGCTGGACAGGAGGACAGAATTCTTGAATCTGAGGGTGGGGGATCCCTGGAACAGGCTGCCCAGAGAGGTTGTGGAGGCCCCATCCCTGGAGACATTGAAAGTCAGGCTGGCTGAGGCTCTGGGCAATGTGTTGTAGTTGGAGATGTCCCTGTTTGTTGTAGGGAGGTTGGACTAGATGCCCTTTTGGAAGTCCCTTCCAACCCAGGACATTTTATGACTCCGTCCCTGAAGTATCTACCGTTTCTTGTCCCCAGCATCAAACCCTCATTTATTAGCTCCCACTGAGATTAATAATTTTCATAGCTGTCATTTCCTTAAATGACATCAGCAGCACTGAAACACTCAGCAAACTGACCTTTCTGGTGGCATCGCTCCAGAATGGATTTAGATGAGGAGCTAAATTTACCTTCTGGTTCTAAAAACTATGGTCTTGGCTGGTTGTGCAGGCCATGGTTCATGGAAATAGTTTGAGAACTGTTCAGGTCAGACACTTTCCTACTCACACATCACACACTCCGTATTTTTCCTTTGGCCTTTCTGTCCAGCAGCATTACCAGGAACATGAGATGTCTGGTGTCTGTGCAGCTGAGCCAGACATATATGGGAACTGCTGCCCTTCTCCAGTGATGGCAGCTTCTTAGGTCACACACATAGGAGTCACAGTCTTAGAGACCAAAGTGCATGTCTTGCAAATACCCTCCACATCAGAGACACTGAGCAGGCAGCTCGTGGTTCTGAGGTCTCTAACATATGTCCTTTTCCCCCCTCTTTATACTAAGTGATGTTTGAGAAGTGAAAACTTCAAGAAGTCCCCATGGCTGGCTGGCTCACAGGGAAGGGGAATGAACTGCATTTTCCTGCTGTATCGATGAGCTGGGCCATGAAGCTGTGAGAAGGGGCAGGTTCCCTTTGCTGTGCCTGGGCAGTCAAAAGGAAAGGTGGCAGGGCTGCATGAAGCCAGTGATGTAGGGTTCAGCCTTTCTGGAAGAGACACCAAGTCTCTTCTGTCTGCTAATGGTTCATATATTTTAAAGCCTGTGGTTCCCATTTAGTCATGAAAATGGGGGGAATGCTTCATTTTTCTTTCTTAGTGACTGAAAATATTAAGCCTAAAGCTGTATGTCATTAAGTTTGTTCCACACAAGCAGCCTGGTCCATTCTTTCTTTCTTTTTTTCCACCCAGACTATGCAACAGCATTTTTTCTCCTTTTATATTTCCTTCTTTGTGACATTTTCCTTTTTACTGTATTTCCTTATCACTGAAGTCCTGCTTGTTGTGTGAGCCATGGGCTCTCTAATTCCCATGTAAGCGGCCCTTCTACTTTTGCCATGAAGTGACAAAATCCTTCAAATGAAGAGAGAAAACTAGAAATCTCCTCAGATTCTTTCAGTAATCAGACAAAACAGTTAATTTTCTTACTGCCACAGCCCTTATGTTCCCCTTTCCTTTTGTGTCCAGCTGTCATGAATTCTCAGTGCTGTGAGCTGAAATATGTAGGACAGGAGCATTAGACCAGTCTCTTCTTGCAGAATCACAAATGTGGATACTCACACTTTGCTCATCCTGCCCTCCTTCATCTGGGCTGCTCTGCTCAGCTCTTTCCCCAGGACTTCATTAATGCCACATCAAGGCAGCTCTTTCAAAACTTAGCCCAGTCCTAGCCTCAAATGGGGGAATGTTGGCTACCTCCTCCTTTCCATCCAGGGTGTGGAGCAGACAGTGCCCCGACTTTGTTATGGTTCCTATTACGTCCTTCCAGTTTGAGTGTTACATGATTCATGCTGTTTACAACCTGGAGATTTGGGAGTCTGGCTCCCTGTGCGAGTGGTGGTCAGAGAAAGAAGAAACAGTCACAGCTCCCAAACTAGGTAATGAAAAGGAGTGGCCTGAAATCGGCCCTGGGAATCAGAAACATTTGGAGGTCTGGAAATCTTGCCCAGGCTCGTTAGGACACCCTTCTGGCCAGGGCATGTGCAGTGGGCTGGCTGCAAAGGGATTTCTCTCAAAGGAAGAGCTAGCCAGTTGTTTCCTGTGGGTCTGCCAGGAGCTAGATACGTTTATGGGACTGGAAGGATGAGTAGCACAACAATTACTTCTGCCTTCCTTTGTCCGACCCTATGTCCACAGGCTGGAAATGTTTTCCTCCCTAAGATGCAGGGTTTGCTCTTCTGCTTGTGTTCACCAGAGTGCCAGTAGAGGAGCTGGAAGGGGACAGCACTAGACGTTTCCTAAACAGCTCTTCGTATGTAAATGGAACATCTTTCTCTTCTCTACATTTCCTTTCTTTCCCATTCTCTCTCTTTTGCTCCTGCCATGTGTTCAGCCTGGTTTTGCCTGAGGCCAGCAGACAGAAATCACAGGAGAAAAAGATCTTGCAGATTTCTCAGGGCATGGGAAGCTGCAGCATCAGTAACCTCAGCATGGAGAGGTAAAACAGGGCTGCAAGTAGACGCATACCTGGTCCTTATTAAGTCAGTAGGACAGCAGTCCTAAAGCAGGCTGTACTGGGTTAGTATGGCAACGGGGGCTATAGAGGTGGCTTCTGTGAGAAGCTGCTTTTAGCCTTGTATCCAAGAGTCATTGCCAGCTGACTTCGAGTTGGATCTGCTGCTGGCCAAAGCCAGGCCGAGCAGCACTGGTGGTAGCACCTCTGTGGTAACTTAAGAAGGTGTAAAAAGACCACCTGTGTAACAGAAATGGCAGCTGCTGTGGGGAGTGAGACTATGAGCTATGAACAGACACCAGGCCAGTGAAGAAGGAAGTGCTGCAGGCGACAGAGCAGATTCCCCTGCATCTGTGGTGAAGATGATGGTGAGGCAGCCTGTACCTCTCTAGCCCATGGAAACTGGTAGTGAAGTACATGCTCACCTGCAGCCCATGGAGGACTGCAGACTGGAGCAGGTGGATGCCCAAAGGAATCTGTGATCCCAGGGGGAAGCCCTGGAACAGGCTCCTAGCAGGACTTGTGACCCCATGGAAAGACTAGCCCATGCTCAAACAGGTTCGTTGACAGGACTTGTGACCCTGTGGGGCATCCATGCAGGAGCAGTCTGTTGCTTAAGAGCTGTACCCCATGGAAGGGACCCATGCTAGAGCAGTTCAACTCCCATTCCCCTTCCTGCTGTGCTGCTGGAAGGGAGGCAGCAGATAAAATTAAGAGTTAAGCCCAGGAAGAAGGCAGGGTTGAGGGGGAAGGTGTTTTAAGATACAGATTTACTTCTTCTTATCTCTGATCTAATTGTTAACAAATTAAATTGGTTTCCTCAAGTCAAGTCTGGTTTTTTTCTGGGACAGTAATCACTGAATGACCTCTCCTTGTCTTTATCTTGACACACAAGCCTCTTGCTATATTTTCTTTCCCCCATCAAGCAGAGAAGGGGTTTTGTTGAGTACCTGCCATCCATGTCAGCCCACAGCACAGGTACATGGGTACTCACCATGAAACACTAAAAGAAGACCTGGATCCAATAAAACTTTCTGTTTCATCCAGTCTGTGCCTCTCATTAGAGTAGTAGGAGGGTATCATTTTATTGCTTCTGTATTGCTGTAGACATCAGCTGCGTTTAGGTTCATCTCCTCCTAGCAGTTGTCAGAATTCCTGACCGGCCTGATCCTTCTCCAGCACTTACTCCTTTCTCTGATGGTGACCAGAACAGGTTGGGCTTGGGGCAGCACCCAACTGCCTGCAGCTTTCCCTTCATTTCTGTTCTGAAATGTGTGACCTTTCTCCACACATCAGCTTCTTTCCTTCCAGATCCCTGCGATGTTCCAAATAGAGAAGTATCCTTCTGGGAGCACAAGCCCGTAATGCTAGTATCGCAAGAAACCTTCTGGAGATGGACTTGGTCAGTGCTCCCTGGAGCCGATTGTCGTAATCCCCCTAGCTGGATGCCAGCTGTGTTGCAATAGGGTTTTCCATTTGTAACACTGCTTTCAGCAAAGAGTGTTTTGCAGGCTGGCGTCCACCTATTATTTAGTCACTCAGTGTGTGGAAAGCCAAGCGGACAACCAGAGAACTGCTGGAATCCATGAAAATATTAACAAGCCGCTTACTGATCCCCACCTGCAGTTCTTGTGGTTCATCCTCCCATGTCTCTCTTCCTCCTTATGCTACAGGTGTGCAAAAATGAGTCCTAAAGCCTCTGTTTGAACCTGTTGCTGACTCTCCATTTCTCTTGGCTACTGTCTCACTCTGATTTGCTGCATCCTAGTTTCAGCCACAACACAAAGGTGGGATATTAGATCATACAATAAACAGAGGCAGTAGAAATGAGTTTCCACTTGGAGACAACATTTCCATGTGCAGCACTATGAGATACCACAGCCATCAATTCTGCAAACTACTCTGAAGCCAAGATTGGTGCTCATCAGCTGGTTCCTCAAGGTGTAGTCACACTTACTCTGTAAAGACATCTCTGCCTCTTGCTTTTAGGGGCTCCAGGAGGCTGTTGTACTAGTCTGGATCAGTAATTGGTTCTTGTGTGCATTTGGGGGGGGCTTTTGGGGTGCTGATATTGAGTATTTCAGTATTTCATTTAGAAACCAGTGATAGTTCCTAAATGTGAACACATACATGAATCACAGGCTCATGTAGCTTGGAAAAGACCTTTCAGATCACTGAGTCTAACCAGTAACCTAACTCTACCAAGCCCACCGCCAAACCTTACCCTAGAACACTCTATAGACCTGTAAACATAATACAGTAAGGTCTACAGTTTGAATAACACCTGTATAGCACTGGTGATGTTAGGAGATCTGTGCTCTTGATGTAATTGTCTCCACGTTACCATTTTTTCCCCTTAGTTCTGTTTCTGGATTAACGTCAGTCACGTAGCAGGGATCTCCAGGCCTGTGCAGTAACAGCAGAATGCTTAGAGGACAGAGGAACACCCCCCCCTGCCCCCGGCACTCCCCAGTACATGTAAAGTCTCTTTCCTGATACCCACCAGCCCTGCTGAGGTGTTTAAGGACAGCCTGGCTGTGGCCTTTAGTGCCTTGGTCCGGCTGCTGTGGTGATCTTAGGACATTGGCTGGGCTGGATGAGCTCAGAGGGCTTTTCCAGCCTCAACAATTCTGTGACTGGAAAATGGAAATAACCTCCATGTACCCTGCCTGGGCCCTGGGAGCTGTGGTGGGTCTGACAGCGCTCCACCGGCACTGCTGCCGTTTCATGTCACACACCTCCTCCTTTGCAGAAGGCGCTGGAAGCCATAACGCTGTTTTGAAGTGGCTGCACTGGTCTCTCACCCCAGCACAAGTATTTCAAAGCCACTCTGTATGAGTGACTGCATGGGAGAGAGCACTCTGTGTGCTCTGCCAGCCTGAGTAGGCAGCAGGAGGGATTTTTCAGTCCAGTTGTGATTAAATCAGTTTAGCTGCAGTGGGGGCAGAGGTTTGATGCAGTGCTTCTGATGTTTGCCCTTTGGTGAACTGTGACAGCTGGTCGGCTTCAAAACCTCTGTGGTCTCCCCATGCTTGCTGGAGAACCGCCGCGGGTGCCCATCTCACCCTAAGAAGGCTTCCCTGTGTTCAAATAAATGATCTGTCATGCTGACCATGGTGACAGTGTGTTGACCTGTAGCTAGAGGTTTGCCCCGTGAAGACGCTGGCCAGCTTTTAGAGCTGGAAACCTCCAAGTTTGTTTACCTTCCTGGAATTTGGTCCTATTCCAGGCTCTGTTTTCACGTCAGGCATTTCTATTTATAATGCTCAAGGAAAAGCAGGATTTGCTCCTTGCACAAGAGAAAACCCTCTTTTTGGGTTGTAGTATTGTTGTTTTCCTCTTCTGTGTCTCATCAAGGCGGGGGAATGTTCTGCTTATTCCAAATTTCAGAGAACAAAATTATAGACAACTGTATTTGTCATGGGATCACTGAGTTTTCCCCCAGGGGTTTCTAGATCAGCTGAGGAAGGGCTGGTCTGCGGGCAGTTGTTAATAAGTGACAGTTGTTGCATTTTACACCTACTGGCTTCACCATTATAACCATCACACCAATAGGGCTGGCACACTCTGTAGAGGGAAGGTTCCCATAGGATAGCTGTGTGCTCTCCCTCCTAAACCTAGTGCTGTGCTCTAGCTGAACACTTTCTGCCTCCAAGCACCAGCACAGAAGGAGGAATCGTGTGTTTTAACAGTCATTTTCATGCAGCAGAAAACTCATCTGGCACTTTCCACAATGCTGAGGCCGTGTCCTCTTGTCAGGGAAGTCAGAAGCAACATCTTCCTATCAGATCCTTCACGTTTACCTACTGGCACAGAAGGGACTTGACTTTTGAACCTGACCTGTGCTCTACAACATCAAGATGGTGTACAAAGCATTTTACACCTACTGCAGTTTTGCTCCCTGTGGTGGCAGAAGCAGGTTGAGATGGAAGCTCCATCACTGCCTTCTCACTGCTCGTTATCTCTCTGCTGATTTACGTGTTCTAGTTCTAACACTGCTGCCATTTGCCCTGGTCTGAGTTAATGCACAGCTGCTCTCTGGAGAGAAACCTGAGGGTGAAGCTACAGTCTGAGTCTGATGTGTGATCAGGTGGAGCATGGCCAAACGCTGCAAACAAGTGATTTCACTGAGAAAAGCAAATCCACATCTCTGCTGCTGGTAAGAGAGAGGATTACAAGCTGTATGTTGACCACAGAGCTAGAGAACATGGCTGTGCATCTGTGGAGAAGCACCCTAAGGATAGGGGTTGGAACCATTCGGGACAAAAAGGATTGGGCAGCCCCACTCCTCACTCAGCTGGATTAGGACTCATGGAAAGAGAAAATCCAGTGAGGATGTGATAGGAGAATGATGTTTCTCAGGAAACAGCTGGGCAGCTGTGAATTAAAATGAGCCTTAACTGGGGTTACATGGTTTGCAGCTGAGTTGTAGACTTGATCCCAGGCGTCTTAGGGCCATGGTTTGGAGCTGAGCCTGAGTTGATACCTATTTCCCCTCAGCATGGCAGGCAACGCTTGCTGCTCCCACTGACTGAAACCAGTTTGGGGAGCACTGGTTCCTGGTGCTGACCATCCTGGGGTTTCTCTTAGGAATGGCTCTAGTGCTGCTACACTGTCCCACACCTGGGACTCTAGTGAGCTGGAGAGCCCCAGCAGCCTGGGGAAGCCTTGTGAAGGCAACAGTCCAGCGTGTCCCCATATAGGCCAGGGATACAGGCTCTCGGTTGTGTAACCTCCACTGACTGGGGATTAAGAACAAACCCTATTCAGGAAGCACTTGCAGTGAACTCTGCTTTGCATGAGAACTGATTTATCTATAGTTACTGAAAGTATTGATTTATTAAAGGCCAAAAGCATCCTGGCCTGGATTAGGAACAGTGTAACCAGCAGGAGTAGGGAGGTGATGGTACCCATGTACTCTGCACTCGTGAGACCGCATTTTAAGTACTGCGTCCAGTGTTGGGCACCACAGTCTCAGAAGGACATTGAGGGGCTGGAGCGGGACCAGAGAAGGGGAACGAGGCTGGCAAGACATCTGCAGAACAGGCCTTATGAGAAGTNAGATGTTGGGATGAGGGCTGGACTTGGTGATCCTGGAGGTCCTTTCCAGCTATGAGGGTTCTGTGATTCTGTGCAAGTTTGTGGTTGATTTATGTCTCTTTCATTTTGACTTTGTCAGGTTTTGCTTGGGTTGAGGCTGTGGCACGAGGTGCTTTGAGATTGTCCTGCCTCATGTGTATTTTTTTTCACTCAGCTATAAAATAAACTCTGAGAACATGTTTTTCCTTAATGTTTTTCCTGAAATAAACGCTCTTTATTTTCAGATTTATACACTCGTGCTTTATACCAAGACAGACACCAGGAGAGACTTGGTATTCATCTCTGGTTTTAAGCAAAGCTGTGGCTTTCAGGTCTCTCCAACCAGACACGGTGATTTTAATGAAGCTCTGTAACTGTATTGCTCCCTGTTGACACTCAAGATAATCTCCAGGCACTTCAGCAACATTTCTGTCCATAGCCTCCCACAACAGAAGCTAAACAATCTGTTAAATTTCCAGGGATTAAAAAAAGAAGGAGAAGAAGAAGGAAGAAGCAAGATGATGTCTTGACAGTGTCACATTAACTATGGCCAGAGCTCTCACCAGTTTCCTGCCCCGGCCATTTGGTCTCCCTGGGTTTCAAGTCATCTCCATTTCCAGCAGCTCTCCTGTTGTCCCAGTGCCAGCAGCTCTCCCCAAGTTCCTCCAACCCCAACTTTGTAAGGAGACCTGTGTAATTTTCAGAGCTTCTAGACTAAGAAAAGTGTTTATTAAGAGCTGTTAAGTCCTGATTTCACAGGAACTCTTCATTTTTGTGCAACTTCAGTTATTTTCCCTGCGGTGGCACATGGTATCATGCTTAATTATCTTCTAGTGTCTTCTTTCTCTGCAGCTGTGTGGTCCTTCTGGTAGCAAATGCAAATGGCTGATGACAGCCTTGGTCTGAAATGGGTTCCATCGCCTCCCAGCTGAGCACAAGTCTGTGTATTTCTTCTGGTGAGCTTTGTGTTCAGGCTGTCCTCAGAGTCTGACACCTTTCCATTAATAACAGTGCTCCTTCTCCACTGAGACACCAGGAACCAAGCACTTAGATGATTTTCACTCTAAGAAGAGTGTTTTCACTAAGAATGAGGTTTCACTCTTAGAAGAGCAACAGGCCCTAGCGAAGGGCCTGGAGGACAGGTCTGATGAGGAGCAGTTGAGGGAACTGAGGGTGTTTAGACTGGAGAAAAGGAGGCTGAGGGGAGACCTTATTGCTCCTTAGAGCTACCTGAAAGGAGAGTGCAGAGAGGTGGGGGTTGGTCTTGTCTCCTCAGTCACTAGTGACAGAACAAGAGGAGATGGCTCTGAGTTGTGCCAGGGAAGGGTTAGATTGGACATCAGGAAAAATGTCTCCTCTGGAGGGATTCAAAACTGAGTAGATGTGGCCCTGTGGAACAGGGTTTAATGGGCCCTGTGGAACAGGGTTTAAAGTGGGGTTGGGTTGCTGGTTGGACTGGATGATCTTGGAGGTCTCTTCCAACCTTAGTGATTCTGTGATTCTAGTCTTCATTGAATTTTTCAATAAGGTTCCCCAACTTACAGAGATGAGTTCCAAATGCAGAACAGCAGAAGTGTGAGGGTTTGGACCCTACGGTTTGGACCAGAGTCTTGTCAGAAATTGTTTGCAGAGGATTACTTGATCCAGGTTATAATTTTAATCTGGGTATCTCTCTGCTTAATGCAATTCACACACCTGAGACCCAGACATAGACCCTGATCTTCATGTTGACTAAAAGAGTATCTCCAACATGATTTTGCAATTGCTTCCCTGCATTGGCTACGGAGAACTCCCAGTCCAAAGCACTGGAGAAGGGGTCTTTGGAACTGAATTCATGGAGAACAAGATGACCATTTGCTTGAACTGGCTGTTATAGAAGCACAGAGTTTAAGTGTTTGGTCTCGCTTGTCTTCTGGTCTGAGAAGAAGAAGCAAAATCTCAGAGCAAAACCTCTTTTCTCTCAGCAAAGACCACTCTATAGCTCTGTGTGCTACATCCCTCCTGCTTTTAGAAGGATTTCCCAAGGAGGTGGAGAACGTGGGTCTGAATCCACTCAAGATGAGAAGGGAACTGCATTCTAGCTTCCCTTCTGCAGAAGAGCTCCAACTCTTGAGGTACTGAAGACTAAAGGAGGAAAAGGCATGTCGGGAACCTTACAGCTGAGTACTGGTTACACACTTTCAGGAGCTGTTAGCAGGTGATGAAGGCTTTTAGGACCATCAGTCTGCATTTAGTTGCTGAAATCACATTCGAGCCTCTTCTGGGCGTGATGCACCTTTCTTTCACTTTGGGCCTCAGTCCTTCTGTATCTCCAGGGAGAAAAATTCCTCAAAGCAGAGCAAAACACTGATAAGTTGGGCTATCTGATGTAATTCTTAAGGAAATATGGTTGAAGTTCATGTCTTTGCAGGAGCTTACGGCAGCAACAGCATCACATTATAGAGGGATAGAACTGGAAATGTCCTTGAAAGTGTCACATGTAAACCTGGATGAGTTAATGCTGCGACATTAACGTGAACGCTTTGGGCAGCGCGTGGAAAAAGCCAACAGCACTTTGTGAAAGGCAGAGGTGGTCAGAAGATGTAGAGAGAAGGATGCACCGCTCACCTGTTCCAGCTAGACCAGAGCAAGAAGCAAAACACAAGTCTACACAGGAGCCTGTTTTAATCCATCACTCTGTTTTATGAAGCATCACACAGCATTTTCACCAATTAGCATTTGATAGCAGGTTAAGTCAGGATCACAGGGTTACTCAAGTTAAAGCTGACAACCTATTTCATAGTTCCTGGCTCAACATTTGGCAGCAGTGCTCCTGGAGGACTTGGGTAGTACCCAGCAGTTGCTGAGCTATTTGAGGAAAATCGTGTAAATCTGTAATCCAGTGGTAAATCTGAAAGACAGAAACACACCGCATCTGATTAGCAACACGGCCCGTATCGCATACAAAATAATCCAGTGGGGAACAGCCAGGCTTCCTAAGCCCTTGAGCTGTTAGCTTGCTGGCATTAGAATTCAATTTGATTGTGAGATTACATATTTATTGGACATCTTCAGCTGACTGAGGGATTGACTTTCAGAGTTTACTGAACTGCAGGAAGGGGTGGTCTGTTCCTCGACTGCTGAAATAAAGCCAGTCACAGAAAATTATTTAAGTGATGTTTCAAAATTAAACACAAATCTTCATTGAGCCGTGATGTCCTCAACATCAGAAGGACATGGAGCTGTTGGAGTGAGTCCAGAGGTGACAAACATGATCCAAGGGCCAGACCACCTTTGCTATGAAAACAGGCTGAGGGAGCTGGGGTTGCTCAGCCTAGGGAAGAGAAGACTCTGGCAGGACCTTAGAGCTGCCTTCCAGGACCTGAAGGGAACCTACAGAAAGGCTGTAGAGGGACTTTTCCCAAAGGGATCTAACAACAGGACAAGGGGAAATGGTTTGGAACTGAAGGAGAGGAGGGTCAGACTAGATCTGAGGAAGAAGTTCTTCAGTGCGAGGGTGGAGAGACTCTGGAATTGATTGCCCAGACAGGCTGTGGCTGCGCCCTCCCTGGAGGTGATCAAGACCAGGCTGGATGAGGCCTTGAGCAACCAAGTCTGGTTGAGAGGTGGCAGGGGGTTGGAGTAGATGATCTCTAAGGTCCCTTCTAACCTGACTCCTTCCATGATTCTGTGATTTCCCACTAGAAGCCTTTCAAGTTCATTCTTCAGTTTGTCACCTTTCTCTTTTATCTCAGCAATGGTCTCACGAGTGGACCATCTCTTGAAAACAAAGAAGTACATTTGGTTTTCCATTTTCAGAGCCATCATAGCAAGATTCCGCAGAAGCACCCGCTCTCAGACCTTCACACAGTCCAGTGTTAACAGTACAGGTTTGTAACAAGCGTTCTCGGATACTGCCCTGGTAACTGGGGGTACTCACCACTGCCAGTTGGTAAAGGACACTGACTGCATTAGAAGAGCCCTGAACAGTCAAAGCTGTCTTTTCTGCCTGTTTTCCAGAACAATTCTTTGCTGCCAGCAGTGTCTCACCCACCTCACGGCCAGAAAGCAGCTATTTCCCGTGCTCACCTCAACTCAAAGTCCAGCAAACTGACTTCATGCAGGAAACAACTACCCTTCCAATAAACAGAGGAGACAACTAAAAGGACTGCTTCCTTCCCAAGGCCGAACACAGAGCTGCTCCTCAGCTCATCCAAACAGCAAGTTCTTACTGCAGCAGCAGGAAGCTGTGGGGTCTGTATCACAGCAGCTCACTCCCAGGCGCCAGGACAGCGCTTAGGGCTGCAGCTTCACAGCCACATTAAACATCACTGCCACGAGCAGATGAGTCTTCAGACCCAGCTGAAAGCTCAGCTATGGGCTGCAATGAAGTGGGGATGGGAGAGCCTTGGTTGGCAGCGGATTGCCTGTTACAAATTGGTTCCTCCAACTTGTCAGACCAGGGCATTTGCTCCTTTTGTCTGAGTCAGGGGGCTCTTTGGAGCTTATTCTGAGCAGAAGCAGGCAGGCGGTTTTCTAGTCTGCAGAGAGCCCATCGGATTTACTGGCCCATGAATCTATTGATGACATCTTGGTTTTAAAACAAAGGTTTCAAAAATAAATAAGAAAAGAAAAAGAAAGCAAATATTTCTGAGTATCTTTAAGAGCTATAAAACCCCAAATCCCATAGTTTCTTTTCCATAAAAGCTTTCACTAGCTTTTTACTCTAGTGTCTGGAGTCTCCCAAGAGCTGTATTAAGCAATGAATTGCACCAACGGGGCAGACCTGCTGCAGAGCTGCTTCTGCCGAAGGAAAGAACCAGCTGGCTGAATATTTTGTGGGTATTTCCTGAAGAAACTCACTTTACACAAACAGCTCCAACCCCGCACCCCTTCCATACACAATGCACCAGGCCCCAAAGAGAGTAATCCCTCAAACGCCAATCTATCCATCTAAACACTGCTTTTGTCTGAGCCAGCTGACGTGGGGAGGCTTTGTTTGGAAAGTAAAATGAGGGTTTCTTTTCTGAATTAAAGGTGTCTTTTATCCCTATTAAAAAATGCTGCCAAGGTATCACTGCAAGTTGGATGGAGCACGAAGCAGACGCTATTGTTGACCCATGAAGTTCAAATGGAGAGCAGTAACGAGCGGAATCCCTCAAGGGTCAGTACT
>VZRI01001196.1:1454-100627 GCA_013397515.1 Upupa epops
CTTGGTGACTGCTGACAGAAGCAGGGGCACTGGTCTAAAGCTGAGGCAGGGGAGGGTTAGATTGGATCTTAGGAAGAAATTCTTTACAGAAAGAGTGGTGAGGCCACTGGAACAGCCTGCCCAGGGAGGTGGTTGAGTCCCCATCCCTGGAGGTATTTAAGAAGTGCGTAGACACAGTGCTTCACAACAGGCTACAGTGCAGGCATGGAGGAGGTTATTTTGTGTTTTTCAGTCTCTCAGATATTTAGGTTTTTTGTGGGTGTGGGGATGGTTGGACTCAGTGATCTAGGAGGTCCTTTCCAACTGTGATTATTCTGTGATTCTGTTTTTTGCTGCAGGAGGACAATGGCCATTTCTCGTGTGGAAATTCTGAGCAGATGAAGAGGTCTCTGTTCTGTACATCTGGGCTTGCATTTCACAGCACCCAAACTTGCTCAACAGAATGAAGAAATCCCTGCGGAAAGTCTTTGTGAAAATGGCATAGAGGAAAGGGTTAGCACAGGAATTGATGGGGTAAAACAAAACAAGAAGGATCTTGGATTTGGACACTGTGATGAGAGGAACCTTGAATGAAGCTGATATTGCAAAAAACGATATTGGTGCCATGCAGAGAAAGTCCGTGAAGATCAGTATGGCCATGCGTTTTGCGATCTTGGTGTCGCTGTTCGAAGAGATGACGTTAGGGTTTCTCACAGTAAAGTAGATGCAGATATAACAGGCACATATAATCACAAACGCAAGTACATTCAACACTAAAAGAAATATAACATAAGCCTGAGCAAACGGTGTTTCTATATCCATGGGCAAACAGATGCTGACTTTCATGTAGCTGCTGATTCCAAAAAGGGGGAGGAATGCCACTGTGAAAGCAAACAACCAGCCGAAAATCATTACAATCACAGCATGACGAAATCGAACCTTGCGGTCCAGTTGCATGGCATAGGTGATGGTGTGCCACCTTTCCAGAGTTATCACAGTCAGTGTGTAGACTGAGAGTTCACTTGCAAACACTGTAAAAAATCCTGCAGCATTGCATCCTGCCCCAGTTTGCCAGTCTATAGCATAGTTGTAATATTGGCTTTGGGTGTGGATATCTACAGATGCAATAAACAACAGGTAGATACCGTTGCAGAGGTCTGCAAAGGCCAGATTGCACATTAGAAAGCGAGGTACTGTGAGTTTGTATTGACTACTTATTAAAATAATGAGGACAACAATGTTCCCAGTGATAGCTAAAATGCTGATAAACCATATCAGGAGTCTCAGAATGTTGTACCCCATGATATCTTCACATGGATTGAATGCATCTGGTTTAGGCGAGCAAGCTACATTAACTACTTCATTGCATAAACCATAATCAAATTCATTCTCTGCTGGGTCAAATCCTGTTCTGTAGTTGGAAATATAATCTTCAGCTGCAGATCGTGTCTGTATCTTAATGTCAGGCTCCTCATCCAGGTCTTGCTTGGCTGGAGACATGCTACATATCGGATGTAATTCAGTGCTGAAATTATAAAGAGCAAAATTGGAAAATAAGAGACACAGGGTGAGGCGTAGAACAAACATCAAATCATCCAGTGTCCACTAACTGCTTGGCTTTTCTAATTAAATGAGCATATGTAACTGTCCCAGAGCTAGGGTAGATTAATAGTCTGACAGGTCCTTATTTATAAAATATTACATGGAAGGGTAAGCGATTTGCAAGCATCATAAAAAGTAAGGGAAAGGGAAGCTCAATATCTACCTTACACTCATGGTGTGCATCCACCTTGACAATGCCTTCTGTAAGAAGCTCCCCTTAACTCAACCATATTTCTCAAATACTCTGTCATTGATAAACTGATCCTTGCATGGGAAACACACGATGATGAATTCAGCTTTAAACTCTGAAGAATGAGTCCATTTGGCTGTACAACCACAATGATGCTACTATTCCTTAGTATTACACTTGAACTCCCTTTTTCCTAAAGGGTTTGACAGAAGGTTTGTCCTATTCCATCTTACATCTGTATCAAGGCACAGAACAACTCCAGTTTATGACGTTCATTTTAAGTATCTTAGCTCACATTGGTAACCATCTAGTAACACAACACAAAATCACATGAATAAGTTCATGAATGCTTCCAGACAGTCTCTAGAAGCCAGGTGCCAACACAGATAAAGGCATAGTAGAAAATTTAGCATACAAATCATTTTCTAAAGAAAATGAAAGGAAGTGACGCCAAGGTAAGACACACTCAACCTAACCCAGTCCAACTAAACTAAAGAAAATTTGTGGTTTTATTTCTGTC
The DNA here is from genome assembly GCA_013397515.1 of Upupa epops. Taxonomy (NCBI): domain Eukaryota; kingdom Metazoa; phylum Chordata; class Aves; order Bucerotiformes; family Upupidae; genus Upupa; species Upupa epops. The sequence continues at coordinate 3,746 of VZRI01001196.1, forward strand.
TGAAAAGTTTTTTTCAAACATTTTGAGAATTTTCAGTAGCAAAGGTAAACATGGGACAAGAATTTCAAGAAAAAAATGTGTTTCATTGTAAAGCCGGTGATTTCTGATTGTTCTGTGCTTGGCTTTATTTCTGGGATTACTAAAATCTGAGGCCATCTCTGTGCTTAGATCAACAGAACAGAAGTTTTGGCTTAGAGGTAGATCACAGAATTATCGAGGTTAGAAAAGACCTCTAAGACCATCAAGCACAGCCTGTGACCTAACAGCATCACAACCTAGACCATGATGCCACATCCAGATTTTTCTTAAACTCCTCCAGGGATGGGGACTCCACCACTTCCCTGTGCAGTCCATTCCAGTGTCTGATTATGCTTTCCGTGAGGAAGGGCTTCCTAACATCTAACTTAAACCTCGCCCAGCACACCTTCAGGCCCTAGCCTTCTGTCCTATCACTAGTTGCCTGGGAGAAGAGCCTGACCCCCACCTGTCCACAACTTCCCTTCAGGTAGTTGTAGGGAGTGATAAAGCCCCCCTAAGTCTCCTCTTTTCCAGGCTAAACACCCCCAGCTCCCTCAGCCTCTCCTCATCAGATCTTCCCTCTAGTCCCTTCCCCAGCCTCCAGCCTCATTGCTCCTCTGGACCCGTTCCAGGACCTCAATCTCTTTCTTGAAGTGAGGAGCCCAGAACTGCCCCCAGTACTTGAGGTGAGGCCCCACCAGTGTCCAGTACAGTACAGTCCCTAGTCCTGCTAGCCACACTACTGCTGATCCAAGCCAGGATGTCACTGGAGTTTTGTTTCATCTGGGCACACTGCTGGCTCATGTTCAACCAGTACTGCTGGATGGCTCTCCAGTCACTTATCCCCCAGTCTGTAGCTCTGCTGGGGGTTATTGTGGCCAAAATGTAGACCCTGCACTTGACCCTGTTAAACCTCATCCTACTGGCCTCTGCCCATGGACCCAGCCTGTCCAGATCTTTCTGCAGTGTCTTCCTCCCCTCCAGCAGATCAGCACTCCCCCTCAACTTGGTGTCATCCCTGAATTTACTAATGATCGGCTCCACCAAACTAAATGGATATCCCAGTGTATCAATGGGAATTAAAGGGTTACACTTGAAGAAACACTGCTCCTAGGCTGCCTTTGAAGTATACTCTCCCAGAAACTTGCATCCATAGCTTTGCATAAAACGGAACCAGACTTAATCTGAGTTAGGGACTAAAACAGCTGACAATGTGTGGCAACCAATAAAATTCAGCTCTGCCTACTTTCATCTACAACCCAGAGAGCAATTTAGGTGTATAATTTCTAGGACAGGACCCCAGGCCATCTTCCACCCTGACTCAAAGAACTTTTTAGTCAAGTTAGGTTGAAATTTTTAAACAATTGCAAACAGCTTAAAAGGGAGAATTCTTCTTTGTAACCTAGTTTCAGCCTTTGACTTTGTGCACTCACCAAATCTTCCAAAAACAGAGTTTAAAAGGTCTGGAAGAAAGGAAAACTAATGAAGGCTCAGCATCAGAAGGTGGGGGACTTCTCCTGTGAGGTTCTGAACAGCCTCTACTATTATCAATATTTTTTATCTTGCTTGTCAGCTGAGGCAGAAAACTGATTTTCTGTGAGGTCAAATATGCACTATGAAGGTCACCACAGCAATAACAAGGCATTACATTTTGCTCCCCTGTGTTCTGCACGCATAAGGATGAGTGAGGTGTCCAGTGTATTGATCAATATATCAACAGTTCTCTATCTAAAAGGGAATAGATGCTTTCAAGGAGCAATAACTGGAAACAAAGGCCCTCAGCGTTGGGTGTAACAGACTCAGGGAGTATCAAAAACTTCTGCAATTGATGGGTCTTCATGAATTAACTGAGGGAAAAGGATTTTATTCCAATAAATTCTCAGCTATGAGTTAAAAATAAACCTTTTCCCAAATTATTGAGGCACTGTCTGGAGCTAAATCTATCCCCGGATACGACTGCAATGTGAGGCCAATTAAATATTTCTGATTACTACTATTTATTAATTCTTGGATGGTTTTACAGCAGCAGGGTCCCCAGAGCTAGCTACTCTGCCCCAAGGATTGGGAGCAAGGAGTTTTCTGGCTGGTTACCTGTAACATGACCAGGTAAGAGAGGTAGCTGCAAACACCCAAGGGAAATAAGAGGCATTCTCTGTTACTGAGTGCTTACCTGTTCTTTGCCCTGGGATGTTTTACCTTTGAATTGTTCAGAGAAACATTTCTAGCAAGGGACTGGTATCATAAGGCAGTTCATTTCTCCATTCTCTCTGTAACCTTTTGTTTCTGTCTAATATTGCTTTGCTCAAGTAAAGACTCAAAAAAAAAAAATGAAACTGAGAAAGGACAACGTAAAGAATAACATTAAAATTGGCAGAGTGCTTTGAGGAAAATAAACAAAAATGACTACCTTTGCACTGGCGGTTATTTTGTGTGCTCTGTCAGTGACAGCAGGATCTTGTGTGCTGAGAAACACACTCAGCAGAATAAATAGCCCTGACTGAGATGCTGTATTAAGTCCTATTTCAAACCCATTGTCCTCACTGAAAAGTGACATAAGTGAGTTGTGAGCAACCGATATTAGGTTCTCTTGAGACGAGTCCCAAACATGACTTCTGATACTGCCACGCTTTAAAAAAAAGTAGGATTTCAAGTGACAGCTCTTTCAAAGAATAATGATCGAGTGTAAGGACAAAGCCACGTCAATGTCACTCTTTTAGGCAGAAGGTGATCTTCATGTCAAAGAAAGCCCCAAACTTGCTGAAGTTTATAATGGTCCGTGTCAAGTTGAGGGTTTTAACATCCCGCCTCTGCCCTATCTGTACTTCAAATATATTATTTTATGTCACAGAAAAATGTGAAGGGAGCTCAACATGCTACCCTGGGCTTGTCCTAAGACAGCAATTTACCTTCTGTTAGTCCAGCACAGCAATACCAGTGTGATGAATCTACATATCAGCAGTTTTACTACAAACCTTATTGTAATGGGGAAAACCCCTCAAATATCAAGATTGCCTACACTTTGTGTCTCAGTTGGGAAGTGTTGTGCTAGGTGTGACATCCTCCAGAATTTAGGGAGCCGTGACAGGTTTAAGCTTTCTGTTTTCACAGTGCAGAAGAGTATTTGGGAGAGGTGATCCAACATGATCCATTATGGAAATGTATTTTATCTAAAGTTCTCAAGTTCTGCACTTGAGAAAGGGGGAAATATAACATAAATGTGACAATAAGACAGGGGCTACATTTCCCTCTCTTAATTCCTTCCCAGATTCCCCATGTGAGGGGGAACTTCTGTCATGATCCTTACAAATGCACTTCCGGGAATAACAAGACATCCTTTTTATTCTACCTGGAAGTATTCCAGCACCCAAATGGCCACGGGAGAATGACCATCTCCTGAGAAGGTACATGGCAAGTCAGGTCACATCCTGGTTCTCACCACAAGTAATATGCACTACACTAAACCAGGCACAGTTCTCACCAAAGAAATAACACATACTGTGTGATCGAGTGCTTCAAACTATTAATGATTTAAGCAACTTGCTCAGTCTTCAACGCACACACAGCTTGTGCCAGCTGTCAAGAAAACCGCTTTGAAATAGAAGTGGGTGTAGCTACTCTGTGTGTGAATTATTCTCTTCAGTATCCAATCTGAACTAAAATATATTCATGTTTTCTCTTTAAGCTTGAGAGAGGATATCAGTCTCCCACCAATTTCAGTACAAGACACACGACTGTATGAAAGAAATGACCACTTTTAATTAAGGTTTAAAGTAGTTAACAGGAAGGGCTGATCTAAATATTTTTTCTAATACATTTGCATTTAAGCATAATCTGTAAAACAGACATCTGGCAAAGGCATCTATAAATACATTTTTGTTCTGTTCATCAGGATGATACAGTTCACATGCACATACATTCGAATATGTATCTCTTAGAGAACAGCATCTCCTACCTACGTGCAATTTCTTTTCATCATATCACACCTGATACTATAGGGGACTGTGAAGCTGTGACCAGACTTGCCCCACCACTACATGGTGTTCTAGCCCAGCTTCCTGGCCACCTGCACTTGGGTTCTGTGAGCTCTGCATAATTTTGGTATTTCTTTACATAATTGTTGGTATTTCTTTACATAATTGTGCCCAGGCTGTGGGAAGAGCTATGTCTTCCTTGGCTTCTTACTTGCCAAGAAACAGGCTTCCAGAAGTTGGGCTATACCAAGAGAAAAGTGAGTGCTGTAGACATAGCTTCTTGAGGCGACCATGACATAGATGTTATTTAAAGCCCAAGTGAGTGGACTAGAAACTGAGAGTCTAACACATGGTCACAGCCTTTTTATCCTGAAGCTTTCCTTCAGTAATAACTCTTTGGTTTTGACAAGTCCAGCTGCTTAACTTAAGGAGTGGATTCTGGGATTTGGGTCCTGATTTAGCCCAAGCAGCCCAGAAGTGAAGTACCTTCAAAAAAAGGAATCATAGCTATCTGACTCCAAGTCCCTCTGCAGATTCAGGTTAAGACATTCTCACTGGCAAATACCACTTTGCCACCAGTGCTGGAAGGACTGGACCCATCCTGACTCAGCAAGCTATCAAGCACTATGTCTGCATAAACCTGCAGAATTATGTGAAAATGTCTCCTGCTGAAAAACTGCTCCAAAGAAAAGCTTAGCAGTTTGGATCAAAAATGAGCAACAGGGGATGAATTCTGTCAGGTACTTCCTTTATCACTGCATTCTCCACCATTAGCCTTGCACTTTTCACAGACATAGTTCTGCAGTAACATCTAGGTTATACTTATCAGCTATCAGCACAAGCAAGATCAGTTATTTTCCAGTGCCTGGTGACAACATAATGCTGAAAGTAACGTAAGTGGCTACTGTAGACATTAAAATAGCTGCCATTGCAAATTTCAAGTCTTCAAGGACATCCCATGAAGGAAGAAGTTTGACCAAGAGCAGGGTTCTCTGTAGGTACCTGTTCCTCATGTTTTCCCATCTCACAATCTCTGGAGGTTCATTGATAGGTAATATGCACACATAGTCTATCTGGGCAGCTGAAAATACTTGGTGAGAACCATTGATACCTCAAGTCTCACTGCAACTTGCAAGTGGAAAATTGAAACAAGCAAAGGAAAATGACTTTTGGAGCCTAAAGAGACATCCTATCCTCCCACCCCTGTTTGTTGATTTGGGTAGACAGGTCTGCTCTAGGTTAACCATTCCAAAAATCATGGCCAAAAGTGTTGTGCACGTAGCCCCAAGAGATGATGTTTCAATGGTTCCTGCCCGGACAGTATTCCAAGTGAATGTGGCTTTCTGAGAGAAAAGATTAGGATCACTCAGTCTCTTGTTATCTTCCTGAACCAATGGCCAAGTATTGACCAGCTTCTCTGCAAACACTGCCATCCCTCCAGCTACTTCCTGAAAAGTTGTCACTTTTCCTCCGGAATGGAAATGTGGCTCCAGGCCAATTGGGATGGCAGGTCCCACTTACAGACAGACCTATGATGCATGGGGGATAGAGCCACAGCTGGGGAAAATGCTGGTGCTAACACAGCTATCAAAATTGATTAACCCCCTGTATTGGAGAGGTGGAGCACTGTATAGCACACATAAACCTGGATCTACTGCATATATATTTATTTATACCCATTTACTTACCTGCACCAAAGAGACCTTTTCTATCCAAATTTTGAGAGAGTTTATTTAATTTGCCATCAACTGCTGAGAAGCAGCAGAAAGAAAAACAAACAAAATCACTTACTTTTGTCTTTTCCAGTTTGTAAACGCACAGCAATGGCTGGGATAGGTGAAGTTTGCTTCAATCAAAGTTCTAAATTTGCTTAAATCAGGAAGCTTTTTTAAGTTGTATGTAGACCTTGCTCTTAGCTTCTTAATGAATTCTAATCCATGACTTGGCAGGAAACTGATTTTTGTCCTTGAAACATCCCTTTAAGAAAACACAAACACCTCAATAACGTGCAGAGTTAAGTCTGCTCAACAGTGGGTGGTGCTTTAGACTCTTACTCCTTCTCAGAGTAGTGACTGGAAAGAGATCAGCTGGAAATATACATTGAAAAGAGGATCCAGTGATAAATCAGGTGTTCCTCCAGGAAATCTGAACTGGTAATGGAATCATAGAATATCAGGGGTTGGAAGAGAACTCAGAAGACCATCAAGTCCAACCTGCCAGAGCAGGACCAAAACTAGGGCAGAACACTCAGACAGGACTGAAAAGTCTCCAGAGAAGAAGACTCCACAATCTCTCTGGGGAGACTGTTCCAGTGCTCTGTAACCCTTACACTAAAGGAGTTGTTCCTCATGTGGAGGTGGAATGTCCTGTGCTTGAACAAACAACACCATCGAGTCATGCAGACAACAGTCAAATCATGTTAGTCTGGTCTGAGAAAAAAGAACTGAAGTCCATGAACCTCTGCGTTAGAATCAGCACAGACATTAGTGTCAGATCATACTGGGTTTATTAAATACTCAGTAGATGCAACAATCATCCCAGAATACTGTTACTTGATAAAGAATGTGATGAAATCACTACAGAAGTTTGCTACATGAACATCCATCACATCTTGGCGAGGCTGCTGTTGAAAAGGCAATAAACACGAGAGATGCTCGCATGGGGGTACGGATGTGAAGAGAGGCTGGAGATATCAGGGTTTGTACTCATTAGGAAGAAAAAGAGATTAAAGAGAGACAGGGTCACAAGACTCAAAATGCAAGGAACAGAAGTAACAAAACATTTCCAGAGGTGTTTTAAAAGAACACAAATAGAGCACAGTCTGAAGTGAAGGAAGGGGTGAGATTACAGGAGGTTAGGAGAGATGTATTTATGTGGAAGCAGTTATTGTGTGGGAGAGGCTAGCAAAGGCAGTGATGAAAGCAGCAGCTATGAATGAATTAAAAAGAGCATTAGAGGGGCTTTTGAAAGAAACACATTGTGAAAAGACTAAACCTTGGCTTGTGCCATGCAGGTAGGGAAGGGGAAGGAGGACCAAGGATGCTCCACCTCCAGGCTAAGAGATACTTGGGAATTCATTCCATGTCTCTAGAGCATAACAGGTGGGGCAAAACATTTCCCTCTCCAGGGCACAAACTATGTCCCTCAGGTAGTGACTGCAGGAGAACTCACTTCTTTCTCTCAAGAACAGTGGTAATAACAGTCATCCTCCCTTAGCCCCTGCGCTCCTATGGCCTGAGACTGCAGCTTTTGCCTTCTGCTCTTTAATCTCAGACAAGAGAAAGGAATTTTTTCTAATCAAGGTATTGAACTGACAATATTTGTAATTTTCTCCACACACCCTGCAAAGTACAATTTCCAATTAATCAGGAACAGTACGATGTCAGGACAGTCAGGAATTTGCTCTCTATTCCCCAACATGCACATGTTTTTACTGTATTAATGCAGTAGAGTGATTGCCATGTGAGGGGAAGACCAGATCTTAACAGCACATCATGAAGTTTAGGCAGTTGCTTCATACCCTATGCACATTTGCACCTCTGTTCTCCGCTCTGAGAAACAAAATTAATACAAGGAAATGGCTCTCTTTGAGCTCATGATCTCTAGCTTTGGGTGTCTCAAGCCTAATAAATTCGTAGGCAGCTAATAAAGCAGCTGGCAAAGTTAGTGGTGAGTAAAGATGATCGTTGTGTCTATGCTGTGCCCAGAGTGATGCTCTGCATTCAGGCTGCAAAGGAGTGCACCACCTTTCACAACTGCACAATGAGCTGTGGCAGCAGAGGAGCAAACACAAACCCCATTGCACTACCCTGACTTGGAGCCATGGCATCTGCTGGAAGTGCAAGACAGACTGGTGGAGGCAGACAAGCTTTGAGCTTCTGTAGATCATTCATAGAATCATTAGGGATTGGAAGGACCTTGAAAGATCATCTAGTCCAATCCCTCTGCCACAGCAGGATCACATAGACCAAGTCACACAGGAACACATCCAGGGGTCCAGAGAAAGAGACTCCACAACCCCCCTGGACAGCCTGGTCCAATGCTCCTTTACCCCCACTGGGGAGAAGTTCCTTCAGACACTTATATGGAACCTCCTCTGTTCCAGCTTGCACCCATTGTCCCTTGTCCTATCATCAGATGACCTTGAGAAGAGCCTGGCTTCATCCTCCTGACACCCACCCCTCATATATTTATAGATATGAATGAGGTCACCCTTCAGCCTCCTCCAAGCTCAAGAGACCCAGCTCCCTAGCCTTTCTTCATCAGGGAGGCGTTCTACTACCTTCATTGTCTTTGTTGCTCTATGCTGGACACCCTCCAGCAGCTCTGTGTCCTTGAACTGAGGAGCCCAGAACTGGACACAATACTCCAGATGCAGTCTCCTCCCAGAGGGGCAGAAGAACCTCTCTTGATCTGCTAACCACCCCCCTTCTGATCCCCCCCAGGATGCTGTTGGCCCTCTTGGTCACAAGAGCACATTGCTGGCTCATAGTCTTCCAGCTGTCCACTAGGACCTCCAGGTCCCTTTCTCCTACACTGCTCTCCCACAGGTCAGTCCCCAACCTCTCCTGGTCCCTGGGGTTGTTCTTGTCCAGATGCAAGATTCTACACTTACTGAAAGAAGCAACAGTGTGGTCCTGTGGTTTCTCACAGAAGCTAAACACAGCAGCTGATGGGACACTGTAGGCTATTGCAGGAGGTAGTTAGGTTGCAATAAGCATCCTCAATTGTTTCATAGATTGACTATTGCCCTCAGTACACTGCCGAATGAAATATGTCACCTAGAGCGTATGCTTATGACTCAACAGCTAAACAGCAGTTTTCTGCCTAAATCCACAGGCAGCACCACTCATGGCATCATTAAGAGTCTGTGAAACTTCACAAAGGCTCTGAACAGGGGCATGGAAAATGTTTTCTTTGGCTTGCTGTCTAAGAATCTTTACTGAGTCCAAATCATTATTACACTGAGTGGAAATACCAAGTAAATGTAAATAGGAATATAATCTAGACATAAAGGAGCTAAAATGTTACTGGATCACTGGTATCTAAATAATTTCATACATAGTAAATCTTTTCCATATAAACACTTCCTTCTTTTTATTTCTTTTGTGGGTTTTTGTGTGCTCATTATTGCACATAAACAGAAGTGAGGTAGGGAAAGTGCTCTGCATGCCCGCTCAGTTTGTGCTGTGTCTGTTAGGAGTAGTTATCAAGTCATACACCACTGACCAGTGCCTGGACACCAGGAACACACATGCAGGTGATTTAGTAACTTACTGCACACACAGACCTCAGTGCAGGAGTTCCTAGGGATGTTGCTCTCTAGTTAGAAGTCTGAAAAATTAAATAAGCACGATGAGCTAGACAGCAAAGTGGCAGTAGGAAATCAAAGCAGAGAGCACTGGTGACTCGAATATAAGTTATATATTGCTTGGCTGCTAGACATCAGCTTTGACAGCAGCCAGTGCAGGAACGGTAAAGTGAATCTGACTTCTCTTCCAATCATCTCCCTTTCCCACTGGGAATCTCTGTTGAATTATCAAAAATACTGACCAGATGATGAGGGAATGGCTGGCAGATAATGGAGCAGGAATCAGAGACAGGTAGACTGATGTGTGAGGGCAATTTTCTCCATGCTTGTATCTAAACTGATCTCTGGCTGTACCTCAGGGACCCAGCTGCCAAGCTCTGCTGGAGCTCTCCTGTGCTCCCCATCCCCATATATTTGTTTACCATTGGAGACAAACTGCAAGGATAGGATGGACCACAGCTGTACCTTGTCCTGCATCCAAGCCAGGATGCAGCCAGAGAATTCCTAAGGACTTCAGTAAAAGCTGCTGTAAGCCACTACAGATCTGGGAGAGCCAGAAAATGATTAAATGAAGTAATGTGGCTGAAAATGGAAGCTATTAAACTGCAGGTTAGAAACACTGTATATTTCTGTACAGAAGGAGTATGCATAGGTGTAGGAGTAATTAGCTACTTGATTTACTTGCCTACTGTCAGTGCTGAAATCCTTTAACTTTCAAAAATGGATGTATTTCCAAAAGAGAGATTCTAATTCAGCCAAGAGCTATAAGCCTGGGAGCCGAATTGATTTGTGAAACCATGCAGTCTGTACAAGGGCTAGGATTGGTGCTTTCTGACATTACAGCCTGTGTTATAAAATAAAGGTTAGTGTTATTTGACTGCAGAAGGCTGATTTGGGAAGAGCAAGAGTTAAACCATCCAGATGTTCATCCCAGTAAAACACTGCAGTCTGCAACACAGATTTGATTGCAACATTATTTGTCCCAGCACAGATATGATTATGGGTCAATCATTTCCACAAGTGAAAGCACATTCCTAGAGAACACTACAGTGATGGATGAGTAAGAAGTCTCATCTTGCATGATCTCAGTCAGGATAAAAAGGTGATTTTCCATCCATAGAATAGTGGATGTATTGGTAATGGAACAGAAATCTTCTTACAAATAACTCTGTGTTAGAAATTGAACTATCAAATGAATCTGAACTACAGCCAAATCAATTTGTCAAACCTCCAGAATATGATCCTATCAGCTACAGCTTGCAAAGGAAACACATTTACTTTTCACTACAGGAAACAATGCTTTTCCAAAGAAACATCTATGATGTTACTGCTGAAAAGATGCTCCACTAGCAGTCTTTTCCAAGGAAGAAAGATGCTTTGAGGGAGCGATGAAAGTGAAGCAGAACACAGTAACCCATCACAATGTGGAAAAAAGGCCTTCAGAAGAGCTCTGATCTGAACCCAAGGTTAACCAGAAATTTTTCTCCCTCTGTTTTAGATTTCTAACCACTTTAACCTCTGTGCAAAATTTACAACAACTGCCATGACCCCTTTTCACCCTTTCAGGGTGACTTCTAGCCTTCTCTGGACATGTAAGAGGAAAAAAAAAAAAGAAGAAAAAAATCTAAGACGAAAATACTTCTATGACTCTTGCAGCTCTTACGTGTTGTGGCTGGTGCTCAGAAACACAAGCAGTTGCGCACACACAGGTGTGACTCCATGTGTGTCACACATGTGTGTCACACAGGTGTGACTCCATGGCAAAACGTGGCCTGAGGCAACGGTAACCAGGATTGATGAGCATCCTATTGCTGAGATGTGTCTTTGAATCTATCACCCACCAAAGACACCCCATTGTAACTCTGTGGCATACATCACATCTCTATCTCCACAGAGGATGGGATACCCCAATCTCGGTCCCTGCAGGGTAGGGATTTTACCTTGAGAACTAAGCTTCAGTGTTGCAAGGCAGATCTTCAGGGACAAGCAATTCAAATTTAAGCACTGACGATCCACTCACCTACCCTTGACTTTGCTAAAACTAAAATCTAACAGCATTTTTCTCTGGGAAAAAAAATAAAACAAAAAAACCCAACCCAGAAACAACTGTGGAAAGGAATCTGGATTTAAATCCCAGCACCTAAATACTCCTAAACACCTGAGAACAAAGTAAAAACATAGGTCTAGCCTGAAATTAAAGCTATGGCTTCCAGTTTTTTGCTTTGGGTTTTTTGTTTTGTTTTGCTTGTGGATTTCTTTTTTAATAATCAGAACTCCATCTCCAGTTTGGGCTCCAATTCTGTGAAATGTTGAAACTCTGACTGGCATTTATATGTTCTCTGTTCTTTTCTAAGCAGTGAGCAATGAGAATAATGGTGTCGGAACATTACTTACAAAACAATGGGCCCGTTGGCTCCTTGGAAGACGTCATTTGGCAATTTTTCTAGGTTGTAGTTGTCACTTAGATTCCTGAAAAATGCAACAATATTTATGCTGAAACAACCTGAGATTAAAAAAAATCACTTGCAGCAGTTACTACTTTCTAACGATTGAGCCTCATAATAGTAAACAACAAAAGTAGTTACAGTTCATCTAGGTAGGTCCCATTAAATGCATGATCCTCAATTTCCTGAATTCCATTTTTATTCAGCCATCTGCAACAGAGAAACAAAAAACAAATAGAAGAGTTGTGGTCTTATTCATGATTCCTAAATAAAATATGTGTCATTCAAATTGGGGGGGATCTCGGACAAATAAAATTATAAAATGGATGTTCAAATGGTGAAATCTCTAGGAATAGCAGGTGGCAAGATCCCCACGGTTGGAGGAAGGCTTCGCAGAGTACTGAAATGACTAGGGGAGATGAGTGCTACAACCGAAGAGTAAGTTTCTGAATCAACAATAGAGCTGGTGCTGCTCCCAGCACCCCCAGATAGGCTGCAGTGGGGTCAGTCAGGATGTTCCAGTTTAATCCCTCCAGTGGTGAGACCAGGATCTTTCCTGCTGGTGGTGTCAGTATCACATAGTTTTACTCTTTCCAAAATGCTTCTGAAACACTGACCCACAGCTTTCTTATTAGAAACGGGACTGTTATCTGCACTGGTCTCATGTGCTTAGCTGGGCAGGTGAAGCAGGAAGGTTTAGCATCACCAAGACAGGTAGGAGGGTAGGAGGGAGGTGTCAGTGGTGCCAAACTGCCTGGGAAGTGGCTGATTCCTCCTACATCTGCTGCCTCAACAAATTAAACTGCCTGCCTGCTCAACAAATTATATCTGCTGCTCCGGTCCCACCTCTCTGGGCTTCCTCCCCCAAGAGACACAGGTCTCTGGGAACTGAAGCTCCTGGGACTTTCCGCTCGATTTTTACTGCAGTGAATTAACTAATTATTGTTTAACATCCTTCCCTTCATGGTCCTAAAAATTTACATTTGGGTCAGTTATATTTATCATCTTTATGGTGCAATCTTTCATCTTGCTCTACCTGTCACTTTGCAACTCCTGCCCTCTCCAACAGGCAGTGACAGATCTGATTGATGGCAAAAATGGCCTGATTTAATTAAACTGTCAGCAAACCTGGATGTTTCATTTCTAATTCACACTGAAAGCTGAGCATGCAAGTGACCCACTTATCTAAGGTCTGAGATAGTGGCTAAGGTCAGCATGAAAATCAGTTATGGGTCTGGCTGAAAGGATTACCCATTTGTCCATGACAGGCAGATGTACATAGCTCCATGTCTGTAATGTCTGTCAGGTCAGATGAGGAGAACTGTCACCGTCCTCTTCACTCGCAAGCACTATTAGACATGAGTGAGCAGGCACAGAGGAGAGACGTGTCCCTGCTTATAGCACTTAAAAGATTTATTATATCGCATTGATCTCACCCATTCATAGCTGTCAGGCTGATATATATGCCTTTAATCACAGTATTAGCACTTCAAGCAGTCTCTCGCTGAACGTGATGCTAACGTAATGAGATACTAAGGTCATAAAATCAGAGTCACTGTTGCCATACAGTCCGCACTACACACTCCTGTCACCTGGCTAATTGCATTCAACTCGTAAAAAGAGTTAGAAAATGATAGAAATCTCAAGATGTCATTTTACTACATGAAGGTACCTCTCTGTTGAGATACATGTTTCCCTTGTTCCAACCAGCATCTTTACTGACTCCACTGACCTACGCTGGCAACAAGTGATGATGGAGATGGAGATCCAGAGCTTGAACACAGGAGCTTTTACTCCTTCTTTCATGGCTCTAGTGATATTCTTTTAAATACAATTTAATATTCACCCAGTGCATGAGGCCACCGCTCCTCACTTACAGTTTACTGGAGGTAAATATAACACTATCCTAGGCTCTCACTGGCAAGTAGACCTGGAAGCAAGGTGAATTTGTTCCACAAATTTCTAGCACTTTATAACCGTGCCAGATTCACAGGTCCAGTCTGTGCTGATCCATTCACAGCAGCAGAACGCTTCAAGCTTGCTATAGCTAAACCTGCTACAATTGTGTCTCCTTGAATGTGGGGTTGAGTTGTTCTGGAGGTTTTTAATGCTAACTTGATACTCCTGGTTTGATAAAATTCCACTGCTGTAACAGCAGCTTTGTATTGCATTGCATAGAGGCTTCAGTTTTGTATAGAAAACCAGCAAATTTGGGTGTAAAATAAAGTACTACTGGAGAGAGTCCAGTGGAGGGCAACCAAGATGCTTGGGGGCTTAGAACATCTCTCTTATAAGGAAAGGATAAGAGTATTTAGTCTAGAAGAAAAGACTACTGAGAGATTTTATCTGTATCTATAAATACCTGCAGGGTGGCTGTAGGGAGGATGGTGTCAGACTGTTTTCAGTCATGCCCGGTGACAGGACAAGGGGCAGTGGGCACAAGGTGAAACACAGCAAGTTTCATTTAGATGAGGAAAAAATGTTTGAGTGACAAAGCACCGGAAGAAGCTGCCCAGAGAGGTCATGGTGTGTCCTCTGGAGATATTGAAACCCTGCTTGGATACAGCCCTGTGAGATGTGCTCCAGGCCATATCGCTTTAGCCAGGGGGTTGTATTAGATGATCTCTAGAGGTCACTTCCAACTCTGACAGTTCTGGAAGTCCATCACAGCTCAAATGAAGCCTAATCATGGATTCATAAATAGCACACACAGAACTTCTGTCCCAAGGGAGAGCTACAGCAGAGTCAGGACACTCTATGACGATGCGCATGGTGGTCAGATTGACCTACTTGCACAACTCTTGCTGTTTGTGCACACACTGGTGAGTGCAGGAGCCCGTGGCAATGAGGATGTTGCATGAGACAGGGCAAAGCATCTGGAAGAAAACGTAACTCTGCCGCTCCACCACCAATTTTGCTGGAAAGCTAGAGTCCTTAACTCCTCAGAGAGAACTATCCTTCATACTCAGACAGTAACCATAAAAGCAATGGGAAGTCCTGGGGAGAGAGGGGAAACCAATTTCATGTTGCTCAAGTGTCACACAGAGGTCAAACCAGAGTAAGAATTTGGGATATTCATCTTACCCCTTAGTAGTATTATGGAAACAAATACTGCACTTGTGTGTTGCTCTGAAAATACAAAGCCTCACCTGAATAGCAAATATTATCATCACAGGAGAAAAGATAACCCAGTGCATTTGGGGTAGCATTACTTGGAAATATATTTGAGAAAACTGTATTTTCAGCTTCAGGGAACTAGTAGGCAGAGGTTGTGCATAACTGACGAGTTAAAAGGAGAGAGAAGAGCTAGGCTACTTGCTACTGGACTCTCTTCAGATATTGATGTTCTGACCTTTTGGTCCCACCAAAGTCACCGTGAGTCCTGTCAGTCAATCAGATCTTGCTTGTCCACTTCAGCATGCAAGGCAAACTGCACACACACAGTGGGAGATTTTTCCAGTCTAGCCACTGGTTAGGTGAAATCAAGGCAGCTTGTTAGCAAGCAAACAGCACATTTTGATATACCAACAGAAAGGATTAAAGAAACTAGATAGCTCATTAAATTACATGACTGCTCAAGTCAAACGTAGAGTCATCTAACCATGCAGCTTGAAACTGCATTGTGAACCAGCGTGTATCAATGCATTAACACTGTGTACAAATACCACTGCATCTCCCCAACATCTACATAAATTTTGCCTGAATAATGAATCTCTTGGAATGATGTATCTGACTGTAAATATTTATGAGTCATACCATCCTTCTGAACACGTTTTGTATCACATGGAACTGATGTGGTAGGTGGAATATGTTTAACCTTGACATCAGTAATTACTATATTTGCTCTATGCAGTTCCTATAAAATAAAGAACAGGACCAGCACACAACAAGAATAACCACGAATGCATTCATTTTTCATGGCAGGAAAACAGAACACAGATATTTCAGGGGTAGGGGAAAAGACTAAATCCTCAAATTGAATTTGGAGTTGTATGAAATAGTGCTCATCCCCTGGCTTTCTTGACCCTATCCTGTAAAAGAAATGAGCTAATAAGGAGGAAAATAAATTTGCTCTCTTACTCACAGAATCAAACTTTCAGAACTCAGGCCTGTGAATGAATTCCTTTCAATTGTACGTATGTTGATATTGTCTTGGATATCTCTGAAAAATAAAATACAATAGAAATGACACCTTTTTGTACCTCTGTGAATCTTCCAATGTATTTCAAACACAGTATTTTACCTTATTTTCAGTCTGAGGAATTATTACAGCAGAGGGTGACAACTGAAGTTTTTAACACATATTGTCTGCAAAGCACAGAACAGCTTGGGTAAAAAATAAACCCCAAAATATCTCCAGCAACCCAAATAGCCTGAAGTAATCTAAATGCATAACAACTTGGGTCTCACAATCCTCAAGAAGATGAAGTGGTTTCTTCAGCAAACATACTCTCTAGAAAAGGCAAGCTGAGGGGCTACAAGACCACCTCTTCTTCAGCTTCCCAACCAGAAGAAGGAAAAGTCAGCAGCCTTTTTGGCTAGTGGTACCCTCATTCAGCAGGGTGTCTGCTATCCCGCAAATCACTCCCCTGCCAATGCCAGCAGGGTTGCTTACAAGCTTTATGTGTCTCTAAGCATGTAAGCAATGGGAGCCCTGTCAATGCAGTTTGTTGAACTTACAAGTAACCATTTCAGTCCTCTAAGCAGTTTTGACTACTACAAAAGAAAGCATGACACACAGGTCCTATTGCTTCCTCAAAATAGATCTTAATGGAGTTAAATAGTATTTCTCAGTATTTACAGTGGGGAGATGGTTGTTTCCATATGGCTGGAAAGCATGGGACAAAATTACTCACCAGCAAAGCTTGAAATGAAGCATAATTCTGAAATTCTCACCTCTGACAGATGAATGCGGCCACAACTCTGCATTAAGTGACAAACAGAGCCTCTTCTACAAACCGAGGTCAGCAGAGATGGAGTAGGGAGGGAGCATGGCACCCATAGAAGTGAAGGGTATCACTTTGGTAAGGACCTGCATGAACTCTTTATAAACAACAATGACCCACTAAGACCCCTTTGGGGAATTAAAACTGAAGCCAAAGGGAATTCTCTTACTGATGTCAGCGGGGTCAGGGTTTGAACTAAGGTCTAGTTCAGGACTCAAGCAGTATCAAGGCCTGCTTATTCTTACAGGAAAGTGAGGACTTTCACCTGAGACAAAAGTTAGCTCTTGCTCAACACAACACAAAAGTCCTATTAATTATATTAATTATATGAATATGTATTAATATATTAACTATATTATATTATATATTAATTATATTAATTAATATACAGAAAGAAAGCTCTGTATCTCTTGTATTTGCTTTTGCATTTGGTTTCAGGCAGCTCTGAACAGCAGTTCTCAGGGTTACGTATGTCTAATGGATTACAGAAATGTCACTGACATAAAGGTGCTTTTATGCAAAAATAGAGCCCGCTTTTGCACAGAATTTTACACAAATATTTTTCCCCAGTGGCATGGGAATTTCCCACAGGAAAAAATATTTTATTCTTTTAAGTTTTACTGCCAGTGAGAAAAAAATAGAGCTTCATAGAGGTATTTCCCTGTATTTTTATCTCCTCTCCCTCTCCCTCTCCCTCTCCCTTTCTCTTCCTCTCCAGTGCCACTTGTAATGCTTTGTAGAAGGGAGACCTAGAGACAGCTTTGAATGTTTGGGTCACATTATCACTGATGTCTACAAAATTCCAACGCTAAATGCTGCCGTGAAGCCAATGAGCAAACAAAGGGCGAAACACATCTTGAAGGGGCATCTTTTGGAGCAGGAGAACATTCTAAAGGAGCTTCTGAAACAGTGAAAATTGGATTTTAAAACTTACAGTAAAACTTTCTGGAAAGAGTGCACCTTGTGGACATCGGGCAAAAACCGAAGGCCAGTGTTCGATATTAACCTAAGGGGGAGAGAAGAGATGAGGACTCTCTAGGCGTGAGCCAGGGATGAAACAACAATTAACAAAGAATGAACTTTCTATTTATAAAACGCAGAGTTTAGACATAAATGGAGCATTTGTTCACAGGAAATGTGACATTATAATGTAGAAAACCTTTTGCTCTCAAATGTGAGCTGACTCCCACTGGAGTCAAGGGAGAAATCTTGAAAAATTACACCATCCCTCCTGATGATCTCAGGAAACTCTTGATATTCATTTTCCAACCCCATTTTAAGAAACAAACTGCACCAACCCAAGATAATTATTTTCATAGTAGCTTTTTAATGACAAAAATATCAACTCACTGCAATTTTAATCTCCCAATAGGGGATTAATTCTACAGGAAACAACTTCATTTCATGAAAGAGAGAATTAGGACACTTCATTCCCCAGAAAGTCCAGTAACAAGGAGCTGAACATACTGGAATGTTTCAGTAGCTTTTGTGACTGGGAATGGATCTGAGCCTTGTAGTTAACTGCCTGCATCCTCCCACCAGGTCAAGCATCTGTGTTGCAGTTCCTGTCCATAGAGGAGTCATCAGCATTGGAAAAGACCTTCAAGGTCTTCAAGTCCAACCATCTGCCTGCCCTACAACCCCTAACCACACGTGAAACCCCATCCCAGAAGCACTGTGCCCGCAGTCAGCAAGGAAACACAATCACAGGTATCCACTCGGCTCTGCCACATCTCATTTAAGCAAATTTCATTATCAAGAGCAGCAGTAAGGGCAGGACAAACACAATACTGCCATGCAGCGGGAACCAGCTGGTGGCTGCTGGTGGCTGGAAGTAGTGTCTGAGTACAGGAGAGAGGAGGAGCTGGATAGAGCTGGGTTCCAACCGAGAGTTTTTCACAAAGACCAAATCCTCTCAATTTAACTCTAAAAAAGAGAAAATTAGTAAAGTGTAGTTGTATCGTTGTATTTGTAACGTGGGAGATGGTACTGAAGGTAACTTTTCACTGAGAACGTTGGTTCCTTAGGGAGGGAGCATACAGAAGTTGTTTTTCATCCTGGCACTTAAGCAAAAGAATATTCTTTCATTACTGGATGAGATTGGCTTGTTTTCTTTTCAGATTCATTCCTGAATAGTTGAAAAATGATGAAAACCAGCGGCTGAGACTGGAACAGAGTAACAGTATTATTTTGATGTTTGTTATGAACCTAGATTTCTGCTGAAAAGGAGAGCTGCAATTTTTCAGGTTTCATAACCTGAACTAAAGCTGTGACACTCCATGTGACAACCAAATCTTATATTTGTGCACTCAGGGTGACACATAGGTCCATAAAATAGTCATTCACTTGCATAAATGCTGCTATGGGCTCCCTGAGGTGGTTTCCAGATATCCTCAGATGTTGAAAAGTCAGCTCGTTACCTGTGTCATCCTATAAATATCCCCAAGCATTATATGCAGGGAAAAAAAATAAAGAAGTATAATGAATATTCAAGAAGCCAATTTGGGAAAGTTGCTGAAATGTCATGACTGCTTCATCTCAGGAGTCAGAGTGGTCTGACATTGCATTAGCTTAAAAATAACAACTGTCATATGTGACCGTGAAAGCTGTGCAAATACTCCTTTGAAAAACTATTACAGAGAGTTAAATAGAAAGCGTGATTAATGAAGCGGGTGGATTTCACAAAGCCCTTATTATTTACAGTGCTTCTGCACTTATACTTTGTAAAAGGAGCTGGCTGAAAAAACCAGAAACAGTAGAAATAAAATCAGCAACTCCCCCTTTAGCTTATTTTAAAGTAGAGCCTCTAAATTACCGAAGATGCACAGAGTTTTAGGTGAAAGCTGCCTTTACTTTTAAATGAGTCATATGCTAAAAATGCATGCGATTCTTTTTACAGGCCACTTGTTAAATATGAATGATGACATGCATTTCCTTTAGTAGGAAAATGAAGCAGCAAACTGCTGCCAAGTACTTTATCTATTGCACAACAGAGGAGAAGACATGAGAAGCTTTTCTTTATACAGAACATTCCCAAGGAAATATCTCAATCCTCGTGTTGCAATAATGAGAGATGATGGCATTCTCAGATGTGATATTCAAACCCTGCTCCCAAAGACAATTTACTCCCAACATATCAAAATGCCACACTGGTTAGCAGGGCTTTCACCATGCCTGTGAAAAATAACTTGTTCAAAGCTTTAGGTGATGCCATAGTCCTCTTGATCTTTCCAGTGATCCCAAGTGTTCAGCTCTCAATTTGTACTGGTGTCAACTAAACAGCATGAGATGAAGAGGAAAGCATCTTTGACAAATCTTTATATATTGAAGTAAATCTACAGGTGGCACAAAGCACTGGCTGCAGAGAGACACAGAACAGCGGTTAGAAGTGGGAGATGATGTTTTTGTAATTAACTGCAGAAAAAGAACTAAAAAAATATTTAGCTAGACCGCATCCTAGCTCATTCCTCTCTTTTTATTCAACCAGCAAATCTCCACGGACCTTTAAGTGGGTAATCTTGTTAGAATGTAGATAATCCAATTTTCGGAATATTTTTCCTGCAGGACAGTTTTGTCAATATATTTACCATATAACACACATCCTTAGCATCCTCACTTTAAACAAGTGTCCTCTTTAATCTGTGTTATAACCAAGTCCCCCCTTGCCGTGCATAAACAGCTTGATAAAGACCTGTTTGTCAGATGGCTGATGGCTCCTTTCCAGAGCATTAATTGTCTGTCTGAAAAGGTTACTGGAGTCAGCACTTAAGAAAATGTAGCAGCAATAAAAAAAATCTTACAGAAACAAATTCCTGGAAGATTCTGGCTGCTTTTCTCCAGATAGAGCAACACGTCTGCCTTCTTTTACACCAGTTGGGTAGGAGTAGGTAGGACAAAACTGGAAACACAGTTTCCCTCACTGTGGATATCTGCTAAATTACAAATCCAAGGTAGGCAGAGAGAAATACATCATCACTCAGGAAACATTAATTTTGGGTTCTTTAACCAAATCATGTACTTTAGAGCGTGACTCCAGCAAATCCTCCTCTGATTCAGGAATCATGTCAGCGTCGCAGGCTAAGTTAAATCTATAATCCACGATGCCCACTTTTTGGGCAAGGTCTTTAACTGTGAGCTTGCCATACATAACCAAGTGGAGCATCAGTTCTTTTTACTGAAGACCCAACTCTGCACAAAGTATCAGAGCTTCTGTGGACTTGGCTGCATCTGCAGCAAATGTGGATGTGGGCTTGGGAATAATACCAGGTACACGTCAGGTCCCCCATGAAATAAGACCAGGCAAGTACAAGCAGCTGCAGGACTAGAGTTGAGCTGTGCTTGCCACATAGTTTTGCAGATAAAAACTATCCTTTTGTGACCTACATTTCCCCTCCCCTCCAAAAATCCAGCTGTTTGCCCTCAACATTTATCTAAAAGGGTATTTTTCTGCTAAATTTTATTTGATTTCTGTTAATTAAATTTTCCTGTTTTAAGATGAGATTGCTTAATACAGGCTGTCAACACCTCCACATGTGCAAAAAAGAACTAAAAGGCACAGATTACACATGAGAACTAATTTTGGAAAGAAATTAGGTTTGAAAAGCCATCACTACAATTTGAAAGCCAAAGCCACAGCTCTCCCTAATGAGAGCCAGATAAATAATCTTGTAGCCATCATGAAAAGGTCAGTTAAGTTACCGTTTTGAAGCAGTCTGTCTCTTTGGAATATAGCCAAGAAGACCAATTAACAATTCTCCACGGTTTCTAAAACACTGATGAGAAAGTCAAAGCTACGTTTTTGAGAAGGTTTAGAGTCTCTCAGCATTGCCATTGTTTAGGGTTTTGTTTTTCCTTCCTGTTTTTG
The DNA here is from genome assembly GCA_013397515.1 of Upupa epops. NCBI lineage: Eukaryota > Metazoa > Chordata > Aves > Bucerotiformes > Upupidae > Upupa > Upupa epops. Next base: position 25,300 of record VZRI01001196.1, read on the forward strand.
CCATGCGAGTAACGATGATGCAGGGAGTGGGGTGAGGGGGAAATGAATCTGTACCCAAGCTGACAGAGGTAAAAGCGTATTAATGTCCATAAGGTAGTAGCTGTAACGAGGCCATGAAGCTGATTAGCGAACTGACAAGGCTAGACAGAGCCTCTTGCCTGCCCATGTGTAAGAACTCGCAGCTATCCAGCTATTTTTGAAGAAGAACAAGGAAAGTCTTGCAGGTAATGCCTGGGCTCAATCTCTGGCATGAACAATGATTCATTTTTCTCTCTCTCTATTTTTTTTAAATCAATATTTATATCTTTTCTTTTTTGGTTTTTCTTTTTCAGCATTTTGATAATTCAGTCACAGCCACAGTCAGGAGAAATCTGGACACGCATCTCATACCCTGCCAGAGAGTCACCACAGCTGGAAACCTCAGCAGAACCACAAGTTGCCCAGCAATGGGCAGCTGAGTCCCTCTGCTTTGCTCTGCTGACTGCAGATGGGTCTTGCCCTGTCTCTTTACACCAAGATAAAAACAGAAAACTAGACTATTGCAGATATTCAAAGAGGACATTTGCCTTTTCCTCATGACCAGTAGTTTTAAAAATGACTGATAACCATGTGTTCATTACTCTGTTCACGTTTCTTCTTCGTCTTCTTGTTCTTTAATTTAGTACAAGATGAATGTACTCCCATTCTTTCGAACCATCTGTACATCTGACAGCAGTACTACCCATAGCAGCTTGTTCTGGGGGCTTTGCATGGGATAAACAAATGCTGTGCTTTCATTCACAGATAGCCAGAAATACTCAAAGACAGTAGTGTCACTAAATGACTCAGAGTTGAAATCAAAGCAAAAAGGCATATGATTACTTCTCATGACAAAGCAAATTTAAAGCTTTATCTCCTTATACCAAGAGAAAGAAATCTGTGTTTCTGCTCTGGAGAGAAAGAAGTTAAAAGTTTATCAATGGACCCAGTGAATCAGATATTGTTAAAAATACTGAGGAGAACAATGCCACTGTCATTCTGACTGCACATTCCACTTCAGCGAGGTTTTCAACAGTGAAGGTTTGTGTAACACTGAATAGAATCATAGAATCATTAGGGATTGGAAGGAACCTCGAAAGATCATCTAGTCCAGTCTCCCTGCCACAGCAGGATCACCTAGACTGATTCGCACAGGAACACATCCAGGCGGGTCTGGAACGTCTCCAGAGAAGGAGACTCCACAACCCCCTTCAGCTTAAATCTCAGACCTTGAAATTCAAACTCTAGCCAATGCCTCCCACTATTTTTATTCTCAAAATCTGTCAGATGCTAGTGATTTTCAGGGAACTTAAACATTCATTAGCCTACTGGGAGCTACGTTTATTAGACCATTAACTTATTTCTTTGAATCTCTCAGAATTATCTAACCAGACAATTAAGCACTTACGGACTCATGTAGAAATCGTCATCAGGGCTGCCATGTAAGTAAAGACATTTCAGACAATTACTTGTCTAAGTAAGCAAAACACGGTTAGGTGTACGTGCTCAGGTGGACATACACAAGTTAACCTTATGCCCTGCTGGGGACGTTATTCATCTGAGAACACTGTGGGAGTTTATTTAAGTTCATGCCATTCAAAACAATTACTTTTAAATGGAGCTCACTGGACACAGTTGGAGTTTTATGCAGAGAAGAGATTACTGGTAGTCATACTCAGATCACATGCTAAAAGGTTCCATATAAATATGAGAAGAAACTTCTTCACAGTGAGGGTTACGGAGCATTGGAATAGGCTGCCCAGGGGGGTTGTGGAGTCTCCTCTGGGTCTGTTCCTCTGTGACTCCGTCTAGGTGATGCTGCTGTGGCAGGGGGATTGGACTAGATGATTTTTTGAGGTCCCTTCCAATCCCTAATGATTCTGTGATTCTATGATAATCTGAATGCTTAATGCCCTGTGTATTAAAATTAACAGAAGGCAGAGCCATAGTAAAGACAGATGAGAGAGATTTTGTCCCAAAGCTCTTGGGAGGAATTTCAACCTAAGATTGTTTATATAGACACAAAAAAGGCCCAGTTCCTTTTCTCATTGCTCAGCTTCAACCTGTTGATTAGAAAGGCTCCATGGGGAGTATTGTCTTCAGCTTTTCTGAGGACTGTGTGCAGGCCTGGGAATGAAAATGAGAATTGACTATGTACAACTAACAGGGACTGAGGGCATTATTCCATCTTATTAGCAAAAGTGCTCATCACAGGTGGCAGAGAAACACATCAGTACCACTCAAAATCACTATACTACTTGCAAAAAGCAAAGGATCTTACAAGTATCTGAGGCTTGGTAGATGTTGGAAGGCATCTTGATCAATGTACAGAAGGTTGTTGGCTTTCTCAATTCTTCTGCAAAGAGAAAATGAAACATCAGAGACAACAAAACATCAAATCTCTCAATATTTTGATTATAAAATATATGTGGTTGCCCCATGATGTAGTGATGCTATAGGCTGAGATCTGCCTGATTTCAAGGAGCAGCCTACTACAGATCAGCAGACCCCGCTACCTTTTGGTATCAGCAGTGGTTTGAGGTTCATATTCAGGTTGACCAGAGAAAGAAGGGTCAGTTAGATAAGGATTGGGATGCTTCAGCACAGCCACATGTGAGGCTGTGAGGTGGGCAGCTGGGAGTGTTGCTGGGGCGACCACAGACTATTTACTGCAGTTTTGCTGCAAGTGGCCAGTCCAAACAGACACAGGAGGAGCATTCTGAGCCCAGTGTGGGGGTGCACATGAGGACACATGAGCAGATTCTGCATGTGCCTGCCCACGCAGCTGCCTGCACTGAAGGGTGCACAGTAGCAGTGCTGCAAGTTCTTCCTACTCTACCTGCTCTACACAGGAGCAATGGCTTTCACTCAACAGGACACCACGACCTCTTCATGTGCTGCTCCCACCACAGCTGATACATCTATTGGGATGCAGTGTCACGGGAGACATGCAACCACCCAGGCATCAGGCTGCAGGGTGTGCCTGGCTGTGACACTGGGGCAGGAGGGTAGCACAGAGCTCACCCGTGGGAGTTGTGCCCTGGTAAAGAAACTCCTCTGTTTGGTGACAGAGCTTCGAGAGGAGGTGTGCAGGCTGAGAAGCACCAGAGGGTGCAAAAAATAGATAGGAGCTGCACTCTGCTTTCCCTAAAACAGTCTCAATGATCAGATGGAGCTGACACTTCCCACAATCCAAGAGGAAGCAGTTCATGACCTGCATTGCCACCTGAAACCAGATGGGATTCACCCAAGAGTGCTGAGGCAGCTGAAGAAGTTTGGCAAGACATTCTCTTTGTTTATCACCACTCCTGACTAGCAGGAGAGGTCCCAGATGGCTGGAGGCTGCTAATATAATGCCCATCCACAGGAAGAAGAAAGGCCTGTCAGACTGACCTTGGGAAAGATTACTGAGTGGTTCTTCTTGAGCATGCTCATACAGCAAGTGCCGGACAGCCAGGGGATCAGAGCCAGCCAGCAGGGGTTTAAGAAAGGTAGGTCTTGCCTCTCCTTCAATGACCAGACGACCCACCTGGTTGATGAGGGGAAGGATGTGGATGTTGTTTACCTAGACTTCAGTCTAATACAGTCCGACACAGTCTCACACAGCACTCTTCTAGAGAAGCTGGCAGCTCATGGCTTAGACAGGTGGACTCTTATCATTCTTTACCACTACCTGAGAGGAGGTTGTAGAGAAGTGAGGGTCGATCTCTTCTCTCAGTCACTAGCAAGAAGACAAGAGGATATGGCCTCAGTCTGCACCAGGAGAGGTTTAAATTGGACATTAGGAAAATATTCCTCACTGAAACAATGGTCAGGTGTTGGAACAGGCTGTCCAGGGAGGTGGTGGAGTCGCTGTTCCTGGAGATGTTCAAAACCTGTGTAGATCTGGCACTTGGAACATGGTTTAGTGGGCATGGTGGCATTGGGTTGAGAGTTGGACTTGAATATCTTGAAGGTCTCTTCCAACTTTAATAATTCTATGATTCTATGAGGAAGATGGAAAAGACAAAGGGAGATTTCAAATGTTCCTTTATTGTTATGGATTCTTCAGATCTTACCTGAAGCAAACTCCAAACCCCTCTGATACTTGACTATAATGAATGTTTATAAATGTCTTCTTTGCATGGAGATTATTCTTTACTCACATTTCATGTAGTTCAGGAAGGTTGGAAAACACATGTGCTTCTATGACCTCCAAGGCATCATTCTGTGAGATCTCTCTGAAAAACAGTTTAAAAATAAATATATTTCAAGCCGTGGTGAAGCAGAAAATGGACAAGTAAAAACTGATGAGTTTTAAAAATGTAGATGAATGTCAGATAGGAAAACAGAACCCACACCCACAGATTAGCTGCCACTAAGCCAAACAACAGTCAGGAACAGACATCTTCTGAGGCTGACGCTTGTAATGGCAGTCCCACAGCTCCTGCTGTACACCTGCTGTGTATTAGGAGGCAGGACCCATCTCCATTGGTAATTGCATCTCTGACATTACTAATTACTGATAGACTTAATGAAAGCTTTTAAATTGGTGAAGAAAAGAAGAGGTGAAAGGTGACTGAAACAGAGAAGACAGCTAAAATATTCCCAAGAAATATGACACATCTCCAGCAGTAGGATGTGATGCTGATTTGTCCTGACATAAATTAGAGAAATTAATATTAGCAGGAGTTGGGAGACTACAGATGTGAAGAAGTCATCTACTCCTTGGAGCAAACTCTGTTTGATCTCTTCTGCATACAGTTTTGTCTATTTCCAACTGCAGAACTGCAGAATAAAATTGGCCTGTTTTCTGTTATCAAGGTGTCAGAATGCATCTCTTGATTTTCTAGAATACATAGGTCCCCTGATCTGTGGGATGGCAAAGAGATGGCTCAGGCTGTGGTTTAATTTGGAACTCAGGAGTTCTGGTCAGCTGAGGGGTAATTACTGTAGCGCAATCTGGTCTGATTGCATCCCTTATGCAGAAGCAAAGACAGCTATGCCAAAAGACTCTCTACAGCCATGCTTGGAAATGGTGCAAACGCGCTATTTCTCAGGCTGAAGTCAGTAACATTTTTAGTACAGATATAACTCAGTGACAGCGTGATGGTCTATTGGGTTTTAATGGCAAGGTAACTGTGCACATCTTTGGAATGAAACTGTGGATAAACAGATCACATATGGGCCAGCACTTGTTCCTCGATATCTGGATCTTTTGAAATTGCATTGGTTGCAAACAGATTTGAACACGCTAGAGGTAAAACAATAGATCCTAATAATAGGTGTAGAACCACACAAAATTTTACAAGTAATATAAAAAGCATTCCACTTCCCTCTAACTAAACACTGAACCACACCTGACAAATTACCTGCCCATTTAAGACTAACAAAAGCCTCATGAAAGAAGACAAGTTGCTTAGCTGACCTTTCCTGCTTTAAAAAAAGCCTCAGTTCAGTGTTTTATTCCAATAAGAAACTCTGCCTCCTGTTTTCTCAAGGTTTTTACAGAAGAAACCCAGTTCTTTACTCTGGGAGATGAATACTGACTGGAGAACAAGAAAATCAAGGTATGCGAAGACTGACAATAGATGCTCAGTAGGGTGCTATGAGAGCTGGGTTTGTCCAGCAGTGCTAAACGTCCATCTCACATGTGAACACGTTCCTCTTTATTATTTAGGTTTCAGCAGCAACAAAATGCTTTGAGTGAGACCGGGATTCCTTCCCTCCATAAAAGCACCACAACCCAATGAACTTTTATCTTCCCATTTTCTTTTAAAATAATGCAATATAAGATAGAGAGGAGCATTCATCACCCCCTATGCTCTGTTTATATGACAGTACAATTAACTTGCTTAACTACGCTTGAGAAATTTTAACAGCATGGGAGGTGTTTCTGCCCGTTTGGGTCTGCTCATGTTCTTTTTGAGTGGCCAGCAGGATATTTGCCCTTCTCCACAAACAAAAAATCAGTTGTTTAGGGGAAAACAAAAAAAACACAGAAAAAGCAGAACGTTTGATACCAACAAATCCGTTTAGCCAGAGAGATTTCATACCGCTGAACAGCCCAGGGAAAAATGTTGACAATTTGTTGGCCCTTATACAGGAAAAAAAAGTTTATTAAGAAACCACAATACAGTAGTGACCTCACTCGAGAGATAGGGCTGTTGAGGGCAATAATTTTTTATGATCCAATCTGCTCTCTAACTTTGGAACAACTCGGGCAATATACTTCTTCTAATGGAATGCTTAACGCTGAATTTTTCTGCATTGGGAGAGTGGTTTGGCTTCCCCAGGCTGGGACGGGTTATGGGCTTCTTTTCGGTTAGAGAACTGGGAGATAGAGATCTGATTAAAGCAGAGCAGGAGCAGGCCATGACACTTGCGAAGGCTTGGAGAATGCATGGTTAAGGAAGAAATGAAAGAGAGATGGGGAGATAGGAACTTCTAAACTGTTTTTACAGATTAAGTTTTTAAAAGTTTAAGCTTTTAAAAGAGCTAGCACTCATATGAGGGATGGTGGTGTTTCAAAGATCGGCAGAATGGTTTGGCTTTCATCCCAATCCTCCCATTCATAGGTACAAAGGCAACAGTCATTTTGTTTTAACAGGGAATGAAAAGATGTCAATTTGAAATGATTTTTGCTGACTCCCGGCTCAAGCAACAAACTACTGCAGCTGCTGTGGTTACGGACCTCTCAAGACAAGTAAAGGGAACAAAAGGGAAACGCAGCAGTGCCAGTAGGCAGGAACGCACTCTTGGTGCTGGGCTTTGTACTCTGTGTTCAGGGGATTGCAGGGGGTGAGGGGAAAGAACAAGACTCCCTGTCCCCTGCAATTAATGAATTGTGCTAACTCAGCTATGCTCTGTCCAGGAAACCCTGTCAGTTATGGCCTAACTCATCACTGTTCTTTGCAGATGAATCCCAGTTTACAGCACTGATGTGCTCTCATCGAACAGAAGGCCATTGCTATTGTTGTCCTTTGGGGTGTCCATATTCCTGTTACAGGCTCACATTTAAAAAAAAGGTAAATTAGAAAAACATTTCCTTTGAAGAGGTTAGCCAGGCACCGAACAATGGCTAGCACTAGCCTGGGCTTGGTCGTGTAAGTAAACCTGGCAAAACATACACACCCTGCTCACAGAAGACTGATAGAACCCTATATCAGACACCTGTATCTCTGACATTAAAAGTGCTAACCTCTATTGCTCATGTGAAACAAAGCACTGAGCAGGCTCAGGTCCTCTAGAGAGGAAAGAAAAGAGTACCTGCAGAAGCAGCTACAGACAGAAATCAGGGATTACAGGGTAGTATTTGCACAAGTCATTTGTCTTGCAGTATAAATACACACAAACAGATGATTGCTCGTAATGCATCTTTTTATAAGTCATCACCAGAGAAGACAGAACTGTTATTATGCTGTTTGTTTGTAATGAATGAAACAATTAGCTATACTGCTAGCTATTGTGGCAAATCCAGATGACACTTTGAGCATCAGTTCTAATGCATTCAAACCTTTAACTAAATATTGTGTGAAACAGCCAGGGTCAATTTTTTATAAAACCCTAAAACCTTCCAAAACCCCAGAGCATCCAGTGATTGCAAAATTCTCAGGCTAATACCTAGGCTTAGTTTCCACTACGTGCACAGTGCTATTAAAATAAACTATGATCCTCCAAAGCAAATCAACTGTGATCTTCAGAAGTTATTTACTCAAACACAGACTAAAAGAGGAAAACTACTCAGTAATCGAGTTTTTCAAAGACATTAAGTTTAATGGTTTGCATTTTTTCTTCATAGAGAATATGATTACGTTCTGACCACATCGTGTGACTGAGGAGTTTCCTGTAATTTGCCACTAACCTATAAAACCTTGATCGTGATCATTTCTTCACTGACTACAGTGTAGCATTTCCATGTGCAATATAACCAGAGCCAGTGAGGGAAGGAAGAAAGACAGTAAACAAAGAGGAGGAGGAAGATGCTGCCTAGTGGCATTATGATCATAGTTTGGTTTAACCTGCCTGCAGAGCTGCCCTTAGGCAGGGCTGGGGGGACATCTTGATGACAATTCTGACAGACCCTTGCATGAAGCACAGGAAGGACTCTTCTTCAAACTAGCCACACTCAAAGAGCCAGCCATAAAAATCAAGATAGGTTGAAATGGCCTTTTAAACAAATCTATTAGCAAAGAATTTATAGTTCACGGCAGTTTCTTTGTAGACCTCTTAAAAATAATCAAGCCTTACAGCAAAACCAAGACTATTAAACTCAAAAACTAATGGTCTTGCAGCCAAGTGGTCTCACATTTTAAAATAGGGAAAGAATACAAGAAAGGACATTTATATGTTTTTTAAGATAAGAATTTCTTTCAGGTTCAGAGCAGAGCACAAAGACAGAGTTAGGGTCATTTTTCCCCTGCTAGGAATTTTGATGATTTAGAGGAAATGTGTGTGTGGGTATGTGTACATAAAGATACAGAAGTTTAACTTAGATGAGTAGGTCGAGGCTTGTGTCAAAGTGAATCATGGCCGAAGACCAGCCAGAGGCAGATCACTGCATCAGTCCTTTATGTGGTTACTGAGGATGTACAGCCTCAATCATTATGACCTTGTAATACTAGCAGCAGGAATTACAGAGTAACCGGTGCCCAACTGGTGAGCTTGTCTGTAGGATGACTACAGTAAGTGTGGGATTTATGAATGTCTGTGTTTCATCTCCCTGTGGCAGACTGGCTGCTGAGGTTTCTCACGTGCTTGCTTGGTGCACGCACCTCACCCACAGACATAGCACATGATGTGAAGGAGGGACATCTTCCCTCTCCAGTCACACTATCCTCCTCTGTAGTGCTGATTCAGACCTACTACCTGTAAAGTCCGCGGCTATCCTTAAATTCCATTCCAGAATAGATACATACAAGGCTATGCACCTGATCTGTTCATAGAACCATGCAATTGTGTCAGTTTGAAAAGGCCTTTAATATCATTGAGTCCTATCATTAGCCTAACTCTACCAAAGCCACTGCTAAATCACATCCCTAAGTCCCAGATCTACAGGATCTTTAAACATATCCAGGGATGACAATTTAACCATTTCCCTGAGCAGCCTTTTCAATGGAGAAGGGTTTTCCTACTGTCTAACCTGAACTTCTGACACAACTTGGGGCCATTTCCTCTTGTCCTATCACTTGTTACCTAGGAGAAGAGACCAACACTCACTTCTCTACATCCTCCTTTTGGGTAGTTGTAGACAGGAATAAAATCTCTCTTTAGACTTTTTCTCCAGGATAAACAAACCCATGTTGCTGAGCTGTTCCTCACAAAGCTGTCATCCAGACCCTTCCCCAACCTTGTTGCTTTCTCTGGACCCACTCCAGCATCTCAGTGCTTGTATTGCCTCAAACTGAACACAATCCTTGAGGTGTGGCCTCATCAGTGCTGAGTACAGGGGGACAATCTCTTCCCTTCTGCTGGCTACACAATTTGTCCTTTAGGCCCTTTTTCCCTCAGCCTTTGAAGAGTTTTTGTGGCATAAACATCCTGTGGATTGCCATGAGCCACATTTTTCACCATCAGTTAGGTTCCTACAATTAGAAGCAATACTGGAGATACCACATACTGATTTCCAGAGCAGGTTGCTGGCCTTACTGGGCTCTCTGTTTTGCAAGACATCACCATTGATTTAAGGAAAAGGGGAAGGAAAAATAAAAGCCACCCATTTTTATCTTTACCCCCTTTCTTTAACTATAAATACTCTTTAGAGCAGTTCGCCAGGTCAGATTTACTCAGCCATTTGACCGCTACCCCAATTTATGTCAAGCTTAATAAGGAACTAGTAGTAGTGTGTTTGCACACGAGCAATCATACCCAGCAGTCCCTGGGTGAGCATCCATGGGAACAGCCTGTGATGTGAAAAATTAAACACCTAGATACTTCCGTCTCCACGTCGTACATGGTGGAGCTCTTCCTTCTTTCAGCATGATCAGAAGCCAGCCAGACTGAAATCTCGTTTTGAAAACTTCCCTCTAAAGTGACAGCAAAATGCTACTACATTGATTTAAACAGGTTACAAAAGAAAAGCTATTTTTCTTAAAAGTATTAGAGACTTTTGACCTTTCAAAAATAGATAGTTGACACTTTCTCCTGCCACTTTTCTTGTGAACATGAAAAACTTGTCTCCCTGCCATGATTTATTGAACACCAGGGAGTTACAGGCTAATATATCTTAGCAGTTATTGACGTTTCAAAAACGAATTCAAGCACTGACTCTTCTCATCATCTCTTTACTTCGCTGAAGATTTATGCACATGTTGTACTGACCTGACTAAATAGGTGGGATACTCATTTAACCAACTGAGTATTAATAGCGATTTCACACTTAAAGCAAAGTAAGTCTTTGAATGAGATTATTAGGAGGCACCAATACTGTGTCTTCCTGCCTTCTCCAAAGGGCATGATGCCTTATTCTCAAACAAATCGATGCAGGCATGGGGAAAATAAAATGTAGATTTCTTCACAGCAGACGGAAGCACTGGCAATTTTATTTCTGTCGATGCTTTAGCACCATGCTGGCAATCCAGAGGAAAGTCTGTTGAGAGTTTGGTTGCATCAAATTAATTGTCCATGTAAGAGTTTTACATTGGTCTCTCTAATCTGAAAAATTGTGTGATTAGTCTGCGGAATTGGAACTGATAACGACCAGATCCAACAGCAGAGGCCACATCATTATATAAATTGATTTTCTAATCAGTACAGTTTGGAGGGATAGATACCTCCTTACACCCTAGCACTGAGGGGAAGCATTAAACTAGTTTTAGTTTATTGGCAACAAAGCTGAAAATGCATGAAGCTTTGTAGAAGCAAACAAGCAAGGACAAGGTTTTTGGAGTAAATCACAGCTTTCTGTAGAAATTCTAGGTACATGCAGACAGCCCAGAGAGACAAGGTCTTAATGACCTCCAATGCTGGGGCAGATGCACCTGCTCCCCTCTGCATTTGGACGTCACTAAATTTTACCTTTGACTGTGAAATCTAGTAGGAAAGGCTGTAAAATCTCTCTAAAATAAACACTCCCCCTGTCAATGGCACCTTTTTCTTAGACATAAAATCATAGAACTTCAGCTTGTTTGGAGCTTCTAGCAGGGGAGTGCAGCTACCGTATACCCCTCAACCGATGGAGGTCATCTTTGACCAAGCACGCAGCTTTGGGAGGGATGCACAAGGAGCAGNACCCCTCGACCGATGGACAGTACATCTCTATCGGGGAAGGTCATCTGCTTTGACCAAGCAGGCAGCTTGGGAGGGATGCACAAGGAGCAGTGAGGGAGGAAGGGGACACCTGCCTAGCCAGCCAGATCAGCTGAATCAACCCTGGCAATCAATGGGGTGATGTTGCAGCTAGATCGCCCTCACATGATGGGCTCCAGAGGATCTTGAGACCCTACTGACAGACAAAGTTGATTGTTCGGCTGAGGGAGGGACCTGCTCATTCAGAGATGTTGACCTGAGCATCATTTTTGTGGAAATGGGTTATCAGCATTTAGTGCCACTTATTTTACTGCTTCTTTGTTGTCTTTGATTGCCAGCTAATGATGAATAGTTATATTAAGATAACCTGGGCAGATAAGGACATTACATTTGAGATAATCACTACAGAGAGCAGCTGAACAAGGAGATGAGGAAAATCAATAGCTAAACTGTCTTGGCTTGAAAGAACATATGGCTTCCAGGTTCTAAAATCTAGCGATGGTCTTTCCAGACACACCATATTGAAGCAAATGTTCTCAGATACTTCAGAAGACAGTTTCAAAATGCGTTAAAGAAGCAGCCATGCACAAGAGGCCTTTGGAGGACAGTTCATAACTAATTCCAATGCATTACTGAAACAGGCAGATCCAGAATAGCAAGTGCTTCAGACATGCACAATTAAATATTTTAATCAAGAGGAAAAATTGTTTTAAAAATTTCCTTTTACTCTTCAATTCTGGCACTGAAATTTTCCTTAGGCTTGTGAGAGGACTCGGAGTGTTCACCAGAGCTAATCATGCAGTACATTCCAGTGAAAATAAATCTTTATGCCTTGACCCATCATGAGAAAAATATTAGCATTTCCTGATGTTAAACACCATCCTGTACACATACATTATCTTACAGCAGCTAATATCACCTACTACATCTTTCAAACATCCTCCTGAAGGGATTTAGGTTTCTCTCATTCAGTGCTACGGTCTCCCTCTGAAATAGTTTTTACCAGTACAGTTTTCCTTCTGTTTTCTTTTCTATTTGCATTCATTTCCCCCTTCATAAATACTTGCTGGTTTTATGGTTTGTGTGTAACTACGGCTTTGACCCTACAAACTCTTCACTTATGCTTTGACTCCAGGCTCAACCAAGACCCTTCTGCATAAATATTTGCATGGTTGGTCCCCTCAGAAATAAAGGATATTATTTTATGTTTCCAAACTGAAATCCAAATCTCTTCCATGTAACAAAGTGCCATGGAAAAGACGCAGCAACAAGAAGCTACAAAGACAAAAGCTTTACAAAACAAGGGTGCAATGAGGGTTATTTATCTGAGTACAGTCCTGTGATATCAAAAGTGTGAAAAACTACCATGAAGCCCAAATCTGCAATTTCTATATTGGAGGCTGCAGAGATGACACACTACACAAGGCATGCGAATTACAGACACTCCCTAAGCCTTTTGCCAAGTGGCTGATGACAGCAAAGGTTCAATACATCTAGAACTCCTCCCAATGAGGGTAATGGAGCATTGGAACAGGCTGCCCAGGGAGGTTGTGGAGTCTCCTTCTCTGGAGACGTTCAAGATCCACCTGGATCTCTTCCTGTGTGACTTGGTCCAGGTGATCCTGCTGTGGCAGGGGGATTGGATTAGATGACCTTTCAAGGTCCCTTTTGATCCCTAATGATTCTATGATCAAGACATCTAGAGTCCTAACTGATAAATAACCGGCTAGCTTTTGGCAGTGAAATCTTGGAAAATCACACACTTCCCAAGAGTTTTCCTGAAACAAACAACTCTCTTCTCCAGCAAATACTGCAAGACTTAATGCAGATAAGAAAGTCTTAATAGGGGGAAGGGAACTGGTCACAAAACTTGGGATAAAAGTTAATGTATGAGTATGTTGCTAAGTTTTGTGCATGTATACCTACATTATTCCAATAAAAGTGATATAAATAATATATCCATGGCCATCTGATGGTGGTTACTTACTAAAAAAACTAGTAGCAGCCTTTCTGTAGATCTAACCCCATTTACAAGGGAGTTAGCAAGGTAGGTCATGAAGGACCTCTGTCCCATTGTATACTGCGTAAGTCAGGCTTGTAGAGAAGCCAGGCAAACAAAGGCTTTCTGCTATTGTCTGGTGTTGAAACTCTTGAACAACAAAGTCCTCAGACTGGACTCAGTCCTTTGATGGGGAGACCTTAGTACTGGTTTCTCCTAAGAAGTCTCTGCAGGAGAGGATGGACTTACTGAAATGATCTTTCAAGGTCCCTTTCAACCCATAACAGCCTGTGATTGTGTGAATGAAACCCCTTGAGAACCCAAAGGTAACTCCACTTAGGAACAGCACTTTGATATTTCTGGAAGCCCTCCATGCCTTGCTGAATCATATCTAACTGAGGACTCGGGAAGAAACTGGAGTTAGGGATGATGCAGAAAACCTAATCTTAAGAAGTAGTACTTCCTTCTTCAACAAGGAAAAAATGAGAGGAGTCTTCCTCAGAAGTCACAGCACTTAAATAATAGAGCTTTCAATACAAAAATACTATCCTTGGGAGTTGCTGTGTCCCTTCCTCTGCTGTATTGCATTGCATGCTTTTCTAGCTGGTGCAAATGAACTGCAATTTACAGTGTGCCAGAGCACACAAGCCTGGCAAAACTTCTTGTTGTTCCAGTTTTTAAAAAATAATACTGATAGAGGGGGGAAAAAAATCCTGAAGAAATCCCAAGCCACAAAACTTACCCTTTTGAAAAGTCATGGTGATATAACACATGTATAAAATAATAATAAGAAAAGAAATTTAAAGCCATCATTTCCAATTACTGTCATTGCTTCTGTTAAGACAGAAGGAGATTTCAGACTCCACATCAGAAGTCAATGGTTCTAATGCATCTGATCTTTATTTAACATTCTACACTGTAGAGGAGCACATATTCTCCTGTAATTTCCAATGCATTTTAACTTTGCAAAGCACACAGCTCAATACACAAAACCCCATAAAAATAGACAAACTTGAAGGAAGTCCCATGAGAGCAATTTAGTTTTCATATTTAAAGGAATGTTTCATGGATGTTAAAAACCCAATTAAAAAGTAAAAGGTGGCTGCTGTATTACTGCTTCATCAAACTGAAAATAAAACATGTATTTCAGGAGTATTTTAACAAGAAAATGAAGAAACAAATAAAACACGTATTATGGGTCATGATTAGGCTTCCTCCGAAGGATGCTCTGTCTTCAAGTTACCCAAATGCCTAAGTATCTGGACTGGATATGGGTGCATTTTTCTTACACAGAGAAAACTGCAGCACAGAGAAAGCAGCCAGCACACAATTCATTTTTCTACACAAAGTAATAGGGTTCCATTATATTCCTTCTATCAGTTTGAAGATGCAGGATGGCTCTGGTTAAGAGATTCCCTTGCGCCCCATGCCCAGGGTGCACAGCCCTTTAGTGAGGATGGATTATTCAGCTGCTGGGTAAAAAGGTCTTTTAGTTTGTGCTTTCTTTGAGGGTTAAATTACCGATACCAACAAAAGAGCAGACTCGGGACTTGTCCCTCCAGTGCCACATATTCAACACCAGGACCACACAAAAACCAGTGTTTCAGTGATTTAGTAGATCCAAATGGAACCATGCTTCTGTCCCTAGGTTTGGTTTTGTTGGGCCTTTAAAAAATTGTTTTTAAGTGTGATAACACTTGTCAGTAATGAATTTCTATATTATTTTCAGTTAAATGGAAACACCACAAGAATACAAGTCCCATGGTGCCGTAGAAATAATACTTCATTGATTCATGAGACCTGTTAAAAGAGATTATTGCTACACAGCGGTTCCATTTCGCTCACTTCTTTCTTTGTGTGTGGCTAACATCAGTTTAAAGATATCACAGAATCACAGAATTTTTGAGGCTGGAAAAGACCTCTAACATCATCAAGTCCAGCCCATGACCTAACATCACCACACCAGCCAGACCATGGCACTAAGTGATACAGCCAAACTTTCCTTAAACACTTCCAAGGATGGAGATTCCACCACTGCCCTGGGCAGTCCATTCCAGTGTCTGATCACCCTTTCCATGAGGAAGGACTTCCTAACATCCTACCTAACTGTCCCCTGGCGCAGCTTCAGGCTCTACCACCTCATCCTCTGACTAGTTCCGTGGGAGAAGAGCCTAACCCTCACTTGAGTACAACTTCCCTTCAAATAGTTATAGAGAGTAATAAGGCTCCCCCTGAGTTTCCTCTTCTCCAGACAATGTTAATTCACTGCAGACTGAGAGAGACAGAGAAACTCATGTGTGCTTGGGTATGAGCTGAGCATGGTGCAGTCCTATGTCCCATTCAGACCTATGACTCTCTTAGATACATAGATATATTTTGCCTCATCATTCAAATTGCCCATGAAAGCAGCAACAGGATGCGTCCTCAAATATCCTCCTCCACCTTAAAGACATGCAGATGGAGATGCTTTAGGAGAGCTAGGATTTGCACATGACATGACTAGTTAGCAAGGTGCCAAAGACAGAGAAGGAAGACTCCCCATCAAGTGGGAAAGAATACCCTTGATTTCCATTTGGGTCACATTCAGTTAAAAATAAAGCAGAGACCATTATGAGATGTGACTGTCAAGATCTTGCATTTATGCACAGCTGAGCATAGTCAAAGCAACCTGTCCTTCCCACAGTGTCCTACAATGAAGTGGGGTCACCCACTGGGACACTTGCTCTCATGCAGAGCCTTTTCAAAGTCTGGTCAAAAAAGGCTACTGATGAAAGTTAGCTGCAGCAGCCCTAGTTTGCAATGAATCACCATCTCCTGAGGGCACAGCCTGAGATCACCATCTCATGCTATGCAGGCCATCAACCTACCCATGTGAAAATAAACCATTTGTCACACATGTGGATGCCATGAACAAGTAACCTAGAAAGTTTTGGGGTTCCAAGTCCTATAACCCTCTGCCTGAGTCATTCTCCTGTCTCATTAAAGTTGAGACATATTTTATGTGGGCTATGGTGTGGAGAACAACCCAAAGTCTACTTTGCCATTTAGTCCTAAAATGAAGGAAAATCCACTCGACAAACAACTCAAAGAACAAAATCAGCACAAATCAGGAAGTTGTGGTAGCAAGGGAAAAATTGTCTTGTTGCATAGTCACAGAATCACAGAATTATTGAGGCTGGAAAAGAGCTCTGAGATCATCAAGCCCAGCCTAGGACTTAACATCACCACATCAGCTAGACCAAGGCACTAAGGCCACATGCAGTCCTTTCTTAAATACTTCCAGGGATGGCAACTCCAGCACTGCCCTGGGCAGTCCATTCCAGGGTCTGATAACCCATTCTGTAAGGATCCTAACATCCAACCATAACAAATTTCTTGCCCAGAATACATCCCATCTCTTTCTGAGGGTTCTGGTGCTGTGCAGAAAGAAGATGTGCTTCCTAACATCCCTTCCCTGGTGCACCTTTAAGCCCTCTTGTCCCGTCACCAGTTGCCTGGGAGAAGAGCCTGTCACCCACCCTGTCTATAACTTCCCTTCAGGTAGTTATAGAGAGGGAAAAGATCATCCCTGAGTCTCCTCTATTCCAGGCTAAACAACCTCAGCTCCCTCAGCCTATCTTCATCAGATTTTCCCCCCCGGTTCCCTTTGCCAGCCTCGTTGCTCCTCTGGACCTGCTCCAGTATCTCAATATCTTTCTTGGAGTGGGGGGCCCAGAACTGAACACAGTACAATGCAGCTTCATTTAAATTAAAACAAAAATCTGAATGAATTATGTTTTTTAATTAACTATGCTACTAGTCACCATACACTAGTGGTTTTAGCAGTATTCTTTCTTTATATGTATGACTAAAGAATTGCCATAGCAACTTTCTCCCTAATTAGCCTTCAGTTACTAACAATCAATATGATTAGACAAGGTCAACTCTGGGGTAGGCTCCATAGATTTAAAAAAACTGCTACTGAGAGCCAGTAATGGCAAGAAGAAGAGGAGAAGGCTCCAGGACAGTCTGCCCCAAAGGATGGTCACTGTTCTGCTATTACTCACTGCCTCGTGAACAACAGGAGTTGTGGCAAATGAGAGTGTTGCCACTTACCTGTCTGCAGAAAGCTTTTATTCTGCCAGCACACTCATGAAATACAGAGAACAGAAGCCTCCTTGGATCTGCAGATGAAGAGACACCTTACTGTCACACTGCTGGGACCGACTGTTGATCGCACACCACCAAAATCAAGAATAAATATGTCATAGATTTTCATCAATGTAGCTGCACTTGAAATCAATCTCCCTGCATGGGAAGGATCCCTGAAACCTGGAATAAGGTGAAACTGGTCAGTTCAAAGGGAGATGTTCCTTGGGATTTAAGTTTGTGAAGTGCTTAGCAGAGATCCCATTAGAAAGTTGTCCCTCTGGTGAGCTGAGTGATTTCCCATTGCTGACACAATTTCCACCTCATTTTTACAGCCTGTTTCAGTCCTTAACATGTTATCTCTCACCCTGAAAGCACAGTGCCTGGCAGCACAGTAGGATGAAAACATAATGTGCAGTTCAGAGGTACTCTGGGTCCTGGGAATACAAAACAGGTTCCTTGGTACTGACAGATGAAGGCTGGTGAAAAGCCACTTTACTTGTTAGCACATTTAACGCCGCTACTGAGAAACATAGGTGAAGCCAAGCTTATTTTTAAATAAACAGTCTGTGTTGTCAATTATGCCTAAGCGTGCAGCTGTCGCAGAACTGTGATCCATTTACTTGTTTCTAAAAAAGCCTCACTACTTGACTCTCTCTATTTGCCTCCACAGCTTACCTCTCCACTGTAGCCTTCAGGCTCAGCTCATCCCAGCTCAAGGCACCTAGTCCCCAAAGAGAAGGTTGGGCTTGGGGAAGAGAGGAGACAAGCAAATGCAATGACAAGACAGTCTGGAGGGTGCTGTAGAATAGCACCTCAAGCCATGGGCTTTGAAGCGGAATTATTTGACCATCCTCTACACAAAATGCCACAGAGAAGGACAAAGGTTTTTAAAGCTCAAAACAGCAGTTTTTATTAGACTATAAACTAGGATAGTTAACTTCAAGGCAGAAAAATCTTAAAGGATATTGAAAGAGATTAGAGAAGAATTTATCTCTCCTTCTACTCTGACATCCAGTACCTGTGGTTTGGAGTTCCTTTGTTCCAAGCTGAACTATGTTTTGCCCAGACCTCCTGCAAATATTGTTCATCAAACCTGGGGCTGCTCTGTGCTTCCCAGTGCAGTTGTAAGATGGCATCTCTGGTCTGTAAACCTTCCGCCACTTGCAGTGTCTCAAAACTGCTCCCCTCCAAACATGCCCATTAGTCTGCAGAGAGACTCCCAATCCCACTTCCTCCAGGGAGCTCTGCCACTGCCAGTTTTCCTAAAGAGCTAACTGTCTAACTTGGAATGGAAGTAATACATAAGCAAATACTTTTCACCATATATCAAGCTCAGTCCTTCTCATGCTACAGATGTGAAAAGCCAAGTCTTGAATGTCCAGCACAAGAAGTCCTAAAAGCGTGTATGTAAAGGATTAGGCATGTGTAACAAGCATCTTCACTTGGTATTTACACTAGAAAGGATAAACATTTCCAGATAAAGATGAAAATCTTTGTGCTTTGGAGTAGAACAGGCAAGACAGAAGTAAATGACTCTTCCAAATGACAAAGAATAGTATCATTCAGTTTCTCTGTGAAATTCTGCTTTACTCCTTTCATTGAACAGAGAACCGGCACAGCACAAAGATGACACGGAAATATTGCAGTGAGCAGCTCTATTTACTAGATGCAGAGGAGAAAGCACTCCATGATACGGACAAAATATATTCCTCATCTTGGTGAGCTATTCCACAATTATTACAAAAATGTTCTCTTGAATGTCCTCCTTCAGAAATTGGCACTAGCAAGCTCTTGGGCTTCAGGTTCTGAACTAGAAAAGCCATCAGCCTGTCCTGTGCCCAGCTCCTAACCCTCTGCTGCCTGCACTAGAAAATGCACAGGCACCAGTAGTTATTCAGCATTCTGCATTTCTCACACAATCGTTAGCTATTTCCATCTGTGGTGGAAACACCGAGAATATCTCCTGGCTTAGTTATCTGTCTACCATGCTAAATTCTATCCGCTTAAATCTTTTCCAGACTACTCTATGTATATCGATATGTGTACGCACACACACACACACATGCATGTACGCAGGTGTATATGCGCATGCAAGTTCTACTCTGCGGTAAGTAATTTATTCACTAAAGAAAAAGTCTTCATTAAAAACAGGTTCCTGGTCAAGAAAGCAAAGGAAATATTCACAGTATTTTGTGAGCAGCTATTTCTCATCTTCATCACAGAGCAAACAATCGGCACAATGAATGCTCAGTTTTACACCTGGGATGAATTGGAGCCAGCAGTATCTTTCATAGATAAATCAAAATGCAGCTCACTAATAATGATAAAATGCTCAGCTGCCTCTCCACTGAGCAAAGCAACTATTAAACTAATGATTAAATCCACATCAATCATTCGGCGTAATAAAAATATGGCCCTGCAATGTAATGTTGTCAGAGAATCATCATCTCCCGCTTAGAAAATAAATGTAGTGACTTCACCTCAACATTTGTTTTCTATAAATGCTGGGGTTTGTATCAATGTTTGCATGGCAATGCAAACCTTCATGGCAACGTGCCAATTCCACTAATGTTATTCCTAAAATAAAAAGAAAAGATGGATAAAATTAATATGGGAAGGTGTCTCTGAAGTTCTTCTGAAATGGAACTGCCATTTCTGATCTAATGCCAGCCTTCCTCTTTCTAACTAACTATATTTCGTAGGGACAACTACAAATATTGAAGAAAATCCCATTTAGACCGAATCTGGCATGATTTCAAGTAGGTCACGTCTTTTGCACTCGCACACTGATACAGTTCCATACATAAAAGATTCATAGAAAAGAGAATCCTATAAGACTGTTATGTCATAAAAAAATCCCCAAACAGTTTCCTTTCTAAAACATATGGTTTTAATAGCGGTACCTTTTACAGCAAACCCGAAAGCTGAATATATCTGGAAGGATATGGCACTATGATGTGCCTCGGGATATATTGTCACCCAGATTCCCACAGACTCACACCATGGTGCATCAGGAGCCAAGGATGCTCAGCAGCCTGTCTGTGAGGCTGAGGAGATGGAGGTGCTACATGTTTAAACAACCAAGTGAGGTGCTGCCTGTGTTTTGGCTCAGAATTGCTTTGTTATCTGATTTCACACATAGAATCATAAAAGCTGGAAGAGACCTTCAAGATCATCAAGTCCAATCATCAGCCCAACACCACCACACCCACTAAGCCCTGCTACCAAGTGCAGAGTCTGCACATTTTTTGAACACCCACCACCAGCCTGTTGCAATCCCCGACTACTCTTTTGGTGAAGAGATTTTTCCTGTTGTCTAATTTGAACCTCTCTTAGCACAGCTTGTGGTCATATCCTCCTTGGAATTCCTTCTTGGTCTTTCCTTCCATTCCAAGCTAGTGACTTGGGAGAAGAGACTGACACGTCTCTACAGCCTGCACTCAGGTAGTTGTAAAGGGTGGTAAGATTTTTCCTTAGCTTCCTTTTCTCAAGACTAAACAACCCCAGGTCCCTCAGCCGCTCCTCATAAGACCTGACCTCCAGGTCATTCTCTAGCCTTATTGCACTTCTTTGGACCCACTCCAGTACCTCAATGTCCTTCTTGTATTGATGTGCCCAAAACTGAATGCAGTATTTGAGGTGAGTACAGNGTAGCCTTATTGCACTTCTTTAGACCCACTCCAATACCTCAGTGTCCTTCTTGTATTGATGTGCCCAAAACTGAATGCAGTATTTGAGGTGAGTACAGGGGGACAATCACCTCTCATCCTGCTGGCTACACTATTTTTGATGCAGGTCAGGATGCCCTCAGCCCATCCATCCAGCCTGTCCAGAGTTTCTGCAGAACTTTCCTACCCACAAGCAGACTGACATACCTGCCCAGTTTGGTGTCACCTGCAAACTTGGTGAGGGTGCACTCAATTCTTTCATCCAGATAATCAATAAAGATGTTAAACAAGACTGGCCCCAGTACTAAGCCCTGGGAAACACTGCTTAGAACTGGCCACCGACTTGATTTAGCCCCATTCACCACAACTCTCTGGGCTTGGCCATGCAGCCAGTTCTTTACCCAGTGAAGAGTCCACCTGTCTAAGCCATGAGCCACCAGCTTCTGTAGGAGAATGCTGTGGGAGACTATGTCAGAGCAAAGTCCAGGTAAACAACATCCACAGCCTCAAAAAATCCAAAATACCACCAGTGACATTGGTGTCTGAGCCACATGTTAATCTGGTGACCTCTCTCTTTCCTGTTTTTAACTGACACTGAAGGCATTGAGGGAAACACTACTTCTGCTCCTGATTCTTTAAGCAATTGCTCTAGTACCCTGAAGCCCCTTTTTGATTGATTTTGAACTTCTCCCCTCAACCTCATCACTTTGTGCTTGTATGATCAACAGTGGGTAATAAGCAGAAGGTTGTGGGAAAGATTGCTGCATTAATTCCGCACCACAGGATGACTATAAAATCTGAGGCTCCTTGCTATGTTTATCAGTTGCAATAATAAGCTTTGTGCTCCTGATGCAAAGATCTACATTGAGGCTGTCTTGCAAAACTGAATGATTTGAGAAAGCAAATATCTATGAACGACCTCAGCTTGCCAGCCCCGCAGTTCACCTGCCCAGTACCTTGCTCTAGCAGTGGTAGGGGAGGTCCAGAAAACAATGAAAGAGCAGGACAAGCCTCCAGAGAAATGAACTTTACTGCAGAGGAAAAGCTTCCACAATCCTAACATTTTTATTTGGAGAGGTGCTTCTAGCCACCAGGAGGAGACTTTTTTTTAAGAACACTGTATTTCACCCTGAAATATCATTTTGAATGAATGTGATTACTTCAGAGCCCACATTTAGATATGCAAAAGAGTTATCTGACTTTAGCCTGCAGTTAATTTTGTCTGATTTGTTTGTGTAGAGGGAGGCAGATGAACACTGGATTGAAGTTTCCTTCTAAAGAAGAGTGAGAACTCACATCAGCATCTGCCCACGTTTTGTCTGTCTGAATTCAGGTAATCTGAACAGCATGTCACGGGGGAGAGGTATTAGAGCATTTAGCATACATTTAGACAAGTGGGTTTCCCTATTCTTTTTTACTTTACTTGTCTCTGTGTCTAGACAGTTCTGACACAGGGAACAGAAATTATGTCCAAGATGATTCTTCCACACTTCTGTCTCCAATGCTGGCTTTGAACCACTGCAGTTAACAAAGTTTCTACTAACAGTTACCACAAAATCCATTCTTTCTCAACAAAAGAAAGCGATGACAAAACGTATTTTCTTGGTTTTTACATTTCTAAATCTATTTTATCAAAGAAAGGAAGAACCAAGATACCAAGCAACACAGAAAGAATCATGACATTCCTTCTTGTACTCTAACATGCTTCAATTTCAATATGCAACCGGTAGCACAAATTGCCTACGAGTTTTTAAATAGAAAAGGTAGTGAATGTTGATATGAATAATACAAATTAGCTTTGCATGGCCTATCTTCCTCTTTTAAAGGTTTTTACTTTATTTGTAATTTTGTTCCCCCACCAAGCATTAGGAAAGGACTGAGCTGAAGTTATGCATTTACTGCCATATAACAAAAGCTGTAATTACAAGCTCTGCTCTTGGATGTCAGCAGTGAGTTACTCACACATAACAAAGTTCTATGTCTTGTTTTTGACATTGGCTACAGGCTGACAACAGGAACTGCAAATGTAAGGTATCTTCTGCAATTTGGCAGGAGAAAGAATGCCAAGTGATGATGCAGCAACATGTTTATAGATTATAAGAAACCATTTAGTCTTTGTTCACTAATTATTATGTTTAGAACACAGGGTATAGCTTCTACATTCAGGAAATACACCACCAAACTTCCTGTGTATTCATACCTAACGTTTCAGTCTGCCATTCAGGGGATGCTATTTGCGAAGTCTGCAGAAGGGTCATCTGAAGTAATTGCATGGCTTTAAGAAGAAAAGGCACCCAAGACAAGCACAGCCACACTGAGAGACACGGGGCACTGCTCCTCCACAGACAGTGCATTATGGGACACCTAGCAGAAGTTCACATAGCTGTTCACCTTTCAAATCCCATTTGTAGGAACCTGTTCCAAAGGGCAGAGTGTAGTGATGGACAAACGAAGACTGGCACCCCAGATGCAGTTGGTCTAAGGAACACATACAGTGCATACAGCAGAGGATAAAATTTCTTACATGATTTTGTTACTAAATCAGAAGCCTGAAATGCAAGCAGTACAGGAAAAAAACCAAAACACTTCAAAACCACCAAATGTGGGCAGTCAGCTGGGCTGGGGTCCCTAGGAACACGTAAATTCACCCACGGGAACTAGGAAGCCACCTGAGATTTTTCACTACCCAGTCACCAGACTGTGGTGGCTAAGCAGCCTTGAGAGCCTGCCGTCATGCACAGGATTGGACGAGGCAGATGGAGGGAAAAGCTCTGTATTGTAACAGTGCCCCCACTAAAACATTTATTCTTTGGGATGTCAACCTGAACACTGAAGAACTTTGCTGGTTACTCACCTTGATGATTTTGAGCTCTAGTCCTCTGTTCCCTAAGAGAAAATGCATATTTAGGCTCATTTAAATGCATTAAGTAGCATACTTATTTTCATGCCCTGCCCTTAAGATGCAGAATGTTACACATAACTTCCTATAATGTAAATTAGAATTTAATATCCATGGAGTTGCACCCTGAGAACAGACCCCGCGGTATTTATTACCGAAGTATGATTGTTACCCGATTCAATACATATTTTGTACACAGAATGTGCTGTTTCCCCCTTTCACCATAGGGATGTAAGGCAATATTTTTGCAAACATGCACTATTTAAATTACAAGTCACTGCAAATCCACTGTTTGCTTCTTGCAAAGAAAAAAACAGGTGCAATCAGAAGATGCAACAAAAGATAGAAAGGAACTCCAGCCTAGAACCAATTTCCGGATGTCTCGGCCACACTGACTCCTAGCCATTTTCTCAAAACAGCTTTAATGATCTTATTTAATCACAGCCTTTCACATACGAAATGAGGCAGCACATGTTACACTGTGCAAGAAAAACTGGAGACACTGGAGAATATTGGCCAGCTTGCCTGATAGCAGAAGACACAGACTGTTCATCTTTAAGTGATCTTGTGACTGCTGCCTCTCCTCCATTCTTCTCATCTTTTTGGGCTCTATGCTGTCAGGTGTTAATACAGTTGCATGCTGAATGATACTGATTTCAGGAGCACATGGGATGATGGATACCCCTCAGCTTTTTGTTAGTTCAGGTAGCTTCAATGTTTAACACTGAAGTAAGTTCTGGATGGTGAATCCACCGAATTGCCAAGGTGTTAAAACTTGCTAAATAAAGTGAAGACCAATTAGACCATCAAGTGAATGACCATTATGACAAATTCTCTCATAAGACTTCTACAATTAAGAACTTTGCTCTTTTCGCACTCAGAGAAAGAGATAATGCCTTGATTCAACAACAAAATACTCTATTGAGTGGTCTCCACTGTCCTCAATTATCTCACCCACTTTAAATAAAACATTAAAGATACCTCGCTGTGATGCAATTAAGTCAAAGGAAAATGTGACCTGCCTTTTAACCTGCAGGGGCAAACAGGAGAGATTATAGCATCATACATCAGGTTAGTTGTTTTAGGTGAAATAAGCTGGTGCCTGTGAATCTAGGTCACAGACCAGCAACATGTATCCTATGACCTATCACTGCATCAACACTCCTAGCAAAAAACCCAAACCTTAAAAGCTTAAATGCGCTAAGTGATTAAATAAATACATTATTCAGAGCTATTATCTCTACAAATTTATGTGGAAGCTGCAGATAGCTGGTGCATACATTCCCCCTGTCTTCCATAGAAAACATTAGGTTCCAGGAGTGTCAACTCTGGCAGACTCCATCAACTCTTAAAATTTTAGCACTTCCCATGATTTTCAGAGCTCATCAAGGATTTAGCTCTTCAAGCTCTGTGAAACATAGAACAGTTCATGCCCTTAAAACATTCTGAAAATATCCTTTTGCCCAAATTTGTTAAAGAAAGCCCCTTCTCCTGTCACTAAACTACAAAGCAGGGCCAATAAAGATGCTTTCACTCTGTGCCATCTTTTAATTCAATAAGTATTTAATCCACACAGCTGAATTACCTTGGGCTGCACACAGGTTAGATTTGAGTGCTAATGATGAAGCAACATTTTATGTTTTAGCTTGGAGCCTTCAAAAGAATAAACAACTGATGATGAATTTTTAAGGGATGCTCCACAGGATATAAATACGATGCTTGTTTGGCTAGCGTAGGGTAAGGCAATCAGACCAAGCTTCTCATAAGTATGATGCCTGAGTCAGGCCTTGCTAAACCAACACTCACCCATTTGCTTTGCCACCTTGCAGTAACAGGAGGAAACTTACCAAGGAAAAATGGGAGAGCTCAATATTGCTTGCCCTTCCTCCAAATTAAGCCCTTTCAGTGCAGGTTGGAGATGACACAGCAGATGCAATACATGCTGAATTGATTTTGCCAGCGATGTGCCTGTATGGGGCTGCTTTTTAATTTAGTAGCTGGAGGGTTAATTAGTTCTGGGAGTGTAAACATGTTGGTTAAGCAGGAGTCCTGACGAGCTGCCACGTTCCAGCTGGCTAAGACTTAGGAGCAGACTAAGCGTGTATCGAGAATAACTAATCTGCTTCCCTGAACGACAATTTGCTAAATTAGCATGAAGCCAGAGCAGTGCAGAAGCTGGAGAGCAGCTAGCAGTCAGCTGCCTAGGCTGTCCTCAGATCTGTGGGTTTCTGAAGTAGTTTTCTATAAGAAAATTCAAGTTGCATCTTTAGTAAGTAAGTGAAATTGCAGATAATTAGAGCCTGTCAGTTTATTTCATAACTTTAAACATTTTATCTAAGAAGAAAAGATCTTTCTTCTAGAACATGCTGGGAAAAAAGCTGTTTCTCTATACAGCAGAGTCTACAGAATGGACATTTCCTGGCTTTTCAGAAACTGAAGGAATGTAGAAAAATAAGAAGAAATTGACAAGCTAGGGATAATGCAAGTGGGCTCTCGATCTTTCAAGAAACTTAAAAATGGCAAAAAAGTATTCCAGTGACAGCTCTGCCAAATGAAATTCCACTTGGCATTTTGCCAAATTACAAAAAAAAAAAAGAATGAAAGCGGATGAAAAGAAAAAGATTTTGACCTGGTAACTAAACAGGTCCTCCACAAGGGGAAACAGATGAGGGGCTTGGTGCCCACATTTCCAGATCACACTCCTTTTTTCTCATTATGAGTGCCATGAGTTAGGGCTGGACCAGCTGCTAGATAAACAGCAGATGTATTCTGTTAACTCCTCTCCCTTCTCAAAGGGGTAAAAAATGGGAGACTCCACTCTGAACATAAATACAACAGAGTTAAGATTGTCATGGTTGACTCATCCCTGATTTAATTTAATTAATGATTCTGTGCAACTTCTGGGCTTTAAAACATCCTCCATTCTCAGAAACAGAAATGATTGAGTAATGAGCAACCTCTTGTGTACAGATACATCTGGGCTGTATGAGGTACCATTTTTTTCAGTAACACACTTAGGAAATACTGTCACTCTCCTAATTGTTCGTCTACTTGGTTCTAGTTGAGCACATACACATATTAACGCTGAAGTATCTCATTTGTATACATAAGGCTATCCACAGCTTACCATATGGAGGCATCACATTATTAATAGCTGTTTCCTTTAAATAGACTAGAGTTTGCTTTAATCTTCCTATCTGTGCATGATCTTGCAAGAGTAGAAAGGCTTTCCTGCAAAGAATGTGTTTTTATATGCAAATCTATCATTTGATTACACACTTTTTTTTGTCCCCACATTATCATGAATACTTCTGATTAATGTTTTATGGGTTAGATTTAGGATTTGTGAGCTATTTCACATTTTATCTGTTTGCCATATCATCTGCAAATACCACATCTTTGTTGATGTTGATAAGTCTCATTTACATATTTATCACACTTTTATTTTCAAGGATGTTTTGCTATAAAATATCTGTCCCCATTTCTCCCCTATGTACTGGTAGTACATAGACACATTTCCAAACTGAGCTCATTTCCATATATAAGTTTTTTGGTTAACAATAAGTCATTACTTAGAGACATCCTATTCAACACGATTCCGTATTCAGACATATCTGACATATGGTTTCGGAGTAATTAAAGATAACACAAGCAGTTTACAATGAACTTTACAACCTACTTCTTAGTCCAGAGAGCTCAATGATTTCCCATAAGGACCAGGCTAAAAGGAACTGCAGGACTGGGCAGAAATAAGTGCCAAAAAAAACCAGTCAACACAGAGCTCATCTTCTCCCTAGCTGGTAACATTGGCCACAAAAATGAAGGCTTTTTGTTTTCTCAAGAAAATTTACCATCTACAGCAGTGTTTGATGGACTTGGGGGAGTCTGGATCTGTGACTGGGATGCAGCAACTGAAGGCTTTTTAGTGTGCTGTTAGAAGGCTCCTGAACATGCAGTGATGCTCTGCAATGGATCTCAGCTTCAGAAAAGAACAGATGCCATGTGAGCTTACAACTTGGTACAGCAGCAATTCAATCCTTTAGGGAAGTTCTCTGCTTATCCATCCATCCATCCATCCATCCATCCATCTTTGTCTGGATCCTTGCCTAGGTTCACAGTCCTTTCCCTTTCCTTACCATACTTTCTGATACATTCACCTTGTCGATAAATCGTTTTCTTAAGCAAGGGAAAGGGAAGAATGACAGAGAAATCTCTTCCTTGTTGGCTTTGCCATTACACGCATACGAAACAGGCACTGACTTGCAAGTGCATTTCCCCAGTCCTGTTGAGACCCCTCCTGGGAGAGCAGTCTGTTGTGCAAACAGACAGGGTGCAAACGCTGGATGTGTTCTAAACATATACAGAAGAATCTTACATGACCTGAAACAGTCAAGGTTGGGCAGTGACAGTTTTAATTTCTGGTGCTAGCACGAGTTAAGCCATAGATTTTCTGTCACTAAAGTATTCCTTCTGTAGGAAAAATATCACTAAGGATTTTTCCATCTAGTGGTGTCAGAATGCAATCCATCCACAAGAGTGTACTGAGGAATGCATGGTATATAAGGTAGTTATATATTTATATCTCCAGCCTCATCACAAAATCCACAGAAATTAGAAGCCTGCACCCTTAATGTGCTAAAATTCTTGGCTCTATCTCCCATAATAAACTTTTCTGATGCACCCTACCAGCTGACTCTGAACATGCATGAAGCAATCCTATTTGTTCATTAGTGAAAAGAGATTGAGTTGCCCTGTTGTAAATAGTAGTTCTTTCCTCTCTTATCTTGCGCTGATTTATTCCAATCTATTACAAAGTTGTCAAAATAATTTCCCATGATCTTCTGCTGTGGCACTGTGTTTATTAATTGCAATGATCCATGCTGAAGCGACTCTTTGAGTGCTGCCTTTTGGAACACAGTCTTAAAAAGAAAGTTTCTATATTTTTCTAAACAAAATTATAGCTTTATTATTGACCTGGATGAGGGATTCGGTGCACCCTCAGTAAGTCTGCAGACAGTACCAAGCTGGGCAGGTGGATCTGCAAGTCAATCTGCTGGAGGGTAGGGAGGCTCTACCGAGGGATCTAGACAGGCTAAACTGGTAGACCAAGGTTAATTGGATGAGGTTCAACAGGGCCAAGTGCCAGATCCTGCACTTGGGCCACAACAGACCCATTTTCGGCCACAGGTTTGGAGAAGTATGGTTGGAAAGCTGCACGTCAGATAAGGACCTAGGGGTATTTGTTGACAGTCACCTGAATATGAGTTAGCAGAGTGTCCAGATGGCCAAGAAACATTTCTGTCTCCAGAAAAGGGTAATGAGGCATGCCAAGGGAGGAACAGCTGAAGGATCTGAACTTGTTCAGCCTGGAGAAAAGGCAGGTGAGGGGACCTGTCACGCTCTACAATTACCTGAAAGGATGTTGGAGTGAGGAGGGGTAGAACCTCTTCTCCCTGGTAGAAAGCAATAGGACTAGAAGAAACAGCTGCAAGCTGCACCCGGGGAGGTTTAGACTGGATGTTAGGAAGAATGTGTTCGATGAAAGGGTTATCAAACACTGGAGCAGGCTGCCCAGGACAGTGGTGGAATCACCACACTGGATGCATTTAAAAGGCAGAATGGAGGTAGTGCTTAAGCATGGTTTAGGGGTGACCAAAATGAAAGTTCAAGTAAAAGAGCTGTTTTCTAGTAGATATTGACACAATACGTACATTTTCTCTAGGTCCCAAAGTCCTGCAAAAGATCCTTTTGGAATGACTCTTATCTTGGTGAGGACAAATCTCCTGAAAGTAGAGAAAATGGGGTGATTATTCACTATTCACAACACAGGGCTGTGTGGCAGCCCTACCATTACAGGAGAGGTTTTTATCAGAGGCACAAGCATAGTCTGCAGGCTGAAGTCTTTGGCATCTAATTACAGCTGTAATGTTCAAAGCTTTGTGGAACTCTGACTGCCTGCCTGGACCAAAATGACAGTGTTGGGTTATCTCTGGAGCTCCTCAGGGGAAAAAGCATCTGTCACTGGTTGCAACTTCCCTGCTTGTTTCAGTAAGAAACACAGATCTAGTCACTGCAGCTTCTCTGTGCTGAGAGAGGACGCTGTCTTTCTTAGCTTGACCTCTCTTTTGAGAGATGCTCAAGCACAGGATGAAGCAGCCCCTGCAGAGCCAGACTGAGCTGCTTACACAAGGTTGTATAGCAGCACATACGTGTTCATGCAAGATAAGCCTTAACCTGCTGCATGGATAATTTAAGAAGTCAGAGACTATCTCACATCAGTGCAACTTTAATACCCTTTATTGCTTCTCACAGGCTCGCTTGTAATTAGTTCATTATGTGCCACAAAACGGGGACTCTGGAACACACAGCTCAATCACACGCGCACCAAGACAACAGTTTAATAATTCTGTAAAGGCCACAGAATATGCTTTAGGAAGTAAAAAACCCATTTAAAATATCATGGAAAGCTTTCTGCTAACCCGGATTAACCTCCTTTGCCACAATAAACAAAGAGGACTGCAAAATTTCTGATGGCACTCAGCGAGTGAGAGGTAGGGATGCTACGACTCCTTAGAGAAATAAAGTGTTATCTAGGCATGTGTTTTCTTTTGTGCACTTAGTCATTCAGAGGCGGTGAGCAAAACCAACTGCATATATTAACATGACACGTTGATCCGGATGCAAACGTGACATGATCTGCTTATGACTACATGCCAGGTGAAGAAAGCACAGCAGAGAAATGAAAAAACTCACAGAGGTTTTGTAGGGAGAAATAACAAAGTTAGGTTTGTCTTGCTGAGAATAAAAGCCAGATGTAAACTCAGATACGCAACACCAAGCTGATAAATAAGCAAGACATCAGATAATACTGGATATGTTGAGTAATAGTTGTTAAAATGCTTTTTAAGAAATAACCCTATCACCTGTGTTATGAAAATACCCTGTGCTCCAGTTTCTTAGTTGATCTGACATGGAAATGGAAATGAGTTGTTTTCTGAATTACTATGGAAGCCTTTTTTTTTCCTGTTAGCATGCCTGCCAGAGCATCACTCATATTTATAATCTCAGGGCTGGTTTTGCGTGGATGCTTGGAATTGCCCTTCAGCTTCTATGTCAGTGCTACCTTATTGTTACATCTGCAGTCTGCAGGAGGACAGAGATGGGAACAAAGCCTGGTATTACCTGCTGTGCAGTCCTGCAAATTTTAACACAATACCTCAAATCCAGAGACTTTCTGACCATTCACATAAAATATTCATGCAATCCTCATTCATTTTTTATTTCAGCTGATTAGTTTAGAATTTTCAGGAGAGATTATAATGTTTTAATCAAAGTCAGAGGGAAGAAAGTATTATTCTGTTAAAATACCACTGTGAAAGCTTGCCCATTTTTTTTCAATTGTGGGTCTTTAGCAGAATCTGCTCCTCATTTAGACTCCCAAATATGAGTTAATGTTTACAATAGGTGGGAAAAAGCCAACGCACTTAGCTCTAAAGATGTTACCGTGATTACACCAGGAGTGAATTTGGCCCCACACTTTTTGAAGCACTGAAATGTCTGGTCTTCTCAGTACCCAGCAATGGTGAAGTCCATTTGGTGTTCCGTTATTCTTGCACTATCATTAATGTAATTCAGAAAGTGCTTCAACACACTGTCACACAAGAATTACCGTATTGAGATCATTATGCAAATGTTAGAAGGATTAAAGAGCTTCCAGAAGAAGCCTAACCTGGATTAGGCAATTTGTAAAGCCCTACTGAAAACAGGGCTGGTGTAATGCATGCAAAGCTAAGGCTGTGCTTTCAGAGTGCGGCGAGCTACAATGGGACAGAGCTACAAAGCTGAAACATCAGGTAACTCTTTAATTTGGATCTGCTTTGAATCCTTTCCTAAAACTCTCCTTTGTGGAATCACATGCCTAATTTTTGAGCCCTGGAAAGGAGATTCTGTCTGAAAAGTCACCTCTAATAGTTTTTTATGGCAATGTTCTGAAATGAATCCTCTCTCTGTAGGCAGAGATCATCAGGACATTCGGAATTTTTTAATTAAACCCTGGCTTACACCATCCATCACCACAACAAGAATCTACAGCCTGACCTCAAAACTTTCTAAAAGAAGGGAACTTCATTCATAGATGAGGTTACCCATATGAGCAAAGCCAAAGTGCATAGAAGTAAAAATCAAGCATTGGGTTTCTCTGTTGAATTCTCTGCTACTTGGCATTAATAAGGTGTCAGAATTCGGGAGCCACGTGTCTAGTGCCTTGGAGCAATTAAAGTAGAATGAAGTTTCATAGATGAAGTCTCACAATCCATTTTAAAAAATTGTTAATTGTTTTTAAAAATCCCTGAGTTGGCTAATAAAATCAGCCTTAATGGTGTAATGAACACTAAACATTAGAATCAGCTACTTGTTGAATTATCAACTGCATAGTGAATAAGCATCTACTATAAGTAACCAAATGCTGTACTGTCAATAAATCTCTCCAATTAGGCTCCAGGAATCAATCTGTACTTAACTTGAGATACTGATTTTAGTATCAGTTCTTTCAGAGGTACATGGAGAAAATAACCAAGAAGCTTTTCCTTGGATTATAGGGTCAAAGAAACTAGTACAGTCCATCTTTGTTCAAGCAATTTTCATGCTAAGACAAGTAAACAAAAGCATCCTTTAACAAATGTGTTCTTAATGGAGACGTGCGGTATTTGGTCCTGAAATATTCTGGTACCAATTAGGCACCAGCAAAGTAAGCACTGCAATGCCTGACCACTCATCGCATGTTGTGGAAGTGAAAACCCAGCGCCAGGTGCCTGACTTAAGGCACAAGAAAAGTTAGGCTGAAGGTTAGGTGATCCAAAAATCTGGATGCAGAACTAGCCTTCAGGAAAACCTAAATCTTCTCTCCTATAGCTTTCAGCTTTTCATAGCACCAGCCTCGATATACACAGGGAGCCCTGTCATACAGCAGGCTTTGCTTGGAGGTAGGAGGGCACTGTGGCCTCCCAACACATCCCTGACAGCCGAAGCACAGACTCAAGGAATGGGAGTCCTGGTTTCAAGTTTCCTCTGCAACTGAGTGGTGCAGTCTTCCATATTTCATGCTCCAGAGGCCAAACAGACACTCAGTGGTCAAAGGATCTCTCCCTGCCTAGGCTCAAGCCCAGAAGATCTTTGAGATCCTTTCCAACCTAAACCATTCTGTGATTCTATGACATTAAGTAAATCAGTGTAAATACACCTTGTCTGTGAGGTTTTCTATGTGGATTCCATGTACTAACCCAATGATCCAACACCAGCCTTTCCTTAAAGAGTTATGAGAATGCAGTTTGGTGTAAATCCTCCACCAGAACTTATTCCTGCGGTGTGCTGGTGCCTCCTTCTCCTCCTCCCAGGTCCCTTCTTGGCAAAATTCCTACCTCCAACCCTCCAGCAATAACCTTGCACAGCAAAGGACCGCAGTGATTAACAGAAATTAGAGTAGTTAAAAAAATAAATAAATTCTTGCTTCACAAAGCGTGGCTGAATTTAGGTCTTTCAAAACACTCCTTAAAACCCATTTCTCAGATATACTTAAGTCACACACAGTTAATCAGAAAGTGCATGCATTATCTTCCCTGGCTCATGTAAATTGCTAATTCACGATGTTAAAATGAACTATATCAAGCAGATACTATAAAGTTTATAACTTAAGACCCAAAGGAAAATAAAATAAAAAGCTAGAAAGATTTGATGACCGTAATGCTAAATCACCAAATTCTGTTCCAAAGAAATAAATGTGATGATGGGATTTGGAAGAACATTTTACTTTAAGCTAATAAGACTGATGCTATCACCTCCTAATCCTCCACAGCAAAACAAAGGTTTACAAGTGAAATCTAATTTACTTGTAATTTTTTTGGATTGTTTCTTTGGTTTTGGCTCTTCCTTTGGATGTGCGCTGGAGGTTCCAGAACAAGCAACGAATGAATCTTTCCTTTACATCAAGCGAAGAAAAATTGATGCCTTGATGTCTTCAGTCTACTCCTGATTACATGCAAAAATCAACAAAATCCTGCCTCCTGGGATTCTTGGTGTCTTTGCTTGATTAGTCAATACAACAGTGAAGGACTATTTTGCTTTTCATGCTGTAACAGGAAAAAAATAGATACCGCAAACTGTGTCCCAGACAGTGTAAGACAACTGACTGCGTCATTTTTGTACCACTTTTGTCCTAATTCTCACTAGAGCGAACCATGACATTTCTTTGAGCTTGATGTGATTTCAGTTTATGAAGATGATTTTTAAGCCCCTGGCTCGTTGAAATGGATTCACCTTGCTGTATGACTTCATTGCGACTAGGGTCTGGTCCTAGTGAACAGCTCAGTGGAGAGTAGCATTTGGAGGTATGCACGAACGTGAAAGTATTTTTCCTAATCTGCTGTCTACATGAAAGATCTCTGGAATCTGAAGAGCAGTGTGCAGCTGCTTCCAGACATAGTGGAGGTTTCCCCTTTCTAACAGCAGGTAGAGAGGAGTCCAAAACTCATAAATTGGATGCTGAAGCAGCAGGCTTCAAAACCCATCAAAAATGCAGAAAGACTGGTTTTATTCACCTCCTGGTTTTAAAGTCTTTCGAGTGTGTTCATATTATGCTGCAAAGCTATTTTCAACACTTCGGAGATTTAATTTAGAAATAGAGATTTAAATTAATTGCCTTGATTCTAGGAGTTGCTGAGGTGGGGACTTCATAAAGCTGACAGGATAAGAAGGAATGGCACCAGGATCCCAAGACACTGCTCTCACCATCCTACCTGCTTGTCTTTACAGAGAACTATGCCATCATCTTACGGGAGCATCAAAGCCAAGCAGAATGTTTTTCCAATAGTGCCTTTTTATGTAGCTACAGATTCATTTCTAAAAGAGGACTTTGGTGGCACAGGAATGCTTGAATTATGGAAGAAGACCTTTGCAGTTAATTTTTTCCACTGAGACATGATCAGCACAATTGAGAGTTTGACAGCCCCTACTTTACACACATGTAAAATGTCTGTAGTATCTCACTGAGGTGCTCAGTCTGGCTTGAAGCATCTAACCACTGCATTCACTGAATGTGTTTAAATCAGCTGCTCATCCTTCCAAATGCAAATGAAAGGACAAGTGATCTGGACCATGCAGCTAGTTTATTCCTATTGTGGGATACTAAAAGCAAATAAAGCTGAGTATTCCATAGAATTAGCAATATACAATGTATGGAGACAAGGGAACCAAAGTCCCCTTCTTGGGTTTCAGGTCGCACTGGGCCTGGCTAGCAAGGAGTTAATATTCTTCAGCTGATACAGCGCTGTGGTTTAGATTTGTGATCAAAAGCTGTACTGATACCACACTAATCTTCAAGCTTTTGCTGAACTGTGCTTGCACGCATCAAGGCCACCTCTGTTTCTCACTGTGCCTTCTGCAGCCAGTAGCCTGGGAGGTGGGCTAAAGGCTGGGGAGGCAGCCAGGGAGTTTTCTGTACCCCATAACGGCACGCTCAGCAATACAAGGGAATATAGTTCCTCTATCTGACTGAAAAATGCAGGATAATTCTTTCAGGTGCTACCTGGGAATCTCTTCAGGTCTAGGAATGACTTAAGGGTCATGTCTGAGAAGGAAAACGCTTTGGTTTGTGCACTATTAAACAAAGCAATGCACAGAGAAAGTAAATACAATTAGAATGGTGACGATAAAGTTATTAGCAATGCCTGTCTGCTTCGCAGGTCTGAATATGAAAGACTGTGTGTGCAGTCAGTAGCTTGTGAAAATAATTCCTTAATCCTCACCAGTGGCCTCCCTTAAAAATCAATTTCCTTTTAGTTTTTGAATGAAATTAAAAGGATAACGAATAGGAGGGATGGCTTTCCTGTTCTAAATGTAGTGAATGCTCGCTCCGTGTGATAATGCCACCCAGCCACAGAAAGCTGAAGGGAAGCATTTTAACATCACACAACTGATGACTGCTTGTCATTTCACTTGTGGAGTGAAATACCATAGCATGGCTAGCAAAATGCCCATTGCCCAGCAGAGCCGTGATGCTGTCCTCACACGCACACGGCAAAGCTGCTGTGGGATCCATTTTCCCCCAGGACCCTGCTTAGGTCAGCTAATAAGTTGCACAAAGCGCTCCTCAGCAGCTAACAGCTGATAAGGATGGATAAGGAAGGACAGAACATTGCGAGGAAAACCCACAACATTGACAAGACTTCAAAAGTGGTCAGGCAACGTACTTGTAAAAGCTTACTTTCCCTCCCCTCGCCTTAATTTTCCAAAGCCAAGGTATGTTTAGTCTCAGCACTGATACCCTTTTTGTTTCTGGACAAAGCACACGCTGTCCTCAGGATCACTGTACATTCCCCCACGATGCTGCAGAGAGCTTCTTTCTGAGGTCACACATGCAGGTAGTTAAAAATAAAGGTCCAAGTTGCTTTTAAGTACTTGAATAGAGTGAGGTGAATCTGGAGATGGGCTTAAAAACAAATAAAACAGGGTGGAGAAAAAAAAAAGACATAAAAAATAAGACAAAACAAAAGAGCAGAACATTCCCACTCAGAAAAAGAGGTACAACACCAGGACTCCTACTAGTTCAGAGATCATCGAATCATAGAATCATTAGGGATTGGAAGGGATCTTGAAAGATCATCTAGTCCAATCCCCCTGCCACAGCAGGATCACCCAGACCAAGTCCAGGCGGGTTTCACATGTCTCCAGAGAAGGAGACTCCACAACCCCCCTGGACCCCCAATGCTCCATTACCCTCTCTGGAAAGAAGTTTCTTCTGACATTTAATGTAACGGTCTACATTAATGCAGTTATTTCACTGTACTTATCTTGGAATCTTTACACTGAGACAAAGATGTAGGAGAACAGCATGGTGACTATTGACACCAGTTGCCTGTGTGTCTTAACTCATTTTGCAAAGTGTGCAACAAAACCTCTTGTGGAAGAGTTAGGACCAAGCAGCAGTAATGCACAAGGTATGTACTGAACAGAAATGGCATCATCACTGCAGAGCACCCTCTGGGGAGGGGCTTTTTAGGATCTCAGGTAGCAACAGGACTAGGGGGAATGGAGATGGGTAGATTTAGACTTGATGTGAGGAGGAAGGTCTTCACCGTGAGAGTGGTGAGAGCTTGGAATGGGTTGCCCAGGGAGGTGGATGGGGCCCTGTCCCTGGAGGTGTTTAAGGCTGGGCTGGATGAGGCTCTGGCCAGCCTGATCTAGGGTGGGGTGTCCCTGCCCATGGGAGGGGGATTGGAACTGGATGTTCCTGTGGTCCTTTCCAACCCTGACTGATTCCATAACTTCTTTCCAGGGAGGGAGATGGGGCACTGGAGGGGGCTGCCTGGGGAGTTTGTGGAGTCTCCTTCTCTGGAGACTTTTGAAACCTGCCTGGACCTGGTCAGGGTGTCCTGCTGTGGCAGGAGGATTGGACTAGATGATCTTTCGAGGTCTCTTCCAATCCCCGATGATTCTGTGATTCTATGATGTTGGTCCCTTCAGTGGACCTGGGCCGCTGCAAGTGAAAGGACAAAGTCTGTGCCCTGCTATCACACAGCAGATAAAGCAGAGAGCACAGCAATGCCATCTAGGTAGGAAGGATCTCCTCTTTTACTTAAGCTTGGCCAGAGCCTGAGCAAAGTAACGCAAAGCTGGAGCTCTGGATTCCTCTGCAGTATGTACACACAGAGAAAAAAGGTTTGCTGCTGAGCAGAAATTGCAGCAACAAACAAGTCCTGTTTAGACCCACAAGCAGAATCACAGTTATCACGTTCACATCCAAAACGAGTTTAACTGCTAGGAGTGAGTTACCCACAAAAAGGGTCAGCAGTGAGCTTGAAAGCACAGCTAGAATTGCTTCTATTAATGTCAGAAGCATGCTGTGAAAAGTGTTTTGTGTAAAATAAATCGCAAAAGTGAACAAGTTCATCCTGTCTTGGTTATAGACAGCCAGAAAATAGTGATTGCTTTATTTTTAGAAGTAGCTACACTTTTATTAGCATCGATTATCCCGTAAGACACTGCACTCCTTTGAGTGAACACATCCTTGTTCCTCACAGCTTACTCACATGGGCCTTTGAGAAATGTACTGCATGTGATAAACATGCAACTTCCTTAAAACCTGACCTTGATATCTGCAACCATATTTTATGGTGGGAGCCATTAAAAATTCATTCACTCCGAGCACACTCTCGGTGTGGCGTCTATTTATAGTAATATATCTGCATAGTTCCCTAACAAAAGGAGCATTGTACAAGTACTGGGTGTTTTGTTCTTACACAAAGAGCTGTTTTACTTTGTGTTCTTTCCCATGGGCAACTTGTCAAGGCAAATAGGTTTATGGAAAACGTCCACAATCCAAACAGATAGTGGGCTTTTCAGGTATTGTCTTCAAAACTTTCTTAATGTCTTATGATTCAGAGCAAGAAAAGTCATTCTGTTCACACAGAGACAACCAAGCTCTTTTCTCGTCCCACGAATGTGTCGAGAACCACCTTATTCTGCAGCTGGGAGAGAGCAGTGGTTGTTCATTGGCAGAGGTTGTCACAAGAAGGTGACAAGTGGCGTGTGCAGCGCTTCTATCACTAAAACCTCAGACCTTTCTGTGTTGTCAGACCTTTCATACATGATGCTGCTTTTATTGACTGAGATGAATTGTTCAGGGACAAAATTACTTAAGTTCTTGGTTGGATGCCTGAGTGAAGGTAAAAATGAAAAAGAAAGCTTTTCTGCAAAATAGGCTGCTGAGCCATTGCCATTTAGCAAAGCATCAAATGCCCTACCTCCATTGCTTTACCTTGCTCGGACAAATCAATTTTACCCCCTTTCTTGTACATATCCTCGCAGGCACTATACCTACATTGCTTAATGAGACATCATTAAGCATATGATGTCTTATGCTTATTGATATTCATTCAATATCAATATCAATAAAATAAAAAGAAAGAAAGGTACTCACTGTTACGGTCCCTAATTAGCACACACAGCCTAATAATTAATAATTGTGTCCCCACCAAATACTCAGATTAATTTGGATACATCCAAAGGCTCGCTCAAAGTTGTAATGAGATACCTGATACTCTTTGACTCCAAAGCAGTCTGAAATATCACTTAGAGACTTAATTGTACCTGCTTTTTACTCTGGATCTAAGTTTGAGCTTTGTAAAGGTACATGTTGTCTCTCCTATCTCACATGTGCTGTGTTTTTCTAACAGCATGAATGCCAAACACAGTTGACTCAACTGGGAAACTTGGGAAAACAGCATCTCATGAAGGATGGGTCTCAGATGCAAATGACATGCACTTTGCTGCTCTCAGGGCACCAGCTAGCCTCGTGCTAACACAAGAATACTGAAATATAGAAATACGCTGGGCCTATGTCACGCTCTCACTTCTCTTCCATTACGGTGAGTGGAGCATTTCCTTCTTGTTCCATACTGAAGTGCACATTTAAATTTTAAATACTTAGGCTTGAAATAACACGGAAAGCGACAAAGGTGAAAAATCTCCACCTTTTGCTACTCCAGTTCCATGCAAAGAAGAAAAACCTCCTGTTCATCACTTCTCCTCAGACCTTCCTCTAATCTGAATGTCTCTGCTCACTCTTTCCAGGGTGTCAGAAGCTGGATTCTGGAATTGTTGCTACCTATGCAAGAAGGTGAACCGCACAGCACATTAAGAATGGTAGCACACACTGGATTTACGTGAGCAACAGGCTCCAATGTGCTTTAGAGAGCTTCCAGTCCTCTCACTGCAAAGCTATTTGCACATTTTGTTTGAGTCTTGTAAATGTTTCCATCATCACAAATTCTCACATCACTGATGCTCTTCCTAGTTGCACAGTTTCCACACAAAGGGCTTTCTTAGCTCAAATATTAGCAATCGTTGGGAGAAACATTCACAGGAATGCAGGTGAACAGGCTCCTTCAATCTCCTCCTGCACTCTCCTGAAAGCCTCTCTCCTCCCTTGCAGTCGTTCCTCGATTATCGTAATCTTTTCTCCATAGCCAACAATTTGAAAGAAAGGGAATGACAAACCATGGAATCCTTATTACTTCTCCTTGTACAAATAAATAAATAAACAAATAAATAAACAAACAAATAAATAAAGTTTTTACTTTAGTTTATCAAGATTGGTCTTAGTGCTGCAAATGCTGGGTTTACCCATCTACTCCGTTAGGACACGAATTCAGTTTCACATGTGAAAAAGATATTCCTGAATAAATATAGCATGGCAGCTGGTGTCCTTAAAAATACTAACTGTACTATTTCCTTTAAGATTGACAGGTCTTTTCCCAGTAACCCACAGGGAGAATCTTGTATGGGAGTCAAGCATAGATCTTTAATGAATTTCAGAGTGAATATTGTTGTTTCTGATTTAAGCCAGCCTGACCACACTGGTAACTGGAATAGTAGACCTGTGTTCATAATAAAAATATGCTTAGTGCTTTCACCTTCAGAGTTCTTTGTGAAAATGAACCCTCTGCAGACAACTTAAAAACAATAAACACATGATTTTCTTAAAAAGAGCAATAGAGCAGTGAAATAGAGATGGGAGAAACTTGAGCTGCCCATGGTAGAGCTACAGGTTATGAAAGCTCTCCAAGGAAGAACTTAGCAGCTATACTTTGAAAATATAACCTTGGCAACATCTGACCTCAGTTGAGGAAACCTTGACTTCTGCCCCCTTTCCACACACCTTTCAATCAGCCCCCTTGAAATTACTGTGTCATAAACTCAAATGACTGAGATTGGAATCTTCTTGAGCAAAATTGGATAAAACCTGACTGGAATAAAACAAGGACAGATGTAACAGTCATCTGAGTGAGGGAAGGTAACGAATAGCATCCCACAGAGACCTGCAAGTGGCATGCATACCATAGTCATAAGTGATACCTGCCTCTGCTGGGCTATATTCCTGCCTGGAGGTACAGGGTCAAAGCAGGGGATTGTGGAAGGAGGATGTAGACTGCCCTTAGCTGGTGCTGATAGGCCAAATTTGAGATGCTGACTACTCACAGAAAACCTCTGTAAAGCTGTGGGACAAGACTGCAGCATAAACAAGCTAAGGGTCTTTCTCACTGTATCTGAACAACTCTGGTTTTGCTTAAACATTGGTTTGTAGCAAGTATTCAATCAATACTCTACCTAGGCTCTCAAGTCAAAACAATCTTCTTACTGCATTACACAAGGCATTTCTCACCTAAATAAAAATATTCAGTAGTACCGACTCCATCTTTGTGTGTCTGTATTGATTCTGAAACAAAGCATAATGCTTTTAAATGCAGACCAAGGCTTTGGAGGCTATTACCCTGAGCCTGTTTTCTTCATAATGATATGTAGGCTTGTGTTCTGTCTGATTGATTCCAGCTCATAGTCACAACATATTGCAGAAGAAATCACAGGCTTCAGACTAAGAGGATGACCAAGCAGGCATCAGGATTAATTAGGAATAGCGTATAAGTTTTTTACTGTGGAAAGAATCCATTACAGCAGCAGACATTGGGCAGGTGCAGTAGACACAGTACAAAACCTCCACATAAGCAGGATGTCTAGAGAGCTCTCAACCAGCTGAAGAACTTCAAGGCTGAAGATTTAAACAGTTGTTTTAAACCGAGAGAAAGAAGGCTGCTTCACCAGCAGATTGCACCAACAGTAAATAATTGCCACAAAGTCACCGAATGCTGATCCTCAGCGAGAGACTCAAATCCAATTCGATGCTAAAAGGCGCCCAGCTCCCTCAGGCTTTATTTTTGTGTCTGTTTGTATAGCAAGGGCTTTATATGATTTCTAAAAGACTGAATAAAGGTATTTATTTTTAGATAACTATCCCCTAGGTTTGTCTCAGACAAACCTGTCCTTCCTAGGGAGATGTAGGGAATGGATTTCCTCTGCTGGCTCTATTCAGGAACACGGTGAGTCCATTAACTCTAGTATGACAAGATGCGTGCATTTAAGCAAACGCTTGGATTTATTTTCTAGCATAAAGGTAGTTCTTTCATTTAAGACAATAGAGGACAACACACAGTGGGTCACTATTTGAGCAAAACCCGCAGGAATATGAACCAAGTAAAATTTCCTGCACTCACTTCATGTATCTGAAAGAGGAATCTAGACCCCTTTGCTTTCACTGGAGGTGTGAAAATAAATCTTTTCTCAGAATGAAACGAAAAAAAACAAAAGCAAAATGAAAAAGAAACATAGACCTGAACCCTGCTTGAAAACAGAGGGAAAATAAATCAGCAGTGAATGGATTAGCTTCAGATCAGACTGCCTGGAGCAGCCTGATCTGGAACAGCAGAGCACTCAGGGCTTGTGTTTTTTAAATTAGTTTTAATAAATAGAATCAATAGCTCAAATTATGAAGAAGGACCAAAGCACAGATCAAATCGATCAAGGCTGTAGCTTATCGTTATAAGCCAAGGGGTGTCTTCTCTTGTCTGAATGAGATAAGGTGGCACAAGAATCCACTTGCATCTTTTCAGTATCTCTCCCAGAACAGTCAGACACAGAGCTGGATGCAGAGCCTGAAATGCTCCTGGTTATCCAAATAAAAACACAGCTTCCCTTTTATGTGGCTTTCCCAAGAAGGAAAAAAATAATTAACGAACAAATCAGGAAATTAATCCTTTGTCCTGAAGATAAACGCAGGAATTTACAGGGAGAACAGAACTATACAAGCACAATGCATCCTGCATTATTTGCTGGATTTAATGCTCAGATGAAGAGATACTTGGTTTACTCAGTGGAAAATTGTCTTTCCACATATTAGGTTAGAAAAAGGTGCTGAAGAGCATTTAGGAGTTCTCTCTAGCTCAGTCAGTCAAGGATTATCTACTGGAGGGGAACTGAAGGGCTTGTCATTAACTGCAATCAGGTTTTTGGCAACGGGAGGGGCCATTTGCAGCACACAGGAACTCTGTTTTCCTCTTATCGGGTTTTTTTCTTGGTTTTCTGTGGTGTTTATTTCCCCCAAAGTGGATTTTGTTCCGGGGAAGCTGCAGTGTCTCACTGAAGGGCCAGCTTTGCTAACATGGGGTCAGGTCACAGCAGAGCAGAGCAGAAGCATGCCAGCAGCAGGTCCTCGCTTTGCATAGGGTGCCTTTCCCTCAGCGTACAGCTAAATGGGTGCTCACAGCAAGATATTGAATCCAGATCTGCTGTGACAATGACACTCCCGCTGCATGAGGCCCCCTATAATGTTAGGAAAAAACAGAATCCTGGCCACCTTCTTATTTGGGATAATAGGGAGATGACCCCACTTTATATATACGTTTTGATTTACAGTGTCATGCTTAGGCAAAAATTAAACCCAGGA
The DNA here is from genome assembly GCA_013397515.1 of Upupa epops. Taxonomy (NCBI): domain Eukaryota; kingdom Metazoa; phylum Chordata; class Aves; order Bucerotiformes; family Upupidae; genus Upupa; species Upupa epops. The sequence continues at coordinate 68,571 of VZRI01001196.1, forward strand.
AAAGCACATAGCAGCTCAAAACACTTTTCCAAGTCTCACTGGATGTCAGATCACCATGTCTGAGTCTGCATGGGGAGGACTTGTACTGTACATCACTGGGACATCATCATGAGCTCCCCTTTCACTGCTAGAGTTTTATCCCAAATGGTTTGAGCATCGTCTCTGGAGCACAGGGGACTAAAGTACTTAACCCCACCCCACCCTCTCTTTTCCCTCTGTCCAATATAACTTTCTGATTAAAACTAAGCCAAATACAAACTGACAGCCATGAATTTATTTCCTCAAATACAGTATAGCTGAAAAGGTTTTTGGCATGCCATCTGACACCCTAGAGGTGTGAGAACAATGCACAGTGTTGATAACCTCTGCTAACTCCCATTCATCCTCCAGTTGAAAAGCTGGCATCAGTTACATGGGCTTTGTGCCCACATATAGCACATAAGAGTCTTCTTCATTGTTGTGATTGAATTATAGATAGACAGCAAAGAGTGAATATGATCTTATAATAACAGAACCTTTGACAGATGTACTGCTGCAAGTCATTCACATGCTCCAGTCATGAGAGTGGTTCAAAGCCTATCTGAAATAACCCTCTATGCTGCTAATAAATATTCAGAGACTTTTTAATCTTCAAGGACAGGATATTGAACATCTGACAGAAAATACATTATAAATCTGTAAGTGGTTTTAATTCCATTTCAATTGGAAGTAGATTTCCTAACGTGGTATAGAAAACACTGCCTTTCCCAGAAAGCACAGACCTTTTTTGGCCAAAGTAGTCAGTGGTTAACGCTAAGTCCAACTAAATAAAATAACAATTATGATTCAAGTGTAGTCCAAGCCATTTTCTACTCAGTGAGGAAGAATTGATTTTCCCAGCAGTGTCACTTACACCATAATGATTATCGTACGTATGACAACTTAAGAAAATAATGGAAAAACAAATTAGATAGGCTGCAGATCATTGGCTTATCTTGACTGCTCACCTTGAAGGGAGAGTTAGGGAAACATAACATACAGTACTGGATGTCAAGGTGCTTGAAACCTCTGCACTCTTTCCTTCCCCTTGACAATTCATATTAAAATTTCAAAGAAACAATTTCAGCAGGGATAAATCACGAAGGAGCGCATCTTGCCACTCTAAGGATGTTTGCTTAATTAAAAACAATGATAACTTGCTGTGACAGAAGATGATTAACGGGGTATAAATTGCATAAGAAGTTGGCTTTGTCTAATGATCGCATTTTTTACACATCCGTTGGTGAGTCATATTAAAAAAACCTTGCCTCGGCTCCTTTGCTTTTTTTTAGCCAACACTTCAGTCTTGATGACCAAGTGGTAGAGCACTCTGATGGCACATTCGAGGGGAAATCAGTAGGAACTCTTCCACTGATTTATCAATATGCATTAGATAGACCTTTTATCGCATGCATAAGCCTGAATAATGGGAACAGAGGTTAACTAGTCAACGACGCAATGATTATCTCTTTATGCAGAGATGGAATTGTCCCCATCAGAGTTTGTAAGAAAAAAAATGAGTTGGCCTCACATTCTTCTCTGGCGACATCCACAATCAGCCAATGTACCGTACATTAAGTGCTGCACATCTTATCTAGCTGATGGAATTCGCTGCAAGAGGCATGGTTAGCCTTGTTTGGTTTCGCTTAGTGCTGGCAAAAATGACAGTCAGCATCACCACCGAACCTGAAATGTCATTGCAAAGTTTCACACGTATCCTGTGCGACTTGGTCTAGGTAATCCTGCTGTGGCAGGGGGTTTGGACTAGATGATCTTTCGAGCTCCCTTCCGATCCTTAATGATTAAGATCATCTAGTTCTATCCCCCATTTTCTCTCGGATTCATTTCAAAGGTCTGCATCACTCCTTTACAGTATTACTCTAACTGCAACTGTCCCACAGCTTCTTGGGATTTTTTTCTCTGCTTTACATAATAAAAATGTTCTCTTAAGTTTTAAATATGAGTTGGCCTCACAAAACCATGAGAAAGTCCATGAATTCTGCAGTGATTGTTTTGTTAAGGAAAATGTGACATTAATTTATACCCCTTGATCTGTTGGGTTAGATGCAGTGTTTGTTATTTCAGCCCTTTTCACAGAATAGTAGGCGTTGGAAGGGACCTCTGAAGATCATCTAGTTCTATCCCCCTGCCAGAGCAGCATTTTGAGCATTCTGATTACTTTATTATTTTATCTCACTAACCAACAACTCTTGCCTATTTTTTTTTCCAATGTAACATCCATATCTACTTTTGCAAGCAGATTTTTCAAAGAGTAGGCATGATAGTCATCATTCTGTCTCGCTTTATGAGATTAAGGCATGCTTTTGGCAACAAGAAAATGAACATTTGCTCTGAGTTTGACAGTTTTAAAGGATTTTTATTTCCTAGGGTTTCTCTTACAAGGCTGCAGTATTTAAAAGGTTATTCTGTGCTGCTTTTGGTAAAAATTGGAGTTTGTACAAGAGTTGCAGTTATTATTACTCACCAAACCAATATTTAGGGTCCATGTACTGAGTTATAGAAGAGCAAATAATGTGCAATGTAAGTGTATAAAGCCGTAACCAGCACGCTCTCTGCCTTTGCATATGCTTTTGGGTTTTCTTGTCTCCTTCCACCAAGGATAATCCTCTAAAACACAGAAGTTTCAGCTGGTTATCCATGTGTCCGGCAGGAGCAGTATGTATTGCTGGTTCAGCACTGAGATGGCAGGGAATGGTTAGTGATTGGTTTAACACAGTTTTTTTCTGGGAAGCCTTTCCATCAACAGGCTCCCCAGAGATGCTAGTGATCCTGAAAGATCATCTAGTCCAATCCCCCTGCCACAGCAGGATCACCCAGATGCCTGAACACAATCTTGTGCAGCCTGCTCTAGACAAATCTGCTCTGGCAGGGGAATGGGACTAGATGATCTCTATTACTCTGTGATTCTGTGAATACCTCTTCAATGAGATCAACAAGAGAAAGAACATTCATATGCAAGCCAAGCCTAACTCAGAAGTGTGCTGTTAGGCAGGCTAACAGAGGAGGCAGCTGCTGAAATACAGATGCTGATGTTGGAAAACAGCTCCCCAACTGGGGAACTCCTGCATTGATGCTGTACTTGATAGTAAAGATGCAACTTAGACTCCCATAATTATCTATAACTACCTGAAAGGAGGTGATAGTGAGGTGGGAGTTGTGTTGTGATTCTCTAACTTCTTCTCAGTGAGGGTGATGGGGCACTGGAGGGGGCTGCCCGGGGGGGTCTATAGAGTCTGCTTTTCTGGAGACATTTGAAACCCACCTGGACTTGGTCTGGGTGAACCTGCTGTGGCAGGGGCATTGGATTGGATGATCTCTCTAGGTCCCTTCCAATCCCTAATGTTCTGTGATTCTATGCTTCTCCTGAGTAACAAACTACAGGACAAAAGAAAATGTCCTCAAGCTGCTCCAGGGGAAGTTTAGGCTGAATATTAAGAAAAATTTGTTTACATAAAGGATTATCAGATGTTGGAACAGGCTTCCCAGTGATCGAGTCACAACCCCCAGAGGTATTTAAAAGACATACAGATGCAGTGGTGAGGGACATGTAGTGGTGACCTGGCAGTGCTGGGTTCACAGTTGGACTTGATGATCTTAAAGGTCTCTCCCAACGAAAATGATCCTGTGATACAGTCTATGTGAAAGTTTTCCCTTTGGATGTTAGAAGAAAAGCTTTATATTGAAGTTTAAGTCTTCTGGGGCTTGCAGGCTTTTGAGACTTGTAGCCTTTCAGGACTGAAAGTTAGCTCAAATCAATCAAGTTCTAACTACCAAACCCCTGAATATTTCTATGCAACATAGGATGAAACCCAAAGCTGTTCTGCATTAAAGAGGATGCTAGCATAACGTGTTTTACAGAAGAGTATAAACTCCTTCCTAAGATGAACATTGCAAAGGTATACTCTAGCTGCAAGGCAGGCACAGCTATTAAAAATACCAGAGTGCCAGCCCTTCAAAGCAGAAGTTAACAATCTTTCTGGGGAGTGCAGAAAATCCATAAGGAGATGCAAGCAGCAACTTCTGTAGCACTCCCTGCCTCAATTCCCTGTTTTAGCTGATAACTACCATTATGCATGTATTTCAGACTGGAAGACACTAAACAGATAAATCTACACCAAGAACCACAGTCACTTCTTGGCAGTCTGACACAGAGGGGAAAAAACAAGGGGCAATGGGTGCAAGATAGAACAGAGGAGCTTCCACAGAAATCTCAGAAGGAACTTCTTCCCAGTGAGGGGAATGGAGCATTGGAACAGGCTGCCCACGGGGGTTGTGGAGTCTCCTTCTCTGGACCCACCTGGAAGTGTTTTGTGCGACTTGGTCTAGGTGGTCCTGCTGTGGCAGGGGGACTGGACTAGATGATCTTTCGAGGTCCCTTCTGATCCCTAATGATTTTATGATTCTATGATTCTAAATCTTTCAAAGCCTTGATGAGCCAGTCTCCCTGCTTTCTAGTGCTGCTTAAAAGGCAAATATCTATCTACTGCTGGTCCACAGCTCTGAAGCAACAAGGCTGTCCCCACCAGACCAGGGCAACACTGCACCCAATGGCAAGCGCTCCTCAACAGACCCCTCGTGGAGAATCATCCCTCCATGTCCAGCCTGTGTAGTGCTCCTGTAAAGCTGTGGACTCGCATACTCCAGCTTCTGGAGCAAAGCTTTCAAAACCCAACCTCATTTCTGGGGTGTGGACCCATGCATACTGATATAACATGGCAAGATAGTGTGAAAATGAAGGAAGCCAAAATCCTACTGATTGCTGTATGCGTTCTGTATATATATAGAATAATCCTGTAGATGCGTCTTTCCTGTATTTAGGAAAGGCTCTAGCTAAAGAGACATATACAGACAGTAGTTATACTCAAAAAAGCATGAAAAGCTCCCAATCAGTGCTCTGTAGGCAGCCCTACTGACCATAACAGAGCCAACACTCAGCCCTAATTGAAATGCACACAAAACTTGCGCCTCAGCTGTCCTTAAATTACTGACTGTAACACTGCTGTGAAATGTTGTTCAAGTACAGTGACAGAAACTGATACAAGAAAAGCACTGAAATTAAGAAAGTGGAAAAGGTGATGATGTAGAGGTACCCCATCAGTATTTTGAAGGGAAATATGCCCGAGACAGTACGTGCATTTAATAACAGAACTGCAACTTCACGCTGCCTCACATAGGAGATTCAAGCAGCAGGTCTGCTTTTCATGCACTGAGCAGGAAGCTCCTTGCGATAAGAAAGAGTTATTAGAGAGAAATATGAATGTACAAGAGGAAATTCGTTTGGGTTTTTTTTTAACAAGGAAATATATTGCCACGGTAGTATGTTCTGGTGAATAAGGTTCTGAAGAGTCTATAGTCCCAGCTAAACCACTGATTTGCTACTCTGTCCTCTTGGGAAATTACTTGTCCATTACAACCTATAGCTCTGCTGTTTCCATAACAGATCAAATTCTGTTTACATACTCACCAGGAACGTTGTGGAAACTGTGAATATTTAGAGAAGACTTCGCGAGCCCTAGGAAAATCTTACCATTGCCACATGGACCAGTAAAGCAATTAAAATCTCCCCTAATAATTCAAAATAAATTTAAGCAGTTGGTTCCTATTTCACTTGCACTTTCAACACCCGTACTGTTTTTCCCTAGAGTGAGTTCTGTCTACAGCAATAGCACAAAGTCCTGAATCTGCAAATACATACAGCTGGGTAGTTTCACACCTGCAATTCGTCCCACTGGAAGTCAGCATTGCTGCTTGGGCAAGCAATTAGGATGTGTACGAATGCATGTGGATTCAAACCCTAGGTTTTCTTGTAGGGTATTCCCTCTCAGGGGCCACTAGTGCCAATTTCAAAGGACTGAAGAATGAGGTCTGGGCTTCGTGTGCCATGGCAACAACATACTGTGGATAGGAAATTATAGCTCCTGAGATTCAGATACAATGAGTATTTCCCCAAAACAGTAATTCCACCAAGAGAGAGTTGTTCTGCCGGGGCATTTCTTGTTTTGCCATAATTTTCTGACACAGTCTGTACTTCTTTTATGTCTCTCTACTTGCCAAAAAAAAACCCCAAAAAAAAGAGAATACCTAAAATTTCCATCTCTGTTGGCCGGAGAAAACTTTGGGAACAAGGCAGGTAGTTTAGCATCAACTCACCGCCTTCACATTGCAAGGATGGGGCCTCTTCTTTTACCTTACTTGTTCAGAAATGTCACTATGTCTGTAAATATTCCTGATGGGACACTGACCTAAAGGGTAAGGTTCTTCAGAATTGATCACTTTCCAGTAGTTAAGAGAGACTAAATTTATTTGGCTCTTTTTTTTCAGCTGTAGAGAGGTGGGAGATGCTGGAGAAAGCAGCACAGGCAGTACTTCCACTGCTGGAAATAGATTTGCTTTCTTCTGTGAGCATCCACGGATCTCACAGACACGAGTGCTATTCTCTGAATAGGATGCCCTTTTACAAAGGTTCTTTCTTACAAAATTATTGTGGACTACTAAAGTCAATATTTACACCATATAATGTTAAAAGTCAAAAAAGAAATCAAAGCTTTCAGTGAAGTTAGCACTGAAATCCAAACCCTCCAAAGTCACGGCTAGGCAACATTGTTGTTCCAGAGATCATTTCTAAGCTGGAGACAGAGCACAGACTATAAAACCATTAAAAGGATTTCAGAAGTTGAGTAAAAAACCCAATATAATCCTTAGCTTGCCCACATGACAATCTGTTTCAAGTGAAGAAAACAACCCCAGAAAACTACATATCGCCTCTTCTCATCCCATGCTCCTGGTTTTGGGAAAAAAGAAGAGGTAGACAGTCCTTCTTTCCATTGCTGCTCAATCCTGTCTGAACCTTGGCCATTTTAACCAGTTACAGATACAGGCATGTGCTACTCTGCTCCATTCTTATCATCTGTGCCTGGAGCTGAACTGGTGGAGGAAGAGGTTAAACAGACCCTGTACATAGGTACATGAACACTTGCTCTTGTCTTCACTTCTTTAGGTAGGATCTGGTTTGGGGGCCTGGGTGATGAAGGGAAGTTGTTTGACAAATATTCTGCTTCTTCCCACAATTTAACATTCAGAATGTAAATACAAGACACCACAAACTCTCCTGAGACAACAAGAACCACTTTCTTTTCCAGTTCCCAGTTATTCAATCCAGTTATTCATTAGACACTATTACTTCAAATAAAAAAAAACCCCAAATTGACCGACCAACACTAGAAATTGTATTGCTGCATGGCTCCACTCCCAAACAAAAGATCAATCAAACATTGCCAACACGGACCCTTTTCTCCACTGCTGGTTTATACAGGCTTTGTGAAGATTCACTCATTTCTGTTAAATACACCTCCGCTAATTCATTGTGATTAACTGACTGTGCTGGAACAAGGATTCGTATCAGAAAGTACATCCTCGTGTGTGCTATGGAGAAACCTGACGTTGGGAGGGCCATTACTGCAGCAATGCTCAGTAGGTGTTCACTGAAGAGGATTTCCAGGCAATAGCGCTTAAATGCTGAATAGTAACTGACTTGTGTAGATAAGAGAGGAGGGGGGAGGTGAAAGCCTCAGCCTGCAGCTCATCTCATGGGTCTGTGTTTAAAAGTGGAGCTTTCCGGCTATACCATACAGTGAATATGTCACAAGCAAGGCCATAGCATTGTTTAACTCATCAAAGGCGAGAACAGAGGCTCCAAAGCTCAATATACTCATGAAAAATAAAGACTGGTTCATCTGAGCTGGGTTGAATCACAGAATTATTGAGTCTGGAAAAGACCCCTGAGATCATCAAGTCCACCCTATGACACAATGTCACCACAATCAGCTTAGAACAGGACACTAAGTGCCATGTGCACTCTTTTCTTAAACACCTCCAGGGATGAGGAGACCACCCCCTCCCTGGGCAGTCTGTTCCAGTGTCTGACCACTCTTTCCATGAGGAAAGGCTTACCTAACATCCAACCTAAACCTTCCCTGGTGCAGCTTCAGGCTCTGCACTCTTGTCCTGTCACTAGTTGCCTGGAGTGATAATCCGTCCCTTATCCTTCCCTTCAGGTAGTCGTAGAGAGTGATAAGGTCCCTCTGAGTCTCCTCTTCTCCAGGCTGAACAACTCCAGCTTCCTCAGCCTCTCTTCACAAGATGTTCCTTCTAGTCCCTTCACCATTGTCTTTGCTCTCCTCTGGACCCGCTCCAGTATCTTAAGCTCTTTCTTGAAGCGAGGGGCCCAGAACTGCACTCAGTACTCAAGGTGAGGCCTCGGCAGTTCCCAGTACAGGGGCTGTTTTCACTCAGAAGTATTTCTCCTTCTATATATAATAGCAGCCTGTAAATTCTCTCTAGCTACCCAGGAGCAAATGCATCTGAGTGGACTGATAAGGTAATGACAGATAAAAGCATCCGCACCTTCCAGGAAGAGCTCCTGAACCACCTAAGGATATCTGGAGGAAAGCATTAAGCAAAAGCAAACAAACCAGAAGCTTTCCTGACCCTGGACCTCCCAAAATCAAGAAAGCTACACTTGAGTAAAGGCAGAAATCGAGCTCCTTATTACAGTGTATGCAAGACAATTAGAGGAAATAATTTTCTATAGGCTAATATGAAATTCAGCCTCGACTCTGACCTATAGTTTGAAATAAGCTTCATTTTAATGACTTAAATTTCACTGTTTAATAAGAGCAGCCCAATCAAACTACAGGCAAAGAGTGTGAAATAATTTACAGGTTTTATCTGAAAAGGTCAAGGTCTTAAACAAAGAAAAGTGACTTTTCCTACCAAAGCACTTGCCCCTCGCTGTGTATAACCAATAGTTATTATGAAAAATAATGCCCGTCATTGGTGCCCACAGTACCTTGTTTACCAAACACACACATTAATTACCAATCAGCTCTGCCAAAGCGAACAACACGTGGCTGGCAAAGGTCCTCTTTGCCAGACAGTGAAAATGAACTTAGTTCTTTCCACTGAAGTTAATGAAGCTATGACAATTTAAATTAGCTGTGAACATACCCCAGTTATCTTGTAGCTCGCCTGCACAAGGACACTCAGAAAGTTAAGCAGAACTAACTACAAGGCCATCAAGTTAGAAAAGAGCGAGGCATGCTGAACTTTGCAGGGATTTCTTTCAACCCTCAGTTAAGTGTCTATGTTCTGTTTATTTGTCTTTAGGAGACAGTTCCTTTTGGCTTTGCAGAGCCCCTCCTGCCTGCAGGCTGCCGTGGTGAGAGCAGCTATCCCCTTCAGCATGGATACTCACTTGGCATCTCCCTTCTGTGCAACTGTTCTCTCTGTTCCTCTGGCAGCACTCTTTTACCTGCTTCTTGTTAAGTTCTCCATGTATCCAGTATTTCCAGTGACATGGCAGCCCAGGGAGACCCTGCCTCCGCATCTGCAAGGGAAACCCTTGATCTGTGCAGCAGACTTCCTAGGGGACACATAGTCTGTATGACCCTTTTCCAGAGGAATTAGACTTGGAGCTTTCAATGATATCTTAATCAGAAAGGCTGCTGGGAAGATCAAGTATTTGAGAAGGTTTTTTTTTTCTAAATGTTTTTATTTTTAGTTTATAAGATAGAGCATTGGTTTTGAGGGAGATAATAACCTTCACTCTTCAGGACTGTAAAGCTGACATGACTTTGCTAAGATTCAGGTCCAGAAAACAGTTAACTCTAAAGCCTACTGCATGGACAAATGCACATACAGTGACAACGAATGTCTTGGCCTGCTGGCTCTTACAGTACAGCAGCTTGTACCCTACTGGGTCAAGTAGGAAAGGGACCAGCACCTTTCTGTATCTCTCACTGTATGAATACTCCACAATCCCTATGTAAGGGATTGGAAAACAACTCAGTGAAGCTGAGAAAGGAAAACATAAGCACCTCAATGTCTTTTAAAACTCATAAAACACCCTTTATAAATTTCCCCAGAGCGTTTTCTATGCTCCTCTCTCCCAGCTAGTCATAGTTCCAATAGGATTCCCTTTGCCTGTCTCTTGACCTCCCTGGGTAGGATGAGAGATGAAGTTAATACATTTTAATGTTAGAAAAGAGAAGGCAACAGTCTAAAATATAGCGTTTTAATTCTGTGCAGTGAAAACTGATGAGTTGTGAGAAGCTGTAGTAAGGGGAGTAAATGAAGCTAGGAAATCATCCATACTGTTGAGGAGTTTAGTGTGGCATTCCATTCAGAGCGGGGAAAATTAACTGCTGCATGACACCAGCGAATGCACGATTCCTCAAATCTGTTTTGTGATTCATGTGCTTCCAGAAGTAAAAGATAGACCTCCTTCCTACTTTGTAATGTCTCCTAGACTTAACAACTTCTCCATTTTAACCACATTTTAATCTACTTATTTCTGATCTTAGTAGGGCTTTTCTTTCTTGCTGTGCCTCTACGCTAAACCTCGCTATTTACCAGCTCACATCTTATGAATAACATTACTGTCAAGCTCTCCAAGGCTGTAATTATATGAAACAAGATTTGAATGAGGAGACACCCAAGATGAAGACACCATATTCAAGACAAGAAAATGTAACACCTGTAAATGACTAGTTTAATCTTCCAAACTCTTTAGAAAAACATTGACGATAATCTCTTCAACAGAGAAATTGTGATTCTTTGAGGCAGAATATCTCTCCAATTTCTAATAGAAAGGCTCTATTTCAGGTTGTGGAGCCGATCAGCCCCAGAAACCCATTTGCCTGGTATCAGGTGTGTGGGGATGTGACTTCTGGGTGGCTTCTGGGTCTTGTGTGTGCGTGTGCGTGTGAGATGGAGGCTGCTGGAAAAGCCAGAATTGTACACCAGAGGAATCTCTGCAGCTGACCTCATCAATGGGCAGCAGCTGCCGTAAACCTTGGTACCATCTCAATCTGCACGTAAACAAAATCGAGTCTTGGCTTTCACTGTGTTTCCCTGCAAAAAGCCTAGCGATTTAGCAAGCCATATACTTGCCATTAAATTTTAGGTGAATGCACTTCCATTTCTAAGTTACATTAGATATATATGCAAGCATCTATACATTTTCAGACTCAGTCATACATCTCCCATAGATGGATCAGCCTGCAGTCATTGTAAGTCAGTGAAAGTATCGTGTATGTATTTATTGCCATAGAGTCACAAGCAAACCTGCAGAGTTCAGACTGCAAAACAACTCCTGTAGTGTGCAGCATACCTCCTCCTGCTGAAAAGCTCCTCAAATGCTGGAAACAGAGTGTTTCTCTAGAGGTATGTACTTGGTAATTTATACCAGCTAAGGATCTGCCTTGCAGAGTTTATTATCTTTTAGTGTCACTTTCTTCTTTGTCTTTTTTCCCTCTCATGCTCTGCCTATTTCTTTTTATCCTCCCCATGAAAATGTCAAATACAGAATCCAGCATTAAGTGTTGGACCACTCCACTGATATACAGCAATTCCTATAGCTCTCTGCTTCAAACTATGAACTGATCATAACTACACAAAGCTGGTTTAAATAAACTTTAAAGAAGAGAAAAAAACATTGCATAGCACATTATTTGCTCACAATATGCTCTGCTGTGTAAATATCATATCCCCTTCTGATAATCTGAAAGTTTATTGATCAGCTCTCTATGATTAACCACCATTACACAGCTTTGTGGGTCTTCATTTTGGTAGCTTACTTATCCCCTCCATACCTTGGTTTTCTTAGATTAAGCCAGTCTACCTGAGCAGGAACCATAATTGACTGCAGGTTTCAATGTGATTTCAACTTTAAGTGTGAAAGCATAGAAATATACATAAATTCCTAATTGCAGCTGCCAGTCACAGCATTGCAGCTAGTGTTCACATCAGTTGTGGCTTCTGTGGCAGGGAAGCACATCTGACTCTCTTAGTGCCTAACACTTACTATTTCAAGGCAGCCACTGTTTTAGAGTCCAGATATCTACTCAGCCTTGACTTGATAGTCTAAAATAAATATCCTTGAGCAATTGTACAAAAACACCTATGCAGAGAGCAAGTAACCCCCCCCACTGTTTATAGTTTGCAGATTCTTGCAAGAAAGCCCTCTGTATAACACACCTCTAAACCTCTCTGACAATGGCATAGCTGGCTAGTGATGGCAGAGAATGTTTTATAAAATAGGAAGCAGCAATGACTAAGCTTGGCCCTTATGCATTTTACCTGTAGTTTCCTTCTCGATAGCACTTTGTCAGAAGGACCGTCTCTGTTGTCAGTTATTTCAGCTGTCTCAGTTGCTCCTTTCTAAAACTGGCACCAGTCTCACGATGAAGCCTCTGGCACACCAACACGTTAAACAGGAATGTTTTATTACCTGAGTCATATATCCAAGTGTGGAAGAATTTCTTGTGGAGTTTTCATTCTCAAGAGAAGATTCCTTTATCATCTCTGCATTGTAGAAACAGTGAGGCAGAGGGAACCTACTGGTCAATTGCTGTTGGCTGCTGCACTCCTATGCTAGCTAAGGGGGGCTAAACATCCAGGGAGGCAAGTTTAGGAGCAGGAAACAATTAGGAAAGCTACTCACTTGGTGTTTCTCTTTCTACCGAATACAGCATGACCTAATCTAATTTCCTGCATTGGTTACAGGATGCAGGGTAAATGTTGATATTACTGTATCGGTCACGCAACTGCAGGGTTGTGAGCAGAATTGGACAGAGCAGCCTTTCACTTCCCATCTTAAGCTGGCTTGTAGTGGTGCTTTACTTTGTCAAATCAGAGACACGGTCTACAGCTGAGGTGGTAGCACCTAGCTGCTGAGTAGAGCTCTCTATTTCCCTGGAATACCATGAGAGTGATTTCAAGCACTGATTTGATGAGAAATCCCAAAGCAAGGAAGGTTGCTCTAAGAGATTGAGTAAGCTTTTCTTGGAATTTTGGGTTGATATTTATGCATTTCTTAAGAAGGATCCCTTCTATTATGAGACCACGTTGGAGTTGTTTTATTTTGTAGTATTTTCTAAAAGCAAGACCTCTCATGACTAAATGAAATCTTAGTGAATCCTAAGGATGGACTGCAAAGAAAGACTCTGTGCTGCTTTAAATCATCAGGGAGTAGACTGCCTTAGGTGACTACTAACTTGCTCCCAGTCTCACTCTGGGAGGCAATTCATAGCTAATATTTTGACCCAGATCAATCTATGTTTCTTATCTGAACCTTTGGCCTCTGGTTTCTCATGGATTACCTTCAGAGTTGTAAGACCGATCCATCTACAATTCTTACTGGCATTTTGGTATCTATAAAGAAAGATCCCAAAATTCTTCTATCCAACTCATTTGCCAGGCAAAGATTATAAAGCAAACCAGCTCATAACCACAGTCTAGCCTGCAGACACTTGGGACATGTCAGCTGCAGAGTGCTTGCAAATCTATGAGAAGCCATATGCAAACTCAGCTGTAACTACCTTCTCATGAGATTTTGACCTGTAAGTAAAAAAGATGTGGCAGCAAGATGACTACTGAAAACCTGTGGCTGCAGACCCCTGCTCTTTTTCCACACAGTAAGTACAAATAAAACTACCTCACCAAAAGAGGCTGCCAGTCCTCCCCTCTGCACCATCCTTGCTAAAGGAGATGCTAATTCAAAGAGGAGCAAGGTCCCAGTTCCTGTACCGTGCTGCAGATCACACTCACCGGGGAGTGTAAGCTCTCACTGTCGGGGAAACTACCATGAAGAAACACATCCTCACAGTATGTGTCAGTAGCCAACTCCCCCAAATAAATAATAATAATAATAGTAATCATTACAATTAAGACAAATCAGCCTTGGCAAAGATCTGAGATAACAGTTGTTTAGGGTAGAGTTTTTACCTTTATCCCGGGTTTTCTTACCAAGAAACAGAGCTGGCTGCCACAGGCCAGTTTGTCTACTTAAGAAATCGCTGTAGTGGAACAGAAACAAACAGCAACGGGGCAATTGCTTGAGGCTTATCAGGCTCCTATTCTCTCTCCAAAGCTTTCACTGGCACTGTTATTCAACATCTAAAAGGGACCAGGAAAAGGCACTAGGATAGCTTAGGAAAGCTATTAAGATCACATAAGAGAAAGTGAAGAGCTCTAAGGGTACCGAAGAAACTCCTTCATACCAAATGAAAACAGACTCATCAAGCACTCCCAGAATAAGCTCTTAAGTGAAAAAAGTACCTTGTAGGAGCTGTACTTAGCAAGAAGTCTCTGCTTGTGTTGTATACAGGGCCCTGTGTTCTGTACAGCATCTTTAGGCACTGTGGCCATGTACACTCAAGTTGCTACACCGATTTTAAAACCCCTTTGAGTCCTTAAGGGTTTCTGAAGAAACATAAAACAAGCCTTTTCTGTTACCAAGAGTGCATTTGCAAGAGCACCTGGAGCAGTAAAGTCTACTTTTGTCACCTCAGTCACCCCAGTGGGTGCCTGATGGAAAGATGCATAGGAAGGCACCTTTCTGTAGTGCCCCTTTGACCTTGAAAGAAAGAAAGATAGGGTTTATCTGTCAATTAGTAGCTCTTCAGGAACACTAACATTTCATATATTCAAAGCAATTGCCCATAGTTTTCATGGGCAAGTTTTTAAGCCATGCTGAAATAAGTCCCCTGGCTATAATGATTGAATGGGACCACAATTACCATCCACAGAACCAAAAGTTGGTGTGAGAAGAGAGTCAGGTTGAGAGGTTCCAACTCTGATATTTGCACAGCACTGCCATAATAAAGGATTATTTCACTGCTTCCACTCACACTGTTTCAGAGAATACACCCTTGTGCAGAGCAACCCACAAATAAACACCCTCAGCAAACCTTTGAGCAGTTCACAGGTTTGGGGGCTGGAAGGGACCTCAGGGACCATCTAGTCCAACTTCTTAAAGGAGCATACAGTTGAAATGAGCTGGCCCAGAACCCTATCAAAATGAGCCTTAAAATTGTCCAAAACTGAGCAATCTTCCACTTCCCTTGGAATACCGTTCCACTGCCTAACAGCTCTCATCATGAAAAACTTTCCCCTCAAATCCAGTTGGAATCTCTACTGGAGCAACTTGTAACCATTCCCCCTTGTCCTTTCTACAGGACTCCTTGTGAAAAGGGAGTCTCCATCCTCCTGCTAGACACCCTTGATGGACTGGAACATCACAATAAGGTCCCCCCTAAGCCTTTTCTTCTCAAGGCTGGATATACCCAGTTCTCTCAGCCTTCGTTCATATGGGAGGTCTTCCAGTCCGTGATCATGCGGATTGCCCTTCTCTGGACTCTCTCTAGTCTATCTGCATCTTTTTTGTGTAGCAGGGACCAAAACTGAATGCAGTACTCAAGGTGTGGCCTGACCAGCACTGAGGAGAGTGGCAGTTGCAAGGATCTGCTGTGAACATATCTCACTGTACTGACAGGTGCTTTTTGGCAATACACTACTCCTTGGCAGGAATAATTCTAAAATGCCTTTGCTTAATCCTTAGAAGGCAGACCTTCACTGTGTAATCTAAAGAAACAAGCAAAGCTCAATTAAATAAAATTAGCAGTATGTGCCTGGAGCATGGTTCACTCAGGATTTAGATGACCTAAATCACAGATGGATTATTTTTCTGTCTAGTTGCAAGAACAATTTAAACTTTGACTGACCTCCAGTGATTAATTCAGTCATTTTTCTCAAGTTTTCACTGCAGTCTTCTTATTCAGTATGCTTAACAACTCCTTCCGTCTTAAACAAAACATCTGCCCTAGGAAGACCGTGGGATAGCAACCCACAGCAGCAATGCTGTTTGCAGAATGAGGATAACGATGTATTTTTTAACTAGTGACTTACTCTTCCTCACTGTACTCTTCCTCTAACTTGCCACTCCACTCGTTAACCAAAAGTTTCATCCAGACCTATTCTTTGGTTTTGCTTTAGGTTCTAATGATGTCAGATGGCTGTGAGTGTAGACAAGGGGTGATATAGTTTGCTTAAAAAACTGTAAGTGAAAAGACTGGCACAATTACATGCTTGCCATTTCAGGTCTTTTGCTCTTCTGTGCTACTGACACAGAAAACAGCTGTCACACAGTATTGCTCACTTGATGGAAAAAAAGAGAGCAGCCTTAAGACAGATAAACCCCTTTCTTGAGTTACACGGTACAGTATCTTCCTGTTTGCTCTCTCCAACAGCAGACACACTGCTCATCTGATAGAGGAGGATTGCTCTCTGAATGTTTACCAGGGTAATTTCTCTAATGCCTTTGTGATTTCCAAAAAGAAAACATTAAGTTGCTTCTTGGCAAACAAGCGCAAACCTTTGGAAAGCTCCCACAGTACGAACACAAAGGCTCAGCACTGAGTTGTTTGGGGCAGAAGTGTCGCACCATCCATTTCAACAATGCTAAAGCAAGCTGTAAAGAAAGTGCAGACTTTCTGCTTCAAACTACAGTCACAGCACTAAGGAAGCTTGTTCAAATTTAGTCCGCACTTTGCACCGTAATATCCCCTATCTTTTAACCAAGACCTTAAAAAGAGCACAATCAGAGTAACAAAGAAAAGTTTCAAGATGTAATTAAGTTGGAGGAAGGGCTTTCCAAACAGCTGGCATAACTTTCTGAGCAACTCCCTGTAAATCCGACCCTTGACTTACCAAGCATTAATTTGTTTTGAGAGCCAGCACAAGGCTGCTGCTCGCAACCATTCCCTCTCCCTACTTACAGTTCAGTGGTGTTGGTGGGGATGTCCCGCGGAACCTGGACCACCTTGTTCTCCTGACAAATGAAGACCCTTCCTGCACATTGGCAGCTGTGGTGCTGGCATCCCAAGCAGCCTGCCAGGAGCACCAGAAAACAGACGAGAACTGAAGACATTTCTGCCTTCACATCTGTCTCTGTCTCTTTCATCTCAAAGCCAGGAAATGCAGAGACTTCACAGCCCAACTCCCTGAATGGAAGATCCGCCCCTAAAGCTGGGATGAATCACATGACTCTTGGGGGATGACTTTTAAGAGAGTTTCAGCCCATGGTCCCAGATCCGTTATTATAGGGTAGTGGGGGTGGAGATTAGCAATGTTGATTTCCATAAAAAAATGTATATTTAAATTAGTGTTGAAATCACGGGCCCCTGCTGACCTAACCAGGACACTTTTGATGCACTGGGTATCTGCACTGGCAGAAGTTCCTCCTTCTCCACTAGGCTGTTTTGCAAGTCTTGTTTGGTAAGACCAATTGGTGGTAAAGTATTTTCACTTTCTATAGCCCAAGCACTTTTTCTCCTGAAGGAGAGACACTATTTATGCTCCCTTTTGTGGATCCAAAAGCCCCCTTCTTTTCTGTTGCCCCTAGGCAAAAGAAATGTATTATTTTTTATAGGGTATATAATCTATTTGATAGGTTAAAGCTATACTGTCCTCAAGCGAGAGCCAGACAACATACATTTACTTTAAACTGCAATTATTCTTGAAGCACTTGCTGATTTATCTCCTTTGTTTTTTACACCTTGAGTAGAACACAGAGAAAATGCCACAACCCCAATAGTCTGTGTGGACAGGTGACCAATTTCATCACCTGTTGAAATAAAATCTCAGAATATATGGCGTGACTGTGACACAACGGGAGTAAAACAGCTACAGGAATTATTATCATAAAGCCTGAACACTGAATATCATCTTTGAGTCCTTAATTATTTAGTTTACATTGTTTTTTAACAAGCTAAAATATCTTTCTTGTTATAAATATTAATCCTTCCAGAAGGGTTTATTGCAAGCATTTTAAATGAGTATTGGAGCTGGATTGCCATGGGTAACTCTACTGAATATGACTCAAACTCAGGCCTTCATCTTGCTTGTTAAAAGCAGCTGTTAGGTTGTTTTTCTGTCTGGGTTGTTTTGGTTTGTTTTTTGTTTTCCTATAATCAAAAAGCATCAACAGATGTAATGAGGCACAATACAGCATCTTTCCTCTGATGTGTGCTGGTCCAAAAAAATCCACCATTCTTCCCTTAAAACAAGCCTCAATGTAGATGTTCCTAAAAGGAACTGACCAGGAATCACAGAATCACAGAGTGTTAGGGATTGGAAGGGACCTTGAAAGATCATCCTAGTCCAGTCCTCCTATGAGAGGAGGATCCCCTAGACCCAGTCACATAGGAACATGTCCAGGTGGGTTTTGAACATCTCCAGAGAAGGAGACTCCACTATCTCCCTGAGCAGCCCCTTTCAGGGCTCTGTCACCCTCACCAGGAAGAAATTTCTTTATGTGGAACCTCCTCTGTTCCAGCTTATAGCTGTCGCCCTTTGTCCTGTCATTGGATGACACTGAGAAGAGGCTGGCTCCTTCCTCCTGAGACCCACCCTTTCCATATTTATAAACATGAATGAAGTCACCCCTCAGTCTCCTTTTTTCCAAGCTCAAGAGACCCAGCTCCCTCAGCCTTTCCTCCTCAGGCTGATGCTCCACACCCTTCATCATCTTTGCAGCTCTGCACTGGACTCTCTTACGCAGTTCTATGATCTTCGTCAACTGAGGAGCCTAGAGCTGAACACAATATTCTAGATGCAATCTCACCAGGGCAGAGTAGAGTGTAAGGTTGACCTCTCTTGGATCTATTAACCACCCCTCTTTTAATCCACCCCAGGATGCCATTGGCCTTGTTGGCCACAGGGGAACATTGCTGGTTTATGATCATCCTGCTGCTCCACCAGGATGCCCAGGTTCCTTTCTCATACACTGATCTCAAGCAGGTCAGTCCCCAACCTATACTGGTACCTGGAGTTGTTGTTGTCCAGATGGCAGACTCTACACTGCCTTTGTTGAATTTCATTACATCACACTGCCTCAGTTTAGCTGCAAGGATATGTCAAATGCTTTACTGAAGTCAAGCTAGACCACATCCACTGCCTTGCCATCATCTATCCATTCAGTTATGTCCTCACAGAAGGCTATCATGTTAGTTAAACATGACTCCCCTTTGACAAAGATGCCTGAATCAATGAGATTGACAATGACAGAAAAATACTTCTAAAACGTTACTGACTTTTTCCTATAAATCTACCTATCTTGTCACTTAGCTCATACAAGATTTTATGAAAGGAGTACAACCTTTAGTTTCCTTCATACTTAATGAGATGAAAATCACAGAAGTCATCACAGAATCATTGAGGCTGTAAAAGAGCCCAGCCCATAACCTAACATCACCACATCACCCAGACCATGGCACATCCAGTCTTTTCTTTAATGCCTCCAGGGATGGAGACTCTATCACCTCCCTGGGCAGTCCATTCCAGTGTCTGATCACCCTTTCCATGAGGAAGGGCTTCATAAAAAGTGCACCATATGGTCAAAAATTCCCACTCAGTAAAGATTTTCTGTAGCCTGAACAAACTGCATGACTCAGGCATTAAAATGTGTCCTGAAGAAAAATCATTGTATGCTTTGTCTTTTCCATATCAAGGCTCTAGTTTTTACAGAGCATTTCTGCAAGGGTGTCAGGAGGATGGACACAGGCTCTTCTCAAGGTCATCTGCTGATATGACAAGGGGCAATGGGTGCAAGCTGGAACAGAGGAGGTTCCATATCAATATCAGAAGGAACTTCTTCACAGTGAGGATAACAGAGCATTGGAACAGGCTGCCCAGGGGGATTGTGGAGTCTCCTTCTCTGAAGACTTTCCAGACCTGCCTGGAAGTGTTCCTGTGCGACTTGGTCTAGGTGATCCTGCTGTGTCAGGGGGATTTGACTAGGTGATTCGAGGTCCCTTCCAATCCCTAATGGTTCTATGATTCTATAAGCAGGCTCCCTCCACAAAAAACAACCCCCCCACCCAAAATCAAACCCCTAAGCTGAGCACCAAGGATTATCTAGGGCACAGGAATATTTGGTTACAAATATTTGGAGTGTAAGCCATATCTCTCATCCATAAGTACAGCAATATAAATGATTAAGTTATATTGATAAAAGGGATAGTGATATTTATGACACAGTTTAAAAAGCGATAACAGTCCCTGAATGTCAAAATAATTTACACTGATATGAAGACATTGCAACCTGATTAACTTCAGGTATCATGTATCAATCTACAACACTTATTTCAGATTATAGTGATAATTCTTCTACATGCAAAAATCAGGAGATAACAAAATATCACTAGAACTATAAGAGAACTTTCCAATAATTGGTGACTTTCAAATCTATACCAAGTACAATTTATTTTAATACAGCTCATAAAACATAGATGTTTTTAAGGTGCTGGGTCGAGCCCAGCTTCAAATCATGAGCATAATGAAGAAAAATGGAGAGAGTTTGGCTCCTTCCCATTTTTTATTTGCTGAGTGAATTTTATCAGTACCTACACACTGCTCCATTTTCATTTACAGAAAAAGTAAAACTTTCTTTGGAGCTATCAATTATTATTATATTCAGTAAAATCAGAGAGGGACCTAGGGATCTTTGTGCATAGCAAGCTCAACACGAACGAACAGAGTGCTGCTGCGGCAAAGAGGGCCTACAGGATGCTGGGCTGCATTAACAAGGGCATTACCAGCAGAGATAACGACGTTATCTTGCCAGTCTACTCAGCACTGGTCAGACCACACCTTGAGCACTGCATTCAGTTTTGGTCCCCGCTACACAAAAAAGATGCAGACAGACTAGAGAGGGTCCAGGGAAGGGCAACCAAGATGATTAGAAGATCTCCCGTATGAACAAAGGCTGAGGGAACTGACTCTGTTCAGCCTGGAGAAGAGAAGGCTTAGGGGGGACTTCATTGCGATGTTCCAGTCCATCAAGGGTGGCTACCAGAAGGATGGAGGCTCCTATTTCACAAGGAAGCACAAGGGAGAATGGTTACCACTTGCTCCAGGAGATATTCCAACTGGATTCAAGAGGAAAGTTTTTCATGATGAGAGTTGTTAGATAGTGGAATGCTCTTCTAAGGGAAGTGGGGGATTGCTCAGTTTTGGACAATTTTAAAGCTCATTTTGATAGGGTTCTGGGCCAGCTCATTTCAACTGTATGCTGCTTTTAGAGGTTAGATGATCCCTGAGGTCCCTTCCAACCCCAAACTTGTGAGCCTGTGACTGGTAGGTAAAATGGAGCTGAAATTTCATTCATATTAGAGCAAGCACTAGTTCAGTACCTCACTAAAGCTCTCTCTGGATAAATGAAGATTTGGAAGGATTTCCAAGTTGTATTATACATATAATCTGAAGTCTTGAAGAACAGACCCTGGTGCTTTATTTGTTTTTTGAGCCAAGTATCTCTCTTCTGATTTCTGTTTATGACTGACAAATGACACACAGACATAACCCTGTAGTCCCCAGGATGGACTAATCAGCTGATGATTCTCTTGCTACCAGTTCAAAAGCACGATTGAGTGCTTTCACAAAGAAAATACATGTAAAGGAGGGGAAAAGAATGCCAATATATCTTCTGGTCTCTTTCTGCGGACATCTCATTCACAAGTTCTTAAGCATGAGATTGGAGCTGCTGTCATACCTGAAAACCCAAAGGACCTATTGCTGGTGATCCATGAGAGCTCCATAAAACCAGTCATAAACACATCCTTCATCTGTGCACCACCACAGGGGGTCATACTTTCTCCTGAATAACTTGTTCAAAGCAATATGGGGGCAAATTCACACCTCAACAGACCTTCCCCAGCTATGCTCTCTGCCACCTTCCAAGCATCATGCGCTAGGAGCAAGGACCTGTCATGTGGAGTTGGCTGACTGGGGTGCGCTGTCATTGAGATACAAATTGTTGCAAGTAGAAACACAGAGATGATGGTGCTTTCAGACATTTATCTCTGTATCTGTTTACAGAAGAATTGTGTTCCTGCTGGTAAATTGGTCTTGAGTGCAAACTGTTTTCTTGAGTAAGGAAACAGAAATTTCCCCAAACTGACGCACTGTAGGAAGAGACATCCAATTAAGTGAACAATGAAAGACACACAATGGTGATGTCACAGATTATGAAAGTATATGGCTTCTGGGAGAAGCAGTGAATTTAAGGTTATATGGTCACCAAAAGATCTTTTAAAGACAGTAGTAGCCTGGTGTATAGGACTGGCCTCTAGAATTAACATCAGTCTACATCTGCAAGCACCAAGACAGAGGAACCGAGGGGGCAGGGGGATTGGGCTAGCTGCCTGTTCCAGGCAAAACAGATTGATGAGAAAACAGTAGGATGTAAAATGAAGCACTGCAGCTCTCTCTCCCTTTGGTCACTGAACTGGGCTCATAAAAACTGAAATGACTCAAGACATTCTACTGTGGTGCAGAAACAGTCAATTCAGCATCTAAACCCAGCTGTTGGAGGCGTGGGAACAGTACTTCTTCACAAGATAGAAAGCTTTCCAGGTGCTGGAGTATATCATCCTGCAGGCAAACAAGTTTCACTGCAGTTTCTGCTTGTGTTCCTCTCTTTTAAAACACAATGTGAGAGCTAATTAAGTATATGAGTATATAGTACTCTTTTCGTTGATGTTTCTAGCCTGAGAATAGTGTTTAATTACCGTATGCCACTGCAATGCTGGCTTTGCTTAACTGTAAGCATTCTATAATCATGTGTAGGCAAACATGCAAACCACATCCAAAGGAAGCTTATCCTTTAAAAACTGGAAATTTCCTATTCTTTTGAAGATCCCTTCTCTGCTTCTACAGGCAGCAATAGAATACATTGCCCTGACTATGATGCTATGATTGGAAATGGAAAATTGTTCTCTCTGGAAAAATTGCAGCGTGAGATGTTAAAGATAGACACCCAATAGCAACCGAATAAGAGGGGATGCAACAGCAGATCACTGAGGCTAGCACACTATTTACCTGATAGAAATATTAAGCTTTAGGCTTCTTTCCAGAACCAATCTTTTTGGGGATTGTTTTAAAACATACTTGAATGGTCAGATTTTATCTGTGTTCTCAGCGTTGAGAGGATAAGGCATTAAACTGGTCTAGATGATCCTGCTGTGGCAGGGGGATTGGGCTAGATGATCTCTCGAGGTCCCTTCCGATCCCTAATGATTCTAATAAAAGCAGTAGTTCGTTGGTCAGCTGCTTGCATGCACCCTTAACTCTAAAAAAAAAAAAGAGTGGTGATGGTAAATTAGCCACCAGAGGGAGTGCATTTACTCGAGAAAACACACTCGTTTAAGGAAAGAATTAGAAATTGTACAGTTAAGACTCATGCAGATCTCCTGTGGCTGGCTGTCATTTCACTTCAAAACTTGGCTGTCATTTGTTCCCTTATTAAAAAGCACCTCTGCAGAGCACAGGGCAGCACACTGCGTAGCACTGTGTTTAACATAGTAATAACCAACCACACTCTGGCTTCTGCTTTCCTCCTGTCATCCACACCTTTGCCCTACAACCTTCATCAGCATCTGATGTAAACATTCATGCCTACCTGTTTCACTAGCGAAAGCACTGCCCAGTGCAGAAATACCTCAGACATGTCTAATGTTTTTGCTGGTCCTTCTCAATAGTGAGCATGTGCTTGTGGTGCAGGCTGGTGGAGCAGCGGAATGGTGAGTTTCTCTATTTCGCTCTACCAAAGTGCTTCTGTAGCTCTGATGGCTGACAAACTCCCACCCAGCCCTCCCTCTATGTGATTTTTCAGAGGCAATCTGAGGATATGAGCACCTCGTGTATTTTTGGACCATGGGCAACATATGCAAGAGACAACACTGAAGATGGAGAATAGTCTTTGCTACCCCATCTAGTACTGCTCCCCAGGTTCAAGCCGTTCAGCCCCAGTTGCTAATATAAGATGCAGCCCATCTGCTAGGTTTCTATAACATGTCTGTAGAAGCACAGTTATAGAAATACTTTTTCTTTGCACTGTCCATGAGTGGGTTTGACTAGCCCAAAATAATGTACAGGAGACACCAAGGTCTGCCTAGAATCATACTTTGCATCACATATTCTTCCCTTACACCTTCACCAGCCAGGAAAGCATATCTGAAGATCAGAAACACAAGAGAAACCTTACCTCACCTAATTATACGATGAAGTAGACCAGTCTACTATGGCCAGGAAGCTGCTCTGCTTGTCATTATTCCCCCCCAGCTCAGCATTTTTTAGACCACATCAACAATACTACTTCCAGCCTTTATCTTCTCAGTTTAATTTAAACAACACAACCCCATCACCAATCACAGAGAGATACACACGTGGGTCTTCCACTCACTTTCCCGGGCCCAGCTCTGCTACCACCTTTCCCCTCAGGGGGGGAAAAAAAGCATCTTGCAGTCCTCCCCTGTGGCAATGTGGCATTTTCTCCAAGGAGACAAATCCTCCTTCTCTGGCTAGTGTTGGAAGGGTGGGGGCCTTCTGTGTGCTGAAGGCCCTCCAAGACAGTCTCTTTCAGGATCAATTCCTTGATTACACGTGCTCTCCTTCATGGTTTTGCAGGCACTCCTTTCCTCTAGTGATCTTTAAGGCTTCCAAAGGCCATTAGTTTCTCCTCTCAGCACAATGTAAAGGGCTATTGCTGCTCAGGCTTATTGCCCTCCATTCTGCCACTTCTGCCTCCTCACTGAGCAGGGTGACTAAATGACTCCATCCCTCTATTCCCAAAAGAGAGCTGTAGCCATGCAGAAGCACCCAGGCTGAAACCACCACACTTGCACACAGGAACTGGGTGGTTTTCCTTTGTTTTTTAAATTTATAGGAAGGATTTACTTTCACACTCAGTATACCATCACAATATTCCCGTTACTACTGGAGAGATCCGATACACAAATTGCAAACTGAAATGCGAGATTTCTACCAGTATTTTAAAAAAACTATTTAAAAACACTTCAAATTCCTGGAGGGAACATCACAGGAATTAGAAAAATGGAACTTCAGAGAGGAGTTGTATATCTGTCTAATGGAAGGCAATCTTACTCTGCTGAAACAATTTCCCAAAACTTTACTAAGACTGGTGAGGATTCCTTGTGCTGGAACACAGCCACTTCTGACATGGAATGAAATACCAGCACAAAACCTGACCTCTTTAGCCACTGTCTTACACCACAAAGTGCACTGCAGTTGGTATTTACAATTTCTTCTACCGAGGTAGCCTTTGAGCCCTGCTGGAGAACACAACAAAAGCCCTTCATCAATTCATTTACGATCTGAATAGGACAACTGAGATAACTCCTAGGACCATAGAATGTCTGGGGTTGGAAGGGACTTTTAAAGTCCTTCTAGTCTAATTCCCCTGTAGTGAGCAGGGACATCTTCAACTAGACCCATGCAATCTGATCTTGAATGTTTTCAAGGATAGGACATCTACAACCTTTCTAGGCAACCCNTGGGGTTGGAAGGGACTTTTAAAGGCCATCTAGTCTAATTCCCCTGTAGTGAGCAGGGACATCTTTAACTAGATCAGGTTGCCCATAACCCCATGCAACCTAATCTTGGGTGTTTTCAAGGGTAGGACATCTACAACCTTTCTAGGCAACCCCTTCCAGTGTTTCACCACCTCACTGTAGAAAGGTTTTCCTCATATCTCTCTTATCTACCTACTTTTAGTTTAAAATCTCGATCTCTTATCACAACAGGCCCTGCTAGAATGACTGTCCCCACTTTTTTTATAGGTCCCCTCTAAGTACTGAAGATATCCAGGAAGCCCTGTAATTTAGCAGCAAAACTACTTACTCATTGCAATAAATGAGACCATTAATACTTTTTACTGCATTTTTACAGTACAATTTATTTTGAAATAACATAAGGAAACTTTACCCTAAGGATGCCTCCAAAATATGTCACGTATTTAGCATCACCTATTAAAGAAAGAGAGCAGACTGGCAAAGCACAGAATCATAGAATCCTTAAGGATCAGAAGGGACCTCAAAAGATCATCTAGTCCAGTCCTCCTGTCACAGCAGGATCACCTAGACCAAGTCGCACAGGAATACACCCAGGCGGATCTTGAACCTCTCCAGAGAAGGAGATTCCATGTCTGTTCCAATACTCCATTGCCTTCCCTGGGAAGAAGTTCCTTCTGGTCTTTATATGGAACCNTGCGCCATTACCTTCCCTGGGAAGAAGTTCCTGCTATTTCTATGGAACCTCCTCTGTTCCAGCTTGCACCCATTGCCCCTTGTCCTGTCACCAGATGACTCTGAGAAGAGCCTGGCTCCATCCTCCTGACACTCACCCCTCACATATTTAGAGACATGAATGAGGTCACCCCTCAGCTTCCTCTTTTTCAAACTCAAGAGACCCAGTGACCTCAGCCTTATAAGAGAGCTGTTCCATGTCCTTCATCATCTTTGTTGCTCTATGCTGGACACCCTCCAGCAGCTCTGTGTCCTTCTTGAACTGAGGGGCCCAGAACTAGAAACAGTACTCCAGATGCGGCCTCATCAGTGCAGAGTAGAGGANATTTGAAGGCTTGAGGTATGAAGCTATTCTTGCAAGAGCAAACTTGCTTAACTCCTCCAACACTTACAACCTGCTCAGAGACAGTGCTAACAATTGGTTATTTGGTCAGAGCTGCTACGTTTGCTCAGATTCACTCAGACCGGATGAGCATTTCGGGCATTGAAGAGGCCTGAAATGGAAATATCTTTGCAGCGCACCAGAGGTCACTTAACATTTTCCTTCTTGTATCTTTATTTTCAAGGTACTCTGCAATGTGTAAAATTATATCATCTCTTTTCCTGACCTCATACAGCTTAGAAGAAACCATTTCTGCATGAAAAGAAAGAAGAGCTCAGCGCTGATTGATACATGAAAGACACTAAACATCCTTCCGGGAAATTCATTTCATTCTGACACTTCATAGGAAGAAAAAAAAAGAGAGCGGTAAGAATGACAAATTAACATTTGTTAAGGCCTCTAAAGAAAATGCAAATGACTAACTAATCCCTGTAGCGGATTGAAGAAAAAGGAGAGAAGAAAAAAAAGCAATGTGCAATTAGTGTAGGTTATTAATATTGATAGAGAAAGGCTAAAAAAGTGGCTCAATTACTTGGCAAGAGTTACTCTGTGTTGTATACTTCCTACCTTCATGACAGGTAGACTAAATAAGCTGCCTGAGGTGATAATTAGGAGCCAAAGAGTCACTGAATCTTTTTTTCCCAATACTATACAGTGAGAAGGACTATTGCACCTTTGTTTCAAAGCATCCCTAGAAGGACATCCAAGGTTTTTCCTTGTCTTGCTGAAGATTTCACAGCAAATTAAAAAAAAAAGGAGGTATTTTATTACATTCAGTGAGTGATGTGGAGCTACATTAAAACCTAAATATTGATCTGATCTCTGGCAACCATTTTATTCTTCTACTCTTCCCTGTTCTTCCCGCTGGGATGCCTCAGCTGCTGCTATTTTCAAACCAGCGACTACAATGAAGTGAATGAGATTGTTTATGGAACAAGAATCTGCCAAACATGACTAAAAGGTTCAGGGTCTGTGCCTTAGAGATAGAATAATGAAAAATGACACATGTACTTAAACGTAAGTAAATGAGCATGGAAGGGAAAGCTGGACGTGTCTAGGTCTTTATGCAACTTGGTCTTAGGAAAATAAACAAGGAACAACTTCTAGTTGCTTCCACAGGCTTGAATTGGTGCTGTAAGCCTGTCCAGTGCTATATCCATCCTTGGAAGAGTTTTGCTTTGAGACTTTTTCAGTGGGTTATTGCACGGAAGGTGGCAGAGAAGAGCCTCCAGTTCTTGATCTGCCTTCAAGTGCTCTCAGCACACAGGGAACAGGTGAGTTGCAGCTGCCTGCAAAAGGAGGGGCAGAATAAGGTCCTGACATTACTCTCAAGGCAAAGGAAGAAATGGCAGGTACACTAACGAGATTCTGCAAATGATGAAAAAAGAAGCTTCTCCATCTCTCTCAGGTACTTTATAGTCCTCATTATCATGTTATCAAAGCCCCTTGCAATTCTAATGCCCATTAATGTCCCCACTTCTGTAGCACAGAAAGATATCTGCCACAATTTTACAGACTATGCTGACTAACTAGCCGAAAAACTAATGGCACATCCACAGTTTGGTGATGAATGGATCCACCAGAGTGCAGAGATCACTGAAGGCAGATCCCTGGGAGGCACAGACCTGTTCACAAGCATATCCCCACAATGATGTGCTCACGACAGAAAGCTCTCCTTCAGAGCTCCACGCTGCAAACACACACATAGTACTCCTGGCCCCCTAGCAGCCGCTTTTGGCATCTGGGCATCCATCCATGAACTGGTAGGGGAGAAGTAACATTGATGCCAACACCCTTGGGAACTTGCTGGGAACCATCAGGGCAACCCTGGAGGAGGACAGAGTTGCACCGAGGTTCCACCTCTCATCCTAATCAACATCATAGCTTATCTGGTTTATCTGTCACAGCTGGTGTTTACATAGGACTTGCTATTCAAAGGATTCAAACAAATTTTACAAGCTGAAGTTGAGGTCCAACAGATATGTAGGTACCCAAACGGAAACCTGGCCACTGTACCAGAAGATTCTGACCTGTGGAGGAAAAAAGTGCCACCTGACAAGTTACATCTCTCCCTCCTAGAAAGGCACTTTTGGTTGCTGCCACCCTTGTGGTGGTGCTGGATGTGGCTCACTGATGGGTGAGAGGAGAAAAGTTGGATATCCTAAAAACATTGAAATTCACTGAACGCTGTAAACTCAAAGCAGAAAGAAAAGCCATACTCTACCCTAATATTTTTCTCATAGCTGCTACAATTTTCCTTATCCTTTTGACTCAAATGACATGATAACTTTTATCAACAAATGACACATCCTATTGTGGTACATCAATCTGAGAGGAAATATTCAAGTACCTTTTGGATTAAGCTGACAACAGTTCAAGCACAAGAACCCAAACTGCATAAACATTTCACCTTTCACGATCACCTTTCTTTGCTGTTTTTAAGATGACCACAAAGGGGAAGGATGAACACCTTGGCTAATTATTCCTAGGCCAGGTGAAGTTCAAACTGCCTGGAGACCAAAGAACTTGCAGGTGAGGTTCTATACTGCACCTCTTGAAGAGTAGCTACCCGGTGTTTTACAAGCCTGTCCTGCACACGCTCCAAACAGAGGAGAAATCTCATTAGGGCTCATTAGTTCACACTAACCAGTCTTACTCCTATAATTCTTGATTGGCCTGGCATGAGGGTAATGTGACCTTGCTTCTGCTCGCACACTAACGAGTGGTGTGCCTTTGGAGACAGATTGCCAGTTGCCAACCTCAGGGAGATTCTTTTATTTAGACAAGGCAAAAGAAAATTGATTTCCACCCTCTGAAACCACAGAAGTTTTGGGAAGCAGAAAAACAGCTCCTGGCCACACATCAGTGCCCTATTACTGAGTGTAGGAAGGCTGAAAATTCATTCCCTTAGAGACTCCCCATCCCAGTATGACCTGTTAAACCTCGGCTTGCAGTGCTGTCCTCAGGAGCCAGTTATGTTTGTTTGCCATTCTGCATGAGCAAAGCAGTTTCTGTCTACTCAGGATATGGGGCTCCTGTTGCGACCAGTTTAAGCCGTCCATCTCTTCCGTGCATGGCAGTGTAACCATAAGGGTCACTGAAAATTTATCCCCAGACTGCACTGACATTCACCACAGTTCCAAGAATCACTATTTTTGTGGTACCTCATCTCCCACAGCCCCTATAAACTTTTTATTGTCTATGCAAAACACACAAAGCTAACCTGATTCCAACAATAGATCCACTGAGTTCACGTTGACATGCTATTTATACGAGCAGGGACGAGTGTGTAAATAAAAGAAATGGAAAGGTACCAATAACATAGCTGACACTATGGAATATGAAGGGATATAAGTGAGAAGGAGTCAGGCCATATTTTCCTTGACTTTAGTGCAGCTATGGCAGAGCACCACTGCTGAAGACGTAGCCTGCAGCAATCTAGATAAATAGCTTGCCTCTGGATCAGAGCTGCAACAGTAAGACATCAAAAAGGCAACAAATCTCAGAGAATGGAGGTACAGATGCACTGCTGGGCTCTAATATAATCAGCTTTTATGGAGACCTTTCCATTGCTTGCTCTTAAGGCCTAATTGCAAGGCATTATCTAGATAAACAGTATATGAAGGAAGTAGTACATAATAATGATTGCCTGCAGGAACCTCAGGTAGTGCAGCACACAAGATGAGGAGCTATTCTTACCTGGCTTATTACCCAGGAGCTGATTCAGGGAGCAGTTACAGCTGAGCCATTAAGCCACTGGTCATCCTAATATACCTCAATTCAAATTCATTATAGGAGTGATTTTACCAAATGCTAACAGTGACACTGAACTGTGAGAAGAGGACTGAGTTTTGAATGAGAAAGAAAATGACTAAAAATTATTCTCTGGGATAAAAAAAAAACCCCACTACTTTAAGAAATTAAAATCTTTAGCCTCTGCATGGTTGTTTGCCAGCCCTACTGTAGTGGCATAACAGCAGGCACACCTATGCCTAAAGAAAAATGGATTAGTAACAATCAAGATACATGAACCACTATAAAGATGTATAAACTTGGGGCAAAACAGAAACCCAGCCCCAATGGATAGCTGAAGTATCTTAAGATACTTGGCTGAATTTAAAGCTAGCATCAGCTGACAAAGCACCAGAAAGTCATCCAGCCTCTGGGCAAAAAGCATGCCAGCTCCAGTAGGAAGAAGTTCCCAGGGCTGATCATGGCCAACATTCACACTTCTACATCCTACCACAAACTCTGGCTTTCATCACTGACAGCCCACAGCTGTTGTAGGAAGCATTCTTCAGCATCTGTAGGAGAAGGGGACATTTCTGCCATGTGTGAAGGTGACACCACTGAAGTAAAGCCTTGTATCTGTGTGTAGCTTCTGTTTCATCCTTTTTCTTCTTCGTCTCCAGCTGATCTGTCAGAGGGCAATGTAGCATATTTCTGGCAGCAAGACAAGACAGAGGAGTAAATATGCTTTGCTCGTGTTTAGTTTTCAGATCCCATGATGAGATTAGAGTGCCAGATTAATTAAAAAACATAACGGTTTTCTCAGGTACAAAATTCTGAATCCATCCCAGTCTGCAAAAGGTTGAAATGATAGAATCCAGAGTCCCAACTGGACCCGGTTTCTCAGCTCAACCTAATTCTGAAGCCACACGCCACCTTCAAGGAGAACCAGCTATAGCACAGCAAGGGGCAGAACCAGGCCTGATACAAGGAAAGTAACAGCATTGGAACAGGCTGCCCTGGGGGGTGTGGGGTCTCCTACTCTGGAAATGTTCAAGACCCACCTGGATGTGTTCCTGTGCACCTTGGTCTAGGTGATCCTGCTGTGGCAGGGGGATTGGACAAGATGATCTTTCAAGATCTCTTCCTATCCCTAAGGATTCTATGATCCTATGAAAAGCCCAGACTTCAACGTTTCAACTTTTTTTCCTATTTATTTTGCAATGCTTCTTCCCAGGAGTAGGATAGAGAGATACTTATAGAGGATGATTAGCTACAGGAACATTATTAGAACAGGCAGAGAGGGAAACAATCACACTGTATCACATCCATTGACCCTTCAGCAATCCAGATATCCCTCAGGAAGCAAGTTCTATTGACTGTCCTGTGAGGCTGGTGACAGCAGCTGCTGAAAGGAATCAAAGGCAGAGAGGGCAGATAATGCAATTGCACTGGTTAACCTCAGCTCCAGATGAGCGCTAACCTACTGCAAAACCCAAATGGTAGTCACCCAAGAGGTCTAAGAGAACTCAAGAGTCAAGTAGTTGAGTTACAAATGGCAATGTGTAAGCACATTAACCACTTAAAATGTCCTCCAATTTAAAGAATGGGTGTAATGTCAATCTTTAAGACAAGGTCCCAGGGAGACCTGGGGAATTGCAGGCTTGTAATCATGATGTCAACACTGAGAAAATTAGCAGAAACTATTAAAGGATGCAGCTACCCAGCATGGAAAATACTGCTGTAAGGTACCTTGCATATCCATACAGAAAAGGATGATCTAGTTGATAGCATCTAATTGTATTTCCAAGAACTTTTGAAAAAGATGATCAAGAACAACCCCAGGTACCAGGATAGGGTGGGGACTGATCTGTTGGACAGCAGTGCAGGAGAAAGAGACCTGGGGGTCCTAGTGGACAGCAAGATGACTATGAGCCAGCAATGTGCTCTTGTGGCTAAGAGGG
>VZRI01001196.1:103677-179912 GCA_013397515.1 Upupa epops
TGGAGATGTCACAGAGTGCTGATGTCTGCCTGAGGATCGGGAAAAGGAACCTTTCCACAAGCACCAAATGTATATTTTGTGCTGTATTCCTGTATGTCACACCCCCCCACACACCAAAAGCAGGGTGCAAGTGTGTGTGTACGTCTGTGTGGTGCCTTTTGTGGTTCCAAGCTCTTGTTCCAGAGCTCTCATTTAAAGCCAAAACCCAATGTATGAGCTGTCCCCCTTTTCTCTCAGACTGTATGTAGAGGCATTGTGATACAGATTCTCTTTTACCTTTTTGATTCTTTTACTTATCTGGGGACTTTTTTCCTGGTGATAGGTTCCATAAATTCTTTTCTCGTTAGCAAAAGTGCTTCACTGCCTGTTGAATTCTCAGAGAGGGCTGCTTGCTGAGCTTGAATTGCAGGCACCAACCCAGACTGATTTAGACCCTTGCTCTCACCCATTACACCTCATTTTTACTTGTCCATTCAATATATTGGACTTTTTATCAGTAAATCATGATGAAATTTTACATACTTGCCCTTCTGTGTCTAACTATATCAGCAGAGCACTATCTGCCCCACTCTGTAAAACTTGCATATGCAATTGTACCCTAAGTATGCTTCATTTGCTAAAATATTTCCTTGATGTGTATATATCAAACTCCCATTAATGAGGTGGTTTTGTTCCCTGAAACCAAGATACTCAAAACTGGGCACCGAGAAAGAAAGTTCCAGTTGAGTGCAACAGCACATCACCCTAAGGGTACCACATTACCTCATTTTGCATAGGATTAGACTTCTTTTTCCTAAGACTGTAATGCCCACTGCCACAAGCTGACTCACTTATATTAAAGCGTGCCAAATACTACGAGCAATATCCCTGCTGGTGGGAGATATCAGCAAAAAAAAGCTGGTGCAGACCACATAGTACATTGGTCGGTGAGCATCTCTCTCGTAGCTTTCAGTTATGCTTTATAATTTTATAAGAAGAAAGGATTTGAAGAGGCCTTTGAAGAGAGGGGAGTTGATGTCTTCTCTGGGGAAGATCTGGAGGGAATCCAGGAACTGCAACCAAGTAGGGTATGGCAGCAAAAGCAGAGAAACAGCACAGCTCAGGGCTGGAGGCCTGCAGCACAAGCAGAGAATGGAAAGCAAACAGTTCAGCTCCAGAGGGGACAGAAAGCACCCCAGGAAACAGAACAGGCTGGGAAGAGTTTACTGCCACTTATAAGGCAGGAGAAACTGATCCTAGAAAGACAGATCAAATTTGTAAAGCCATAGGGTGTGGAATAACTATGAATGAAACTTCTACAATTTAATTTCAGTCTATCCTATTTACTTTTATGTTTATTAAAAAAACCCATAGTTTAGTTTTTAATAGAAACTGCCTTTTACACAATTTTTTTCATCTCCTTTGAGACCTTCTCACTACCATAGATACTCAAAGCTCTGGCCATCAGGGGTTCCCTTCGCCCAGAGGCTGCAGGGTCTCTTTGTCACAAGGTGACACACTAATGCATGTGCAGCCTCAGGCTTTGTCACCTCTTTATCATCTTCTTATGGAAAGTCTGGAGCTAAGCAGCACAAAAAGGATCAAAGCTCTACGTTTCCAACTCCATTTGTGGCAATTTACTCTTGAGCTTTGCATACTTCACCCTTTGCTTCTCCAGGGCTGCTTTAGACAATTATCAGCTCATGGGATTGATCCAAAGGTGGATTGAAACACATTCTGCATGATGGGAGCAGGGCTTAACAGAGAATCATAAAATAAGAGAAGACTGCATCTGATAGACAGGAAGAAAGAGTTAATGTTCAGGCTCCTCAAGATAAATCTATCATCAGGGCTAGCAGTTCCTAATGAATTCGCTGATTCTATTTAGCAGTGAAAATGCTGCTTGCTGCTTGGCATTTCAGTGCTTACATAATTTATAGTCTATTATTTGATAATGTATTGAGGCAGGTTGTTGTCTTTGGCGCCATCAAAGCTGCCTCCTAATTCACTGCTTGACCTTCTCTGCGTGCATATAAAATGGAACAGAAGTGGTGCAGGGCATGCTGCTGTGGTTCCAAGAATGGCTTAGCGTTCAGTTTTATTTGGATGCTCCTCACTATTATGGTTATATATGTTTGGGTAAAAAAGTAATAAAATGCTGATTAAGCACTATTTTAAGTGAGTTCTATGTGGCTTTTCAGCCAAGTGTCATTTTATAAGCTAGATAATGAATACAGCCTGGCATTAGGGTGCCACTGGACACATCATGCTCCTACCCCATATCTACGAGTTACCTATGTAGCCAAAGATGTTCATTATTGAGAACAAGAGCAGGTACATTAATGGCCAGCACTCAAATGGAAAGAAGGGCCCTGCTTGTACACAGAAACATTTACACAAGTATTTCAGCTTCTGGATGCTGTTTGCATCTAGTTTTCAGAAAAGTTAAAGATGTCAGATGAGAGAGATCTGTAGATGATCCAGAAGTCACCAAAGCACCTTGACAAACAGACAGAAAGATCACTTGTGGAGAACACTTTGCTGCATGCAATGCCTTTAATTGGGAGAACGAAAGTATTGCTATAATGTG
This sequence comes from Upupa epops, assembly GCA_013397515.1. Taxonomy (NCBI): domain Eukaryota; kingdom Metazoa; phylum Chordata; class Aves; order Bucerotiformes; family Upupidae; genus Upupa; species Upupa epops. The sequence continues at coordinate 106,247 of VZRI01001196.1, forward strand.
CCAAATAGGAGGAAGCTATATGGCTCTCCCACTGATGGAGGATCTCCAGCAGTGACCAGCTGATTTTTAAGCACTAACAGATTCCCACTGCCTTCAGATTGGACTGCAAGAATAAGGATTGTATCTGCATATAGAGTAAAATACTGCTACTCAATAGTTCCATTACTCTGCTGGCACCGGCTCAGAGAAGGAAGTTACAGAAATCTACAAAACCATACAAAAGTTAGCAGAGCTGTCACCTGTCACTCCTAGGCTTTGCTCTACACTTCACACTACACTCACTGCTATTCAGCTGCCCAAAATTGATAACACATGCCAATATTTCTTTTAATCTTTCATTTAAACTTTGTGTCTAAACTGGTAGAAAAGTAAGGAGGGAAATGCACTGAGAGACAGAAGATAAATAACTCGTTAGTGCCAAAGTCACTGAGAGGGCTGTTTAATCAGAGATGCCTGGTAGAGGCATAAGATGGAGAAGGCCACATTGTGGCAGGGTTGTCTTGATGCTCTTCTCCCCAAGCGTGACTTTTCCCCCGTGAGTCACTTTTATGTGCTAGAGAAACAGTTGTGAGCTACAAATACATGTTAACTGGAATTGATCAAGGACAAAATGAATAATTTACTTTCTGAAGAAGAGATCATCTATATTGCTACAGACTTTTCAGCAAAGACAACGCTTCCTTGATGTTACAGCCATCCTGTTTCAGCTGCATTTACATGTAGAAAGAGTGCTGCTTTGTTTCTAAACTAGCACATCCCAGCAGAATTTCCCACCTTTTTTTTTTGTGTGTTTCAATGCCTCTGATCTTAGAAAGCATGAATTATTCACACGGAATTCCATACATCTTCAAAATATTACTATTAAATAAAACCGCATATTTAATTTCCCCCCTCCGTTGATTATCCACAATGAAGAATACTGATGTGAATTGTTAAAGACGATGAATCCCTAGCTGATCTCTGTATGTGGATGGCTACACCCTCCCACCTTGTCTTTTTGACAGACCCGTTCCCAGGTCTGACAGTTTGTGCCGCTTTGGCACAGCTACTCTTGTTTCTATAGATCACCATATTACTTCTATTTCTGTCACAGCTGTATCAAAATATTTTAGTAGTCAAAATCCACAAACCGGAGAAAAGATAGACTATGACGTGGGATTTCAAAACACAGACAACTTAACAAACACAAGATATATAAATGTATTCCAAAAGTCAGCATAAGCTCTATCATTTGTGTTTACTTCTTTTAGAGTCCTCATGTTAAGATGCACGTAAATTCTACAACTTCTATTTTAAAACTGTGTGGTAGCCTAATCAAATTCTCCATTCAGTAAAAAAAAAGAAAAAGAAAAGGAACTCTTCCACAAGCATCAAATGTATATTTTGTGCTGTATTGCTGCCCCCGGCCCCTCCTCGCCTTCCCTTCTGGAATGGGGTGCAATTGTGTGACTGTGGTGGCTTTATGGTTATGAGTGTTGATATACATGCTCTTTTCCCAGAGCTCTCATCTAAAGCCAAAACCCAATGTGTTAGCTATCTCCCATTTCTCTCAGAGGCTGTATAAAGGCATTGTGGTACAGTGTTTGCTTTACTTTCTTGACTCTTTTTCCTATTTGGGAATTTTTTTTCCTTTTCTTATTGGTGATGGGTTCAAGATATTCTTTTCTTGTTAGCAAGGTTGCTTCATCGCCTGTTGAGTTCTTGGCGAGAGCTCGTTGCTGTGCTTGGCTTGCAGGCATCAACCCAAACCAATTTTGACCCTCACTCTCAACTATTATACACATAACTGAACTATTACAGTTCTATATTAACTGCGTGTTAAAACTTGTGGCTTAGAAGTTCAGTATGTCAAAGCTCGTCCAATGCTTTTGGGCTTGTGGAGCTCACAATCCATGTTACTTTATGTGGTAATCAAATGTACATTTAGAAAATACCGGTTTAGACACCAGCACACAGCACTGAAGCTGCAGAGAGTAGAACTGATGAACACAAAAAGAAGCAACATCAAATAAGCAGTCATTGTTTTTCACATAACCTGTATGTACAGTAAAATTCCTCCATAGGCTGGGTTTAGTCCTGTGAGTCCTACCAAGTCAAGCCCATCTGAAATGCATGTTCCCTCCTCAGTCTGGGGAGACTGTTATTCAGTCTGGGCACATTTCAGACCAAGCTGTAGGGTTCAGTATTGAAACTTTGCTAATCTAGGAACCAAAGAATACCACCACCTAACCCAAACTGCTGTCAAAGGGTAAGGCAGACAGCAATGTCTAGGAATCACTCAACAGAAATCTAGTACGCTGTGGGTATATGAGCCCTGGACTATGTCACTGAAGTTCTGCAGTAGCAGTGGAGACTGATCCCAAGCTTCCTACATCGCAGTCCAGCATCCAGTCTTCCTCTCAAACAGATATTAATAACCTATTCCTGTTAGAAGGGTGGATTGGTTGGGTTTTTTTCTCAGTTGGTGAGAAAAGAGAAAGAAAACTTTTCCAGAACAGAAAAACTACACAATAGTCATACAACTCCAGGACTACATTTGCACTGATGTTATACTCATCAGGATGACTGCCTGATACAGTCTGGCATAGACTCAGGCTGTTGTCTGGCTGTATAGAGAACAGCCTTTCTTAGAAAGAGTATACTTTTTTGCAAAAGTATGGATACTCATGGACAATAGAGCGTGAACTACTGTCTCTGCCCTAGAGATACTCTCCCTGTTAAGATCTGAAATGCTAAAATGCAAAAAGCAGCAAGAATTTGTGGGAAGAACCATGACATCAATCTGTGTATCATAGGTGGAGTCTATTCTGCATTTGCAGCACCTCTGAAGTAATCTGCTAAATAAAGAGCATCTTAGTGTTACCAGTATGAAACCCCTTGTTTTATGAGCCAATACGTGGTAAGTGAAATGCGGCAGAGGCAGTCTAATGAAACGCACAGAGAGGCAGAGAGGGTGATTAGCACAGAGTGACTCAGACCATTGGCTGAATTTCTGGCACAAATGTAAATTCAAGGTAAAGAAAGCCTGTACACAGAAGTACTGATGGCAGCTAAAAGATAAATAACTGAAAGGATTGTGAGTTTAGCCATCAAATTGGGAATTAAAAAAAGAAAAGATAAACACAATTGACAAGAGCAGTAACTGAAGCACTAGACATTCGATAGAAATATTGAAAAATCATTGTGATCCCAAACAAATTAAGTCAAAAGAGACCTACTATGCACTTACTCAGAAATGAGTAGCAAGAATTTTAAGCTTCAGAAGTGAAAATTTTCTTGTATCTGTAGTTCTGGACACAACTCCTTACCAACCTAGAATCCTGGCCAGAGGAGAGTTTGTTGAGAGAGCAATTCAGAGAGGCACCTCCACATACTGTCACCCCACAAGGTGACATACCCGAGTGGTATGAGAAAACATTCAACACACAGCTTGGGGAAAAAAGCCCCAGACTTGAATATGGAAAATACTCCCCTCCAAAACTCACCCAAAGAAATAGTTTTAGGCTAAAGATGACCACAAAGACAGACAGAGGGAGAGCTGCAAGAAGAATGTGAAATAGAACCATCTGTAATCCCCAGTGCCCGAGCTATTTCAGGAAGAAAGGAGTGAGCAATGCATACAGAGACAAGGGATGCAGAAGGTTTTAGTTCAGAGCATGCTATCCGCATTGCCATTTCAGTGAAAACAAGGACCCTCATTGTGTGTGCACAGCCAAAGTCAGTCACCTATCATTCAGCTGCTGCACTTGTGACTACACCATTAAATGAACGATGGTTTTGATTCCAGCTGGATTGTGGCGCCAGATGCAGTATCATTACAACAACAATGATGAGCAGCAATCTTAGACTACGCAAGTGTGACCAACTGCAGGTGATGGAAAATAAGCCTTCTGAGGCCAGCTGGCAGGAGCAGGCTGCGGATGAAAGCTGCACAAGATGGAATATAATGTTTAGAGTTCGATGTTTAGAGTTTATGCCAATTTACAGAAGTATAAAGCAAACATCTTGCAACTGAGGTGTCAGTAACAGAGGTCAAGTCTGGTGCAAGTTGTTATTTGGAGACTCCACACCTGGGCGCACTGCTGGCTCACATTCCTCCAGCTATCAAGCAGAACCCCCCAGGTCAGTTTCCAAACAGCACTTTTCCAAACACACTTCCCCAAGACAGTGACTTTGCACTGGCTTTTTGCACATGACTCATGTGCAGGACTTGGCACTTGGTCTTGTTAAACCTCATACAATTATACTCAGTCATCAATCCAGCTTGTCCTAATCCCTATAGAATCTCTGTAGAACCTCCCCAAATTCAATCAGATCAGCACACTCACTTAAATTGGTGATGTCTGTAAACTTAGTGAGGGCACACTCATCCCTTCACTCAGACCACTGATATAGATATTAAAGCATACATGTCCAAACATTGATCCCTTGGGAACACCACTTGTGACCGGTCATCAACTGGATTTAACTCAATTCACACAGACATCTGCTTCACTCTGCACTAACTTTGAACTCTTCCTCATAGTGCAGTTCTTATTACCATGCAGTAACCTGTTTCTAATAGCTATAACAGAAACAACTTTAAAATACAGTTCACAAGACCTGACCTTCCTAGCTGAACTTGATAACCCCCAAGAACCGAGCATTAGCGCAGTGCAGAATTCAAATATATATGAAACAAATGTAAGTGAAAAACAGTCTCTTCTCTTACCCATGGAGTTGTTCTGCATGGAGACCTATGGGCTTCTAGGTCATGAATACTGGGAATGCCATTGAGAAGTCCAATTTACTCTTGTGCTGTTCCTTGTGGAGCTCAGAAAGCCTCCTTCACCATCAGACCAAAGCAGATATAGAATAGTCCATTACACCCATTAAAACTAAAGTTTCTTACTTTCCTCAGTCATTACTTCCCTCTCGTGAATGCATTTAATTGGTTATCTACACAATTCTCTGACTATAGAAACAGAAGCAGGGTTAGATGCAGTAAGAGGTTACTATCACCTTTCCTTTGTGCTAATGCAATTCATGAGCATTAAAAAAGAAGCTAAAGGTTTTGGCCATCAAAATGCTGGCTGGAAATGTGGCCACATCTGTATTGCATTTCCCAACCCACAACCATGGCAAGTCAGAGTCTGGACATGACTAGCTTTCCTAATCAAGCGTGATTGTCCTTGAGTGTGTTTGCAAATATTTGCCAGGTGTCTTGGAAGAAAATATATTATAAGAGGACTTGTGCTTGATTTGTGAGCCTTTAGCTTTGATCGTTTGCTACTCCCTGCTGTTGCAGTGGCACGACAAAATGGCCACAGGGAAAAAGAGAGCATAACCCATGTGAGTTCACACAGATACCATGGATCCCTCTATAAATAATCATTTGGCATGAAAGCCCCTGTGTTTTAGAAGGTTTGTCAATGTTTCAGCCAGACAAGGCAATGCAAAGAATAACACAATCACACAAATAATGAAATTCCTGCTACTATTTAAGGAAAAAAAACCTAACACTGAAAATACAGATATTAAGAAAAGAACTAAATATTTTTGTTTTCTGGTTAATTCAAAGACAGAGAACACGCTGCCGTTTTTCTTTATCCTCACAGAAACTGTGGTCCCTTCCAACCCTGACCAATTCTATCACTTCTTCCCAGGGAGAGTGATGGAGCACTAGAGAGGGCTACCCAGGGGATTTGTGGAGTCTCCTTTTTTGGAGACATTTGAAAACCACCTGGACCTGGTCTGAGTGATCCTGCTGTGGCAGGGGAATTGGACTGGATGATCTTTCGAGGTCCCTTCCGATCCCTGATGGTTCTATGATTAAACTTTGTCCAACCACAACCTTTTTCAGACAAGAATAACCAGATCCTTTCCTGGGGACACCAAAATAGTTGTCAGTCTGTTTCTTTTGGCAATTTGTTTAATGTCAGCTAAATGCTTTCTCTAACTGCAGGTTGTAAGCAGAGCCTCGTGGTGCACCCATGCTGGCAACAGCTGCTCATCAGGCCATCACAGAAATCATTTTTCCAAGGACCGAGCCAGAGCAAAACCAGGCTCCAAGTTCTACTAAATGAACCTCCCTCACTGAAGATGTCATACAAGAATCCCTCTACTAAAACTGACTGACCAGGAGCAGGGATGGCTCAGTGCAATGTGTGTCCATGCCACAATGACTCTGGTTTATTAACTTTTCAATGAATTTAAAATCCCAACAATGAAGTTGTGCAAGAAATGCCAGTTTGAAGTATCTGTCACATTGCCCTGAGAATCAGAGGATGCCAGGCATCCTAAACATGTACAGGTAGCTTTGGTGCAAGAAATGCCAGTTTGAGGTGTCTGTCACATTGCCCTGGCACCAGAGAATCAGCGGATGCCAGGCATCTTAAACAGATACAGGTAGCTTTGCTGAAAGATGTTTTTCAGAAAGCTTACTCGCCATATATTCTGAAACCTTGTGCTTCTCCTTCTTCCTTTTATCTCTAAAGTAAAAGGTGTCTCGCTGCCAGAACTAGCACAAGACATGAGACTATAACAGACTCTGCAGAAACTATGGGTGACCAATTTGCTACAGCCATAAGAAAAGCCAACATGCTGTTAAACTCTGCTAGCAGAGATATTCCAGTACAGATCTAAGATAAAAGCTATTCTGGGTGATGGTCTGTAAGACGGGTTGTATGTAGATGTGTATATTTCTTTGCTTATCCTTGTACTTTCACATGATCATTTGCTCTGAATCTTGCTGATAATGTGGAAATCTTTGTCATTTAGCAGCTCCAAATTCCAAAGAAATATATTCTCCTTACACACCAGATTTCCAGTCCCGAACACACTGTTTTAATGGGAGAAATGAAGCCATAATTTGAGATTACCAGCAAGCGGGCGAGATTTATGAAGAAATTAAGTGAACATCTTCTACCTTTTAATCAAGGCAGCAAAGTTAAGGATGAAATACAAGTTTTACTCTTTTTTTTTCAGCAAGTCATGGGAAGTCTGCTTTTCATAGCTGCTGATTTTCTTCTACTCCCACCTCCTACCACAAAAAAATAAAAATAATAAGGTTTTGAACACCATATGCTGAGCTGACAGAATGGAAAATCTGCCTGATAAACTGCCGGTGAGCAGTGACAGAATGCATTTCTAACAAAGGGAAATCGGGGGTTTTATTTATTGCGTGACTGCAGTACAGCACTCGGCTGGTTTCAATGGCAAGATATTAGAAAACCAAGACAATTTTAAAAGAGATCTCATTCTCCTCCTGGAACATCATCTTTGCTGTGTGGTTACTTATTATACCTTAATAGACAAGTGTGAAGTAAAATTGGCTTCATAACCGAGTCAGACTGTAATCATTGCTTTGGTCTTTGTGACGAGAGATTATTTGGCAGTGTGCTGTATGCGTCCCAGGGCAGGTCTCAAAGACATAGAAATAGTGTTTGTAATTGCATGTGCTTGTCCTCCTCATCCCACCTGCCTCTTCTCTCACTGCCTTCATACCAATCCATGTCCTAGTCTGTGGAGACAGCAGTGCCTCGTAGTCGCCATAAGAAATCAGTCCTGAACTGCACCTGACTGTCTCAAAGATTACTGCCTCAGTGCTTCCAGAAAGGTCCTGTGTTTTTCTTTTCCTTTTCTTCTCCAAGACAGCTTTGCTGTGGGATTCAGTTGTAGGGGCAGTGCTAGGGCTTTTCAAGAGATATTTAAAGGGCTGTTAGTTGGCAGTGAGCACTAGACACCACCTCGTCCTCCTTTAAACGCCTTCCAAGAGCCTCCACCCAGCACATGAACAAACAAGCACCAGGCACTCAGGCCTGGGCAGTGGGCACAGGTGGGTGCTGAAGCAGTCAGATTAGTCAGGAACAGTGGTAACCACCTGACAGAAACACATGATGACCCCTAATTCTGCAACCATCAGCTCTGTCGCTGGTACACAGGCAGGGGTCTTATGTGAACATGCAGCTGCCTATGTGTGTCCTGCTCTCATGGCAGTGTTGTACAGCAGTGGTAAGCTCACCTGTAGAACATGTACTACTCAGGTGCAAGAGTTCCAAGCCCTCTAATTCTAAACTCCTCCTGAGTTGCTCTGGGAGTAGGTGAACAGGTTGAGTGCTGTCAGGGAGCATGAGAGGGAGACATGCTGGGTGTCACTTTCTGCCTCCCATAAAAGAAACCCTGAAGGCAGAGTCCCTGCCATAAAGAACTGCCTGTACTTTCTATGTCCCACTGACCATGGCAATTGGAAGGGCAGGGAGCAATGGCAGGTAGTTCCAGCCAGATGTGACAGGCACTGCAGGAGTGTTCCCCTCTGGTTATCCCACCTACTAGGTGCTGCGCAGAACAGGTACAATACAAGAGATACTGGACAAGGATAGTAAGTCTTTCACCATGGAGATGCCATCAAGGTCTAGTCCATCCATCCCCTGCTCAAAACTAATTCAGTAAAAAGTAAAAGAGAGTCATTGTCATCGGTGACTTGCTTCTGAAGAGAGTTGAAGGCTCCAGGATGTCACATCTTATTGCAGCCTTCTGGTACAGTACCTACAGGAAACTTGGAGAGGAACTGTAGTGATAGGACTAGGGAGAATGGTTTCAAGCTAAAAAGGGAGGATTTAGATTGGATCTTAGGAAGACATTCCTCACAGTGAGGGTGTTGAGGCACGGGAAGAGGAGTTGTGGATGCACCCACCCTGCAAGCATTCAAGGCCAGGCTGGATGGAGCTCTGGGCAGCCTGGTCTAGCAAGATGAACTAGATGATGTCTGAGGTCCCTTCCAACCTAATCATTCTATGATTCTATGAGATATGCTTTCTTCAAGGAGCAAAAGATGCTTCAGTAGCCAGCATGCCTGCTGGCCTGAGACCTGTGGCACTGTCGACTGTCAGTCAAAAGTCACTCTGCTCACTGCTGCTCTGATAGCTACAATGGTCCATAAGGAGATAAAGTGACTAAAAACCTAATTGTAGCTAAATTTAGATGCTGTCCACTGCCTTTTTTTTTTCATTGTCCACCTTTTTTTTTGTATTTCTTTAACTGCTGATGGTGCTGCTTTTCTTTCTTTCCCACTCTTGTGCTTTAGAGCACAGCTCTGAATTGTACTTGTCATAATGAGCCAAATCTGCCTGGTCTTATCTGAGCCGCATGCAGTAATACTCAATGATACTTTGCAGGGATCACCAAGGGTCTCTTATAGATTGGAAGCTGGATGGCAGGAACTGTGCGGTGTCAGTCTTTCATTTTTTAATTTTGTGTAGCCATGAGCAAGACCAAAAGGATTTGGGAAGCTACTTTTGAGGTCAACTTCCAGTGTTTGTGCTACTAACATATTAGGACACCTTCAAATATTCTAGAGCAGCTTTGAAAGAAAACAAAACCGTTAAGGTTGCTATAGAAATGTTTATAGAGATGGCAAAGATATGCTGCAGAGCCAGTTTTCCTATTGATTGGGATGAAGCTTACGTACTTAACTGTTTCACTGCACAGATTCTCTGGACGACATTTAAAAAAGGTTAATATATTCATCCTTTCCTGAATCAAGGAGGACTGAAGACTATCAGGTAATAGGGTCTCCTCATATACACTGGATGCAAGTAATTTTGGTAGACAAAACTGTTTAAAATGTTAATATCCAGGTAGAAATATTTTTTTTTAAATTATGTTGTTTCATATTCTTGCTAGCCTTAGGGCAATGACAACAGATTATTGTAGTGTGATCTCTAGAAATGTTAAAATTAATAGTAAAGCAAATTTTGTAACAACTTTCCCCTTTGCCTTTCAAGCAGGTAGATGCTCTCAGACACACAGTACACGTGCTGAATGCTTTCCCATGCACACAGTACTAGGTACTATTTTAATACAACGATCTCATAGTTCATCTATGGAAAGTACAAAAAGCGATGGCTTCACTTAAAAAAACCCAACACTACATAACCCCTCAGAGTTAAAGCTCTCTAAAGAATTAGCAGCTGGATGTTATTTTTAGAATTTATCTTCTGTGCATCACCCATTTTCTTGTCGTTCTTTGAATCTTAGCAAAGTAAGGAATGGCATGTCCTGACAAATGCTCTGTAGATGCTCGTGTTCCCCACAGGCAGGCTGCTTGTTTAATAGTCTGTGTCTCTACCAACCAAAATACCACAGTCTAGTCAGAGTTAGAGATGATGAGACTGATTCAGATTAAAATGAAATCCTATCCTAACTTTTTCCTGGAGCTGAGGAAACCAAATGACATTTGTCATTCTCTGCTCTAAAAGCACTGTGCACACCTCAACACTTACAGAATTGTTTGATATCAGTCCTGACCTGGAAACAAAATGCCTTGTTGGAGGCCACTACAAATAAGTTTTACATTAGGGAACAGCTAAGCCTTCTCTGTCACAGCCTTTGGTCCAAGCTTTAGACAACAGATGAGAGGGCTTGTGGAGAACCTGATATCCTCCTCTTCTTTAAAGAGCAGGAGTGACTACATCATGCCCAACTGCATTATGGTGCACAGCTACTCCACTGCCAGCAGGAAAGGAGGCTCAGTCTCTAGATCATGCTCCCAGCTGTGTCCTGACCATTCTGAAGCTACCTTGATCGGCTAAGATGAAGTATGAACCAAACAAAAAGCCCAGCCCAGAGGATGCAAATTTCTATGTGATAAGAGGCACAGTCTGCTTTGCGAGGAAATGGACTGGAGTGCCAAAGTTCCTGAAAAAGGCCATGAGATTGAACCTACAGGCATGTGCAGAGTTTGGAGGGTGGGATATAATCAGCTGAATGAATTGCTGTTATAGGGAAGAAAGCAGTTCTCACTGATGATAACACAAATAATCCCTTGCATTTAATATAAACTCTGAAAACAGTATTTTTCACAAAATCTCTGTGAATTCCACCTTTTATAAACTTCAGTTTCTTGTACAGATCTCACAGGCAGACAATTCGATATAGGACAGTAGACTGGTTTATTGCCTATTTTCTGAGCAATTGCTGAGGTTTTCTAGAACTAAATTGAAGATGGTTATCTCAAATGATCTCTTAATAACCCTTACACAGTAAATATTCCACAGCGTTGTGAATGTCATCATTTCAGAAGTGTTTGCAGCAGACATTACTTCTGGAATAAGTATTGACAACTTCTGCCTCCTGCAAAGTCAGAGCAGGATCTCCATCATAGCTCACTTTCATCAAAAACCAGAGGGTTTCTTGACATCCTCTTGTGTCTGCCACATAACTCATATTGACTACTTGCATTTTCTATATTCTAATCTAAACATGGCATAATAATTTATAGTCAAACATTTCATTTTTACCATCCCTTAGTGACATTCAGCTTTTCTAGTTCTAACTGCCCATATGTCCAGTGAGACCAATCATTCTCCACTGACAGATCCATTTTTAGAAAGAAATGAGAAAATCCTTCATATGCCATGCAATATAGCCGCATCAAAAACAGTTTCATCTCCATGACAATCTCTGTCTTCAGCAGACAAGTGCTCAAGGAAATGGATCCCATGTTAAATCACTAGCTCGGACAGAGTGGGGTCCAGAAGCAAATCAGAACTCAAGCTTATTTTGGTGTACCGTGCAGGAGCTGACACTGGGAATCTACCTAGCCCCATGTGCCCAGCTTGGGTGACAGCACATCGGTCATGGTTTTCAAACTTGTATCAGTGAAAGAAAGATGAGCAATGTAACAGTTGACATATGCCTTTAGAACATCCTGTTTTGCTTAACACCACCGTTAAAGGCAAGTCCCTGTAGGTTGAAGTAACTTCAACTGTACCTTTAAACCTTAGTCAATGTAGATATGATGTGTTAGCTGCCTCCTTAACTGCAGCTCTTCCTCCCCACCTCTGGAACCGCAGTGGGAAAGAAACATCACAGATCTTTCTTCTCTGCATATATGTGGAAAAGATCTGTTCCTGCTGATAGCAAACTTCCCACAATGCAAGTGGGACACAAACAAATCAGCTCCACGGCCTGTGAATGGTAAGAGGGCTCAGCACAGAGGATCCACAGCCATCAGGTTTTCCAGCTTTACCTTCTTAAAACCCACCTGGGTAACGGGTTACTGGAATGATTTCTATTTTTACATTTTAAAAAATTGTTTTATAAAAAGATTCCCTTTGAATTCCTCAAGGTTTTTTCAAAAGTCTGTTGGAGTATACGTGCATGTGCGGGGAAGAGGAAGAAATTCAGAGAAGAAAGGATTTGGTCTTTTTCAAAATTAAATTATAAGCACAAGGCCTTACCTACTAAAAATCATAGAATCCTCAAATCATTCAGGTTGGAAATGTCCTTCAAGATGACCAATTCCAATCATTATCCTAGCCCTACCAAGACCACTTCTTGAGTCTATTTACATGACTCAATCCCCTCCCTGAGCAGCCTATTCCAATGCCTCATGATTCTTTAAATAGAGTTTTTCCTAATGTCTAATCTAAACTTCTCTTGGTGCAACTTGATGCCATTTCCTTTCTTCTATCACTTGTGAGAAGACACCAACACCCACTTCTCTACATCCTCCTGTCAGGTAGTTGTAAACAGCAATAAAGTCTACCGTCAGTCTCCTTTTCTTCAGAAGAGACAATCCCAGCTTCCTCAGCTGGTCCTCATAAGACATGTTCTCCAGACCCTTCACTGACCTTGTTGCCATTCTCTGGACCTGCTCCAGCACCTCAATGTCCTCCTCAATGTCCTTTTTGTATTGAGGAGCCCAACACTGAACGCAGCTCTCAAAACATGGCCTCACCAGTGTTGAATACAGCAAGAAAACCAGTTCCCTACTCTTGCTGGTTACTCTATTTCTGACACAAACCCGGAGGCTATTTGGCCTTCTTGGCCACCTGAGCTCACAGGTGGATATGGATGTAGAGTTTTAAACTAAAATTGGATGCTTCCAAAACTTTACCTGCCAGGTTTTCAGAACAGTCCTGATGACAATCGAACAGAGAGAGGATGACAGCTGCTAGCTGAGTTGGGTTTTAGCAGTGTGCTCAAGTGCTGATTCATGAGCAGTGCTAGCTCTTCAAATACTTAAGTTAACCTTTTGTTTAACCTACAAACCAAACTAAATAATTTCTAGCCTAGAGGTCTTACCAGCAAGTTAAAAAATGAGGAGAGCAAACATTATCCTTGAAGTTTTGAAAAAAAGCCCAGCCCATTTATAAAAACTTATTTAGAGGAAGAAACTTTTTGTAGTTTCTTCTTCAACTGTTTGTAGTGGAAACAAGCATAAAAATTCTACCTTTGACTCCGGCTTCGTAAGACAAATGGTGTCTCACAACAGCAGATGCAGCAGAAAACAACACACGCTTGGGCAAACATGGTCGGACAAAACAAGATCTCAACAACTACATGTATTAGTTGCTGGTGGATGCTGGATCCTGCCATATCACTGAGTGTTTAAGAATAAGTCCATATACAAACTCTGTAATTGAATGTCAGGAAAAATGAAAATATATTGTTTTATTGCTACTGTTCATTGATTTATCGAAGTGATTTATTGTCGTTGGACACGAGGACTAACAAATCATTTTGCTGACACCATCAGCTGCCTTAACTAGGTTGTCAGTTCACGACATTAAAGGTAATGGATGGTGATTATTTTACTGTAATGGGTTTAATCAGTGCTTTGAATGACTTAGCAGTCATGTCATAGTATAGCCATCTCATCATTCATCAAGGCGGCATTTTGTTTACCAACATCATCTATAATTCATTTGATTGTTGACAATCATCAACAAATACCTCTCAGGCTAAGTTTTATCAGAAATGAAAATCCGTACAGCTGCAGCATACTAACTAAACCCACAGGCTACAACCAGAGGAGAAACACTGGAAGCTGCTTGCTGCTTCTTTGGGAGAAGAGGAACTGTCCCTCAAACAGCTACTGCCAGCCAAGGCTATGTTCCCATGGGCTGCTTTTCAGTCCAGCTCCAGGATCAAGCTTTCTGAAATTCCCAGTACCTGTTCTGTTGTATGAGAACACTTTGAGCAACCGTTGAATTTAGCATTAAACATGAATTTTGGCTTATTTTAGAAAAAGAATTGTAATCACCCTACCCCGTATTTCCTACAGAGAAACAAATGTAAGCAGAACCTGTCTGATTTTCTGTTTCTGAATAGGGGTGAGTTCTGCACTTACTTCTATTATGATGAAATTAATTGTAGAGAACTCTAGGGCTGCCTGTTACCTTATGGAAGAGGGTAGAGTACTACACTGTAGTGCTATCATCTTAAAACCAGCCCTTAAATTATTACATGCAGTATGTCTTTTACAGGAAAGGAACGAGATGCGAATTGCCTACAATACTTCATATTAACCTGAGAGGTTAACAGCTTAATTACCCACAAAGATAGACTATTAATACAAATCAATGGAAACCTACAGGTTCAGTAGCTTTTTTACTAGCTTTGAGCGCAAATTTTTCTCTGACATTTACATCACAGATCTCAACATTGATATTCCTCTACTGATCTACTGTGTAAGGACAGAGAGCTACTTTAGGTGCTGCAAAAAGAGTATCAAAGATCTACTGTTCAGTCACGAGAAAGACCCTGACTGAATAAAACAGGAGCGGTGGGTGTTACAGATACTTTAATGTAAAAGGAAATAATTTCAAAGATTTGCGAGAATCTTTTACATTTCATAAACATTTTGGGTTATTACATATAAATATGTAAGAGACCTGCAGAAATGGAGTTTAAAGGAAAAACATCTGAAAAGGGTATTCAAAGTAAAGATAATTTCCTTCCTCTCTTACTCCATACTCAATGTTTAGTCTACAAATCTTGAAAGTCTGGGAAATGAAAGCGTTTTGCTAACAGATGGACCAAAGTTTGAAGATGCATGGAACAAGAGTTATCTTCAAGGTCAACTGCAGACACGAACTAGTGTTCTGATTGAAAGACTGTACTAGAAGCGGTTGATGCAGCAAAGAAAAAACCGATAAAAACAATAAAAAAATATTAAATTACATCCTGCTTGTTCAGGACAAAATGGAAGACCAGACTTATAAGCACCTATATTAATTTTATGACCAAATTCATGAAAAGATACAGTGAAGTAATGACAGTAGCACACAGCATTAGCAATAAGACACCATGCCTATTAGTAATATCCTGGCAATATCCTAGACTGGGATACTCATGGCTTAGAGATTGTCTACAGTAGGGAAATTACTTTTATTGCAGTTAAAAGGAGATTAAGTAACCTATTAGAGATTTCTTCCAACCCTAATAGCTTTTCTCATGGAAAAAAGAAGCTGAAGTGAATAGGAAGAACTGTGAAAGACTGAAATATAGTTAACAAATGTCATTGCTATCAAATGGAAAGATAACAATGACAATGCAAAGACTACAGAAAGAGTATTTATTTAGTAAGTATTATTCATTTTAAACACAGTTAATGTTAGTGCCAGACAGAAAGAACAAGTTAAACCTTTAAAAATCTTTAGGAAACTCCAAAGTTCATAGTTATTAAATATTGAAAGCTGAAATATTACACGTATTAGCATCATGGCAGTTTTTGGGGGTTTCATTAGCAGAAAGTCCTAGTTCTGTCAGATACTATGTTCTTAACAAGTTTAAAACTTTGTCACCCAAATACTTTGTTCGACATTGTAAGATCCTGAAACTGAATATCTGCACAAGTGGGCTTCTGTCACTAAGTATGGTTTGCACAACTACGATCATCTATTTTTCCTCATGAATTCAGCAACTTCTTTGTTTACTGAAACTGAGGCATATTTAGCTACACAGACATAGTCCCTGTGTATTTAGTACATCAAACTCAAGTATAAAGGCAAAGTTTAAATGCTATGATGTTCAGGTTTGGACTAACTTGCTAAGAGACAGGATGGCTCATCAGAAACATGTTACAACATGCACCAGCATATCCTATCTAAAAAGCAGTTGCTAGCTCTTCCAGTACTTGAAGTAAACAGGCACACAGAGTGTCCAGTTCAGAAAAGCTTAATATTTGTCCATCCTTGAAGATTCCCTTGATGAAACCTACTTTGGGGACAAGTTTTGCCTTGGGGTTTGTTTAGTTGTTGGTTTGGGTTTTGGTTGGATTCAACAAAGTCTTCTGTTACAGAAACATTATCTCCCCCACTTCAACCACCCATCATTACCCTTTCATTCTTTGATAAAGCTATCCATAGAAGTTCCCCTCTCAAAATCAAAGAATAAGCCAATTTAACAGTCAGACAGTGTGTACCTGGAGTCTTTCTCTCATTATTTCCAAGATGTTGAATGAGAGCAGAACCTCCTTTTAAAGAGGCATTTCCTTTGCAAGGTATTTTATTGATGTCAGTAGCAGCACTGTGCATGTTAATAGCAAAACAAATGAGTCGCACTAAATACAAGTGCCTTCACGGAGCTTCTCTCACGGCGTACTGATTATTTGGTAGAAACCATGTAACAGCACAGTGTGAACTATGAATACTGCATTTAGAGTTGAAAATAATGTCCCTCTAAGATGATATACCTTGGACACCTATGGTGGCAAAAAACTGTTACACGCAATGCTTGAGTACTGCTTGCACTGCAAGCAGAGAGAAGGCAGCTAAGCTCCTAAGCCTCAACCAACCCATCATCAGTAGTGCTAGTACTGGATATACAGCAGCACTGACTTTGGCCACGGACACATTAACAACATACTGAAACCCATACTGCTGTGTCTTCATTTATCCTCACATTTCATCAGGTTTCCAGAGAGTTGTGGAGGTGGTGAAATCCCTCAGCATGGGATTGATTCAAGTGTCTTGCAGAGGTAATTCACACGTCAATATAGTTAACCATTTCATTTTTTGTGAAGGAGGGGAAGGAGGGTAACAAATGACACTGGAAGCTATGCTCAGGCTTCCAGCAAACTCAACAACTGACAACACGCAGGCTGTATTCAGCTGAGGACAATGGGAAAGGGCAGGTTAGGAAGTCAAACCATAATAGGGACAAGAAAAAGGCTGGTTTACAAACAAAGTGTTGTGGTGGGGGTTTTTTTCCAAAGGAATATATCAATAGTAATGTCTTTTATGAAGAGTTTATAGGAGCAAATATTGGTCAAGAGGATTGTGCTTTAATAGAGAACTGAAATCAATCAGCTCAGTGTTTGTTAGGAAATTATTAAGAGAGGTGGCACATAAATTCTTGCTAGGAGAAGAGGCAGTGACTGCCTCAAACTGAAATGTGAACAAGGAAAGTTTAAGAGCAGAAAAGAGTAAGTAGTGACATTCTAGTACCAATCCTAAATAAATAAATAAATATCTTTAAAAAAAAAAAATCAATACACACATGGAGACAGATTTTTGTTTCTCTTTAAGGAATTAATGGAAAAGTGTGGAAAGTTCAGACCAAGAAATCTATCTTTTTATACCAAGTGAATTGATAAAAGCTGTAATAAAGAATAAAGTGAATTGATAAAAGCTGTAATAAAGAATAAAGTAGCATACAGACAAATACGTATAACAAAGAAAATCCAGGACACAAAGTCATGTCTCTTGAGGCTACTCAGGCTCTCTGAAAAAGATGATAAATGCAAATGAGACTGTTTCAATTGATCTCCATACTTTGGTTTCCAATGAGCTTTTGACAATCCTACTCACCAAAGGATTTTAAAACAACAAAACTGCATGCAACAGAAAGGAAGGTCCTTTACAGGATAAATTATTTATTAAAAGGTGGAATGTAAAGCATCAGAACAAATAGTCGTCCCTCACAACATAGAGAAGTTAAACTATGGGCCCATATGAATGATTTTCAACATACTTAATGCTCAGGAAAGGAATGGATACTAAAGATGAAAACTGACTGCGACAAGTAGCAGAGTGATCTCACAAAGCCAAATGATGAAACAATCAATCAATGTCAGATGGAATTTGAAGAATAGCATTTAGGGGAAAAATTGTCTAAATAGATACATACTTATTAATGCACTTCAAATTATCTCTTGATGTTCAGGAAAGATCTTGGAATCATTATGGATATTTCTTTGAAAATGTCAGTTCACAGCTCAGGGGCAGTGAGCAAGGAAAACAGAATAGTAAGAATCATTAAAGAAGGATGAAAAACAACAGCAAAAACATCATTATCCCTCTTTATAAACCCATGATGTTCCCACAGCTTGACTACCGCATGCCTTTCTAGGCGCCCCATCTCTAAAAGTATAGAGCAGAAGAAGAAAACATAACGACAACCAAATGATCCAAGAAACAATACAGCATCCATACAAAGAAAGAGCGTACAGACAAACTTGGAAAACAACAACCAAGAGAACATAAAACAGAATCATGTAAAGCTAAGGAATGTCATTGTAATGGAGTTTGGAGAACAAGTTCTTCATTATGCCCCGGTTTTTGATGTCTGCATTACCCGGTAGGATAATACAAATGGATAATAATTAGTAAAATAAACCTGGTTACTCTCTCTGCCCACAGTCTATAACTAATTACCATGTTCACTCTGGGCTGTAAAAACAGGTCTAGGAAAAAAAATGTCTACATAAACAATAGATCAATTAAGGGAAGAGATGACCTGTAACAGACAGAAGGATGCAACTAGATCTTTAAGTAAATAGCCAGAGACTGTGGGAGTTGGGCAAGTGTGACCATATACACACTCTGCTCTTACACTCTTATAAATACCTGCTCTTGGCTAAGGCACAGAGCAACTCCCGGTAGGGGACATTCTTATGTTGCTTGTCTGCAAAGTAGTTAACAACAGGAAACACCAAAAGAACAGACAAGGACTTAGGAGGAGTAATTAGGTCCTGTTTTTTCAGTCCTTTAGTTCCAGTTTACCAATTTTGCTTTATCTCCTGTCTACTTAGGCATTCTATTCAATGTTGTGGATCTATAAGTTACAACACCGCCCTTCTTTGCTACTTTCAGCTGTGTTGGGCTGGCTTGCCTGTTGTATTTAGACCTCATACTTCTCAGAAGTTGTACCTTCTGATTGTCTGTGCATGCTCTAGGCTGCTGTGTACAGCTGGGAGGAAAAGGTCCCCTAGTAACAAAGTTTTTAATGAGCTGTCTTACAGAATTACAAAAACGTAAAGTTTCTGTTTGGTGAGGGTTTGGATTTGAAATTTCTGCCATTCTCATGCTGTCACAGCATCACAATCATAGAATGGCTTGGGTTGGGAGGGACCTCAGCCATCATCTAGTTCCTACTCCTTGCCGTGTGCAGGGACACCTTTCAGTAGACCAAGCTGCCCAGGGCCCCATCCAGCCTGGCCTTGAACATTTCCAAGTAGAGGGGACATTCACATATTCTACAGGCAACTTGTTTCAGTGCCTCATGACCCTCATATTGAAGAATTCCTTCCTAATATCTAATCTAAATCAGTTTGAAACCATTCCCCCTTGTCCTATAGCTAGCTTCCCTTTTAAAGGGCCCTCTTCAGCTTTCTTTCCCCCCCTACCTGCTTCCTCTGCAACATGGCTAAACCACTTTACTCTCCCTTAGATCTTCCCTTTCCCAATATTCAACGATTAAACTGTAAGCTACCTAGTCTTTTTAAAATACAACTGCACAATGCAAGAAGTGTAGGGATTGAAACTCTGACTGGAATCTCTCAATGTAACTAAAATAGTCATTGAGGTTTGACAGAAGCTGTCGACGTGGCACTCACCTACACACCTGTCTGCGTGTTGCTATATTTACCTGAAGCTACCCATAAAAATTATGTTTGAAAAGAAGCACAGTACTTATTCTTTTATATTCTTTGGTTTCTTAGACATGCAACAAGGATCTTAACCCTATGGAAGATGTATGCCTGACCACTGAATCATAAGTTGACTCTCTTCCTCTCTATTAATAAATACAGAATGACATGGTTGGACAGGACCTACTAGATCACCAAGTCCTACCATATACATATTAATACAAATTAATAAATAATATAATTAATATAATATAATTAATAAAGAACAATTAATTAATACTTATAAATGCACTTTTTACTGAACTACAGGAATGTAAAGAAGCCACATAGGTCCAGCAGGACCACAAAAGCAGCCGTTACAGAATAGCACATGCTAACATACATGGAGGGGCACAGTTGCTTTAATTATCCCTGTCCTTTTGGAGCACTTGATGCACTTTCGAATATTGGTTTAGAGCTTAGTGTGAGAGAGGAGAATGATGGTATTTTTTACTCCCTAGAAAATTTAATCCATTCAAGTTCAGTGAAGGCTGAAACTGAGTGAGGACAAACTACTGAGATGAAAAAGCAAAGGATACCTGTGAAACAGCTGAAGGAAGCTCCAGTTCCATTCTTCATGTAAATTGCTCTTTTTGCTCATTTATCCGAATTTGGTGACAGTGACTGCACCAAGTTTGTAAGCAGCTCTGCTTGGCTTTAACAAGAATACGCTGGCAAAAAGAAACACATTCTTTCTCTGGTTTTTATTGCCTACAAAATGTCATGAGAGATTCGAATTCAGGCAATCAATGTGAAGGAGAATAGACCATAAAAGCAAGGATTATTGCCTCAGAAATAGCTCTGCTTTCCCTACCTTTCAATAATGAGGCAAGAACTTTATGGGAGATATCACAGATCAGCATGGTGTAAAGGAGAAAGAAACACAGACATGATTTGAAAAAAAATTATTAGATGTGACACAGTGTGAAAGACAGAACTAGAAAGAGGGGGATCTCACTTCTTTGCAAAGAGTGCTCTTAACTCTACATATGCAAAGGATGTTGGATCTGTCTTTTAAATCTGGTCTTGACGCTTCTATTCTGCACCGAGAAAATGAAATGCAACTACCAGAGAAAAGTGCAAAAAGTCAAACGTACTCCTGCAAAAACGCAGTGTGCGAATGGCATGCAAATGAGTTGTCGTTTTCCAAGAGCACATCTCCTGCCATCGGAAAAGGAAAACTGCGCTCCAAAGCGTGCTCTTCGCGTGTTGTTTAGAAGGTAAACAGACAGACATGCTCTGCAAATCCTATTTTCACCTATTTCTTGCTGAAGAAATACAGTTGAAGACCTACTTTTTGAACACACACGAAGTTGGCTTATTCTTCAGTATGAAGCAGAGAGAAGTTCTGGGGTGTCTTTGATCATGATGACATTCCTTGTTATGACATCTTTGCCTGCTGCTTATTTCAGAGAGATTTGGTTTTTTGGTCAAACTATCATGAAATATCTTTTCTTTATAGCGATCCTTTTTAAGTACACGCTATCAGATTCCTTCAAAAATAACCTCAAATACATTTGTGCCAGCTCAGATATTCTCTTTCTCCTTTTACAGTGTTATGCATATGTCAAAATTATACCAAGCTCAGCTAGACTACTACTAGGATTTTTTCATCTACTTCAGGAATGCTTACTTATCAAGTATTTAAAATCTCAAATTTATGGAACAAAGAACGCTTAGTATGACAAAAAAATCCAACCTGCAATCTCCCAAATAAAAATCACAGCTAATCTTCAATGGTAATTGAATTTTCCCAAAGTCAAAATACTATGCCCTGATGAGACCTCACATGGACTCACATGGAGTATTGTATCCAGTTCTGGAGCCCTGAGCACAAGAAGGATGTAGACAGATTGGAGTGCATCCAGAGGAGGCCATCAAAATGATGAGGGAAGTGGAGCATCTCTCCTATGAGGACAGGCTGAGAGAGTTGGGGCTGTTCAGCTGCAGAACAGAAGGTTCCAGGAGGATCTTCTTTTGACCATCCAATACCCAAGAAGGTCCTACATGAAGGCAGGGGAAGGTCTATTCCAAAGGGTTTGTATGGACAGGACAAGGAACACTGGGCTCAAGATGGGAAAGCAGAGATTTAGGCTGGAGATTAGGAAAAAGTTATTCAATGTGAGGGTGGTCCGTGGCTGGAATGAGCTGCCTGGGGAGATGGTGGGGGCCCTATTCCTGAAGTCATTTAAGGTCAGTCTTGATAAGGTTCTGAGCAACTTGACACTTCTTGTGTAGGGAGATTGGACTAGCTGACCTCTGGAGGTCCCTTCCAGCCTGGAACATCCTACGATTCTATGAAAAGAAGATTGGTACTTTCTGCCTGTTCAGGTAGTGTGTGATGTCCACACTCAGAGCAATACACCGTGAAATTGCACAAGAAACCTCCACGTTTCAGGCCTTCTGTTTTTCTCAAACCAAACAATTTTGGAGGAATGCAATTCACGGGAGGCTTTAACAATTGGCGTCTTTTTTGCAACAGAATGAAAATAGTGATTGATATAGCATTCAGTAGGAAAGGAAACGCACGCTGAAAACAGCCCTGCCTAGCAGTGCGAGCCCCTTTAGAGGCTCCTCATGGTGTAACCCAATTTTTGGAAGAGATGAATTTGAACTCATTTGGATCCTGCAACAGTGAGGGTGCAAAGCTTTAATGGCTTGAAAAATCTGTGACATATATAGCATATGGGCCACCGATCTCCATCTGTGCCATCAGAGTGATACGAGGGGACTGTTCTGAAAAGAAATACATCTGTGTGAGTAAATTCAGCCAGTGTGTTAAAAAGTCACCTGACAGCTAACCTCACAGGATATTAATTAGGGTCCAAATTAGGAGTAAACGTGATAAATGTGCAACTCAAATGCCTAAAAATTCCCTCTCTTTTCAAATACGGCTGTTCTGCTGTATTTTGGGACACAAACATAATAACATCCTCAAAATATCCTTGTTCCCTTTGTAATGTAACATTTATTCTGTTATGTTGATTTTGTTCATCTCTGAGGTGGAATTTAACAGTAGATTAGATCACTTTAGAGCTTTTGTTACTATGGTAACACTGCACTGCTGTTATATTTCTTCACCTCCAATCTTGATTTTGAGGTGACTGGTTATATTTATTCCTGTCCTTTGCAGGATCTCAGTGCGATGGAAACACATTTGGTAGAAGAAAAATGTTAGCATGTGCTCCTACCATGCGGGCAGTCCATACCGGCTAATTTGTGCTGAAGGTTAAGTGTACTGAGGGTTAAGTGCATTCTCTTAAATTTCAGGTCTTCAAGTTCTAAATGTAATTAAATTACAGGTGAGTAAAGATTCTGCTGCTCAGCCTTGGACCGACTCTCTGAATAGCTCAGAAACAGTGTGGTGCCAGAGGGGTATTCTGAGAAAAGACCAGTCCCAGCTCCTCTGAGCAATAAGAGACTTGTCAAGCAACAGAAAGAAAACTAATCAAGCAGCATCAACCACATCTTGTTTTGTGCTCTACAAAACTCTCCTCCCCACTGAAGCTGCTGGCCACAGAAATTTCCTGGGCATTGGAACTACAAGACCTGGAGTGTGCCTCCAGCCCAGCTGTCCCCTATACAGCTCAAAGTACTCTCTGTAGATGCCTACAACACTACGACTACTCTGTGGAAGGTTTCTTCTGCCCCTGGCAACATTGTACTTGGCTTTACTGGCCAGTAACAGTGGGAACCTTACACTAGCACTAACCAGTCAATAGTATTAGAAGTCAGGCTTATTAGAAACCTCACCCAGCACTTTCTATGAAGTATTTTATTTTACGTTGCTTAATATTTTCTAAAGTGAATTGAAATTTTAAGATAAGAGTGTGCATATACAAGATGTTTTCAGAGTAGGGAGTTTAATCTTCTCAGTCTTCCTCTGCAAAAAGAATAAACTCTTCTTAGCTGAAACAGTCTATGCACAGTTCACCTCCTGCATAAAATTGCCCTTGTCAGGCAGGGTTTTTTCGCAGAAAACTGCTAACGAAGTGCAATGCTATTTTCTTATTAGACTATGACTAATATTTGGGACAGTTCCCTCTAGGCATTCATAGCATGCTTAATTTTTTCACCAGAAATTTCAAGAAAACATATTTTGGCCATTTCTAACATAGAATAAAGGGAAAAAAACCTCACTTCACGCACGTGGCTTCTATTTGGGATGTGTTTTCCAACATCCTGTGAAAATCAAGTAAATCCATCAGCTAGGGAAGCTGCAAAATACATATCTCACTCACAGAGATAAGATCCTCCTTTTTGGAAGCTAGTATCTTCAAAGCAAATCCTCAGCATTCAATCTCCATTCCCAAGCGAGCAACCAGCGTTGTTCCATACCCTTCCAGCTCCCAGCTGCATCCGACCAGCACACGCAGAAATCGTGGCTGCAGACAGCAGGAAGGATTAATTACTTTTTAATTAGAGTGTGCATGACATTAGCCTAATTCCAGCAGCAACCACAGGGTGGCGATCGCGTTCTGTACTAGCGCAGTAAAGGCTTCTGGCGCACAAGGTCACTTTGCACATACAAACACCGCGCACATCCTCTCGAAGCAGAGCCTTCTCATTCCTTCTCCTAATGCTGAAGTACCGCAGAATTCATCACATCCCACCCGCACTTGATTTTGTTCACCATAAATCTAAATCTCCACTCTTAGTTTATTTTGTCTGTTTGTCTTGGTTCGTTTTTTACCCCCGGCAGCAAGGAGCCCCTTGGAAATTACTGCATGATGTCATGCCGGCACTCGCTTCAACCCAGCAATCCTTTCCAGATTTGCAGGCTACCTCTCCATAAAGATATCTGATTGAATAGTAACTGGTAAACACTAAACTGCATATCAAATAGCATAACTCACTCCACTGACTCACTAAAGCTTCATTAGGTTTGTCCTTGAGGCAATGAGAGTAACTACTTAATATTTCACTATCTCTTTGATCATTTTTAGAACATATAGTCACCAGAGAAGATTAGCTGGAATGTAACATCTGCTCGTCGAGAAAAAGTAGGGGGTTATTTTATTATTTTTTTAATACTTCTTCCAATGAGATGGATTGAGACATGGAGATGACAGACATTTGCATAGCAACCAAGAGCCATTCCACGGGATGCAGTTAATAGGCGTTAGCACAAAACAGGGAAATAATAGAAATGAGGAAATTATTCAGAGCACAGGAACAGCCATGGTTGCATATAACAGCTAAAAGAGGATGGATTGATCAGGTTTGAGGGCAAGGCAACATTCTTTAGGGATTAAAGCATGTGGCAATTTCCTGCTAAAAAGACATCTTCTTTCACCCATAACATGTGATCACTCAGCCTGTGTGGATGTAAACGCTCTCATTTACAAATGCCACTTTGTACAGGACCAAGTAAATACAGAAGAGAGGAGAAGAGGAGAATCAGACTCTGCAATATTCACTCTGCTTAGGTGTTCACAGGTTTTTCCAGTTTGGGTTTAAAATAAAAAGATATTAGCATCTAGCTAGGGAAATGAAAGTTAATGTATAAAAGTAGGCCAGGTTGATCTTGATGGAGTGAGAGAACCTGTCTGGAATAAAGATGATTATGCCCTACAGGAAAAAAATAAGAATGGGCAGCATATTTAGGATGTAAATATTTTGACATTTATTCAGTGCTTTACTTGGCAGCAGCAGTAGAAACAGCACATATCCTTCCTATACCACTCAAAAGAGACCTCAGCAGGAAAAGACAAAGCTAGAAACTGAAAAATACTGGCTTGAAGTAGCATTACTGGTCATAGGATCAGAGTGCCTTGGTTTTCACAGCCCTGAATCCACACTCAGATTCTCAGCAGAACAGAGTATGATGTATGTCGGCAGAAGGAAATGCAATTGATTTGGGGGACATACATATTTTTGTCTCAAAACCAGGCAAAAAGATCCACCCTTTTCTCATCCTTGCTTTGAAGCATCAGATTTGCTCTTTGATCAGGCCTAACTGGTTGTTGGAGAAGACCTTTGGTAGACATGGAATTGCTGAATTGTCTCCCCAGTGCATAGAAGACCTAGCACATGTGAGTACACTCCAGCTACAAACCAATCCTTCCACATCATTGGTACTGACTTTCATTAAGTTATGAGAAAGAAGGTTGCTGGCCAAGAAAAGAGAACATCTGTCAATTTGCTTCATCTTCAGGAAAGCTCTGGATCCCGGGAGGGTCCAGCAGGTGGAAGCATCTAGAAATCAGAAGCTTGCCTAATGTGGTGGGTTAATCAGCCAGTACATGGTCAGATCTGAAAGATCTTTCCAAACTTGTCCACACAGGATGGAGCCAAGGAACTGGCAGGGAAAGTTGGGCTGAAGAACTGACAAACAATAGTTTTAAGCATTTCAGAAGGCATTCGTGCACGCCTGGTGTTCAAGTAATGTGCTAGACTTACAAGAAATTTCAGTGAAACAGCTGAGAAGCAGAAGAAATAGGAATAAACCTTCATCTGTTAGATTCAACCTGTTCTCAGAAAGTCAGACGCTCTGGAAGAGAAACAGGAACATCTCCAGACAGGGGTCTTTAAGCATTTAAATGGCTCTGTCTTGCTCCTATGGATGACCAGACACACTTGGCAGTTTCTTATGTTGCAAACAATCTATCAGACCCAGCTTCCCTGGGGGGTCTGTCAGCTGAACTTCAGCTAATTATCTGTGGGCAGTGATAGTCTCAGAAATACAAGATGGGTAACTTGTAAACTGGGGGACTAAAACCTGGTGAGATAACACTGGGAAAGAGAGGTGGGGCTCATGAAAAGAAAGGTCACTATCACAGGGTCTAGCAGGTTCCTTCAGGCAAACTTGCAGTGCTCACTGGCTTGGCTTCAGTCCCACAGAATAAGGAAGATATAAAATTGAGATTCAGACTGTGTCTCCCTATTTAGCAGAAATGGGGACAAGCATGAGTGCTGTACTGCCTTTCCTCCGTGTACACAAAGCACTAAAACTATCATTTCTGTTTTCTTGCATATCTCCTATCGTATCATTAAAATGAAGGTGTCACACGTAACTCGAGATTAAGACTTTCAAAAACAGCATTTAGGGTGTTAAAGTCTGTCCTCATGTGCCAGGTTTGATGGGGTGTTTTCAAGTCATCTGCTTTTATTCTGCAATATTCAAAATAAGGCTGGGAGAAACCTGGCTGTATTTCTGAAAGTGCAGGATTGTCAGTGCCAGTTTGTTCAGCACAGGTGAATTCTCATATAATGTGCTTGAAGGAAAAAAAAAACCCTCTCAACACTGCATCTACAGTTTGGGTTTCAGTGAAGCTGCTCACAGACATTTGGTGAATTCTCAGGATACTTGACAAGCTTTGTCTGACACTGATGCTGATAATGAAAAGTCTGCACATAAACTTCAGCAGCATTTCCTCTTTTCAATCCTGTTTCCTAGGCTGATTTCTTCATTACTTAAAACGTGAGATCATTTAAGAGACACTTACGTTGCCTCTTTTATATCAAGCTTTACAGCTGTCTCTTGAATTATCCACTTAAGGGGTAAGCACTGGTTTACTAAAAGTCTGGTGTTCTTTTGGCACAGATGCTCTGGTGCAATGAAAGAGACTTCATTTGGCTCTGGAAACTTTGAGGTTCAGTAAACTCACTGAGTCTTGGCAGTTATGTGCAACAGAAAATGGAGAAGCTGTCTGGTCCAGGAATCTACTTGGGTTTTTTTCTTGCTGCTAACATGTCAATCAGTTTCGAGCCTCCAGTACAGACCTAGCCCCATCAACTCTGGCTCAGATGCAAATACTGCCCATAAGTAGTGCTCTTCATCCATCAGGTATAACTGTTTCATCCCAACCAGCTTTTAATGCCAATCTGCTAACCTGACTGATCTGCAGCCAGCACGCTTATTTGTGTGCTTTTTCACAGTCAAGACTTCTGCTGGTTGAACACTGCCTTCCAGAAAAATTTAGGAAGCTTCTAAACAATCTTTGCTCCCTAAAGCACAACAGCCTTGGGAGCCTGAGTGACACAAGTAGGTGTAACTACAAATGGGGTTATGTACAACCCCAAGTGGCAGCTGCTAATCTTGGGAAGGGTCACATTTTCATGGCAAAAATGATCATAGAATCATTAGGGATCGGAAAGGACCTTGAAAAATCATCTAGTCCAATCCCCCTTCCACAGCACAGGAACATATCCTATGCATGAAGTTGCCTAACATNTTTGATCAAACCCCTTTCCATTCCCCCCCCCCCCCCCATTCCCTTCTTATTCTGGTCTAGAAGAAGGGGAGATGACACCCACTGCCACTCTGGAGGTTGTGTGTTACTTACGAAAAGTTATAGCATTAGTACAGACACTGACTCTGCCTTTACCCATCTTACAGAGACACACTGCACTGGTGGAACTAATGGACACTTCCTCTGTCCTTACTGAGGCAGAACTCTTACTGGACCAGTGGGATTTTTATCCAAATAATGAAAATATCACAGCAAGTTCATGATATTATATTTCACAAGTGGGACTTTTGGATGTCAGAAGATTTCAGTTACTGTAAGATATGCATTGCTGGATCGAAGAGCTTGCACTATAGGGAATAAGAGATTGACAAGTGAAAAAAAAAGCGTGTCTAAGATAAAGAAAAGTTGCATTATAGAGAGCAGACCTTCAAAAATGCTGTATTAATACTCAAAATATACACTGGGGGTTACGGTGGCAGCTCAGGTGCACAAACAGTTTCTACGAAGACAACCATTTATTCCACTGCATATACCTTACCACGGGGAGTTGCTACACTCCGCTCTGTAAAGACTCACTTTCATCTTCAGTACCTCTCTTACAAGCAAGACAGTATTATTCTTGTGTATGGATGTGAGTTAGCTAGCTCAGGGAGGTACACAGCACAGAGAGCCTTCATACAAATGGGGAGTTGCAAATACTGCCTTTGCAAAGAGGCACAAGCAGCTGTGCAGTTGCAATTACTGCATCTACTGCAAGTCAGTACTGTTGCTCAAAGGTCATGCCACAGCAGTCGATTCTTGACCCAACTGCTATGTGTTTGATAGAGCTGGAGCATAACTGATATCTGCCTGCAGGTGCATAATGAAGCAGCACAAGGAATGTGGTCATACACATATTACGATTTAAACACCGCTTACAACTGACAGTGAACAAGGCTCAGACTGCATTTTTGGTAGTGTGCGCAGGACAGGCATTTTACCATGATCTTCCTCTGACTGCTTCAGGAACACTGAAATATTCATCTGTTTGGCAGGTTTTGGTCCCTAAAAAAAGCCCAGCGAGGCTCTGGCCAGTCTGATCTAGGGTGGGGTGTCCCTGCCCATGGCAGGGGGTTTGGAACTGGATGAACCTGCGGTACCCTCCAACCCTGACTGATTTTATAACTTCTTCTCAGTGAGGGTGACAGGGCACTGGAGGATGCTGACTGGGGGTGGTTTGTGGAGTCTCCTTTTCTGGGGACATTTGAAACCCACCTGGACTTGGTCTGGGTGATTCTGCTGTGGTGGGGGAATTGGACTGGATGATCTTTCCAGATCACTTCCAATCCATAATGTTCTGTCCTGTGACTTGGTCTAGGTGTCCTGCTGTGGCAGAGGGATGGACTAGATGTTTTTTTGAGGTTCCTTCCGATCCCTGATGATTGTATGATTCTAAGTTCTGACCAAGTCCACCAAAGTGCAGCACAAAGCAAATTGTGCAGCCTGCCGAAGCTACGTAGGGGCAGCAAGATACTAACAACCCAGTCATAGCTGTAACAGAACAGTGGCTGGAGATGGCTCACTGCTATGAAACTTCACAATGGCAAGTTTTTTCTATCAACATGACTAGATCTAGTAAGTGTCTGAAAACTGATTTCAATCAACTGCCACTCACTAACACAAAGAAAAAAGAGAAAGTGGTAAGCGGAAAGTATTTTGAGCTTGACTACTTCAACACATCCAGGTTGAGCATGGTGAATACCTCTGGCGAAGGACTGCAGGACTTTTAGGATCCATACAGCAACAGACTGTTAGTAGCAGTAGATTTTCAGAAGTCATTGCTTTCATTCCATGATACCAGTATTGAATTTCTTTTCTCTCTGTGGGCTAATTCCTCTTGTCATTTTTGTAAGCCTCACGCCTGCACCTTGTAAAGACAGATCATACTTTCTATGTAGTACCATGTTATGCCAAATGAGGACATTCCAAAGGCTCCTGAAGTCTGGGGAAAGGCCTTACACCTCTATTCACATTTTCTAAAGTAACATTTAATTTCTCACAGGAGTAACTGCAACACATCTCAGAAAACACTGCATTTCAGTGACTGTCCGTAGGAGGGTATTGACACTCCGAGTAATTAGGGGGCATCACAAAGGAAAATACATATTTTACACCACAAAGGAAAACACATATTGTAGTAAAAAAACCTCTTTAGAGTTGAAGGATGACTGGTATACCTTGTGTTTTACATTGCCTTCAGAATTTGCATTCTAACCTCCTTTCCTGTTGTCCACAATTCCAATAGTCTCAAGCCTGTTCTCTCACTCCCCTTAAAGCACATAAGATTTTTATGCATTTTCAGATTAGCTGAGAGAAAATGGAAAAATCTTACTCACTCATACAGAAATTTAACCCATCCCAAGCAACAAGCTTGGTGAGCAGGGATATTCAGAGACCTTGACTTCCTTACAATCCTTATCTTTTTGGATGACAGGGTGTTCTCACTCTCTTGATCCCAAAATATCCCTGACCTGCATTGGTAACTAGATATGTCACTGCTTTTAAAATACAAAGGTAGGTTTAGAAACTTATTTTTATAATAAAGATGCTAAAGCAATGGGAAGAAGAGATAAGCGATTTTCTACCACTCCAAGATGGGAGAGGCAGCACTCCTGTCGAGCAAGAAGCAGCAATGTGCTAATAACATACCCTTTCTAATTTCCATCTCCTTTTGCAATTGAATGAACAACACATCATATGAAGTCTTCCACTCAATACTGAAGCTGGAATGATCAGATCAACTATTGAAAGAAAAGCCCTTGCTATTTGTAACAGCGACACTCGCTGTGTGTATGTATATATAGAACAGGCAAGCAATTAATGTGGGACTGAGCAGAAAATGCATTGCATTATTCGGCACCGAGGCAAGAAATACTGACTTACAGAGCACGTTTTCTTTACTTCTGTCATTAAAGACACTTAACAATATCAAAGAGATAGCTTTGTGCTCTAAAGATACTGCAAAATTTTCAACAGATTGCAAATTTATCATTGAATTTGCATTGCTTGTTTCTAATAATTTGCTCATCTGTTGTCCCAGTGTCACAGCAAATTCCTCTTGGAAGTAGAAATTGATGTCAGTTTGTCTTTGTAGAACACGGTGATAAGAATTGCTTTGACCCCATTTTTCATACCCTGTGAAAAGCTAAGCCTCCTCAACTCATCAGCATCTTTTGCTCCCCTGAAAATACACCAGACACACCACTTTGATCTGTCCACCATCTGCATCTACTCTTCACACGTCTGCACTTCCAGACTCAGTCATTCATGTCTTAGCAGAAGCAAGGACTGAGAGTTACTACAGGGAACACAAGCACAAGCTCCTGCTCTATTAACAAGATGTCTGCTCAGGCATTTTGGAGTTTTGTTTTTCATTTCTCTGTGTCCCACAGACCCTTGAAAGGTAAAAAGGAGATTAGTGCTTCAATTATTTTACAACAGGATGCCTAATATTTTGTTGAAGAGAATAATTGCTTAAACATGCTGCTTTGATTTTCTTTTTCATAGAGTGGGCCCTATTTCTATGGTTGTAAAGTAATGTTTGTTGCCAAAGTATGGCACACAAATGCCTTAACTTCAAGGAAAGGCTATCTGTATGCAACGCCGGACAGTCACATCTCCTGAACACAAAGCAGCAGCACTGCATATCTTTACCCTGTCTGGTCACTCAGACCTCTGTTTCTATATACTGGTGATACTGTAGTTACTACCCTTGACTGTAGACATGTCAATAAACAGATAATTGGGACCACACACATCTCGGTTTGAGCAGAATTGATGCATATAGTTACCGAGTTTCATTCTCTGCCATTACTTGTTATACCACAGATAAAACTGTAATTTCAGCTGTCTCATCAAACAAAATCTCACCCTTAAGTACTTATCAGGCCTTAGCTTGAAAATACAGAAGTGCTGTTATATGCAAGATATCACTTATCTACACGTCTGCTTGCTGCTCAGCAAACTGTTCTTGTTCAGCTACATTCATCGTCTGGCATGTATGTTGTACTCTTGTATTTAACTGCTGTAACACTGCAGTCTCAAATCCAACTTAATTACTGACATTTTAATTACAACCAGCCATGCAACCTCACCAAGCATTTATAAAACAGTCTCAGGTTCAAACACTTTTTCATCCTTTGTTTCCAGCACAATCCTGAAGTGGTATTGCTGTAAAGCTTTTTTTCTGTGGATGAAAGCTGGTGAGCAGAACCAATGTAGCAACAAAGGGCTGTCCCCTGCAACCCCAGAAACAGAGGTTCATAGGAGACGGGTAGAAAAGAGCTGCTGATTTAAGTATATTTTCAGGTATTAACCACCTGTGGTCTGAATTTATCAGCCCAGGAGAATACAACAACTCAGAGACGTCTTCTTGGCCAGGATGAATACATTCATGATATAGTAGCCAGCCTGACTGTAGTACTTCTTTTAATGTGAGCCCACGTTTAAATTATAAAGCTATTTCACAATTCAAAGCTTAGCGCCTAGAGCTACTTTCTGTGCTACAGAAACCTACACTGTGATTTTCATAAAGAATAATACCTGTATTGTTTACAGAGCAGGTCTAGAGAAGCTCTGCTCACTACCACCCGCAGGCATTGAAAATTAGAACAAGTACATGCTTAATCATTTAGCAGTGAAATGGAACAGCTACAATAACAACAAAAAAGAAAACAACATAGAGGTTTTACTAGATTAACCTGATGCTGTGAATAATGCTATATGCCCTAAGAGCGTCAAAAGCCATCTCTTTTGGACCAGGCTCTCAACACGCAGTTTCATTTGCTAGCAGAGACCTTTTTTGTTTGCTGGCTACTCAGAGTCAGCTCAGAACTTTTAGCGAGAGGGAAGTCAACAGCAAGTGGAGGCTCAGCTTCTAGAAAATACATACAAATGAATTGTGATTGAAGACCTGTGCTCAATTATTTTTATACGATTGTCACAGGTAGGAAAGTAATTAGTAATTCTCTTTAGGTTTGATTTAGTAGAGTGGGTTGATTTGGTCAAGCAGTAGAGTACCCGAGAGACCACCAAGCATAGGCCACTCATCACCAGCAGTCTCATACACAGGGCTCTCCTGCTGGGCTCCTTTCACAACCTGATTGGAAGCACATACAGTGAAAAACACTTTAGCCTACTCATAACAAACTACTTCACCATGGACTGAAACAAAGCTCAAGATCAGACCCTGACCAAAGTTCTCTTGTGATGCTTTTCAGTGACGATAGGTGAATTTCAGAGTAGCAACAAAAAAAACCCGAGGTCATCAAGGCAAGTCCGGCAGCATAAATACATAAATAATTATCATTTCTTAACTTCTTTACATCCTTGTTTGTTGAGATATTTCTTAAAAGTAAAATGCATTTAATGTGAGTTAAAATTCATAAAAAGCACAAATATACTCACTGTACATGGATCATGTTCTCATGTACCTGTTACATCTTAAAAATGCAAAAGAACTGCCACAATAACTTCATTAAATACTTTACATGAATTTAGAGAATCCTCTCTTTCCATTTATGCTGAAGGATGTACAAATCTTGTACAGTAATTTTCTCCCAAGACATAAGAGGCACCTGTAATGCCTAATGTCCAAAAACTTGATGTCACAAATGTAAAACACTACAGGAGGATGAGCAACTTCGTTTTATTAATGATACCATTTTAGCCTTGAAAGCTGTTCTTCACATGTTCTTGAGTATCAACACACTGTGCCTGCCAAGCAGCAATCAGCCACCTATTGCATTTGCCAATCTGCACCTCTCCTAGCTGCTCACAAGAGCATTTCAGACTCAGACAACCATCAACATTATGCTTTTGAAATGGATTGGATGAATTTTACCCATACATCAAGAGTTTCTGGTAATGCACACTTCCCCAAAACATCTCTACAAAGGCAACCAATTTGGGAATGCTACTGGAACCAGGCAGAGAAGCAGCAAATGAGCCTCACTAGGTGGGAGACACTGAGCCACGCAGAAAACTTAGCTTTTGCCAGTCACTCCTCACACATTATGGACAATGAACAGAGGTCGCCTCTCAAATAATTTCAGTTTCATACTATAAAGCTGCACTAACCAAACTTGCTAGTCCTTATTGCCACTACATCTGTTTTGGATTCAACAGCTATTATGTCTGCATCTACCCCTGGAATGACTACTGAAATGACTTTCCTTCCAATCAGGATGATTCTGATGACCTATCAATCATCAGTTGCTAGAAAGGCTGACCTGTGTTTTAAGAACAAGTGCAACAAGTGCAGAGTCTTATAAACTTCAGTAATCAATGATGTATGATTGATCAACAGTCTTCTTAAAAGTAAAAATTAGAAGGAAATATCTAACCATGAATTTGTGTCACCCATGTTTACATGTCACCCCAAATTACTCCTGTTAATTTCCACGAGCGCAATCAAACACATTTCAAAGCCTCTATCCAAAGCCCAGATGCTCATTCAAAGTTGTGGCTAACACTTTTCATAGCACTACTGCTTTTGTCCTCTGGCAGTGACAAAGTGTTCACCAAGGGTACAGCCTGCATCACAGCAGCACCAGCATGCTTCCAACAGTAAACAGCAAGTCCACACCAGTATTATAACACCTGCCATGAGGTATTTTGCTGGCATTGCTAAGCAGGCCAGGAGAAGCAGTGGAGATGTTTTCATACCTCTCTGCAGGGGTTCTGAATGGGACCAGTGCTTCAGTTCCAGCCTTGTTTATCTGAACTACTTGCAACCAAATGAATTTTTAGCACTGGCCAGAAGATCAGGTAAAGAAACGAGGCTTGCTTCCTTTCAGACACAAAGAGCAATGCTGAGGAACACGAAAGGAAGATCTTGCTATTTCCTGCTCCACCATCTCTAGGTGGTTCTCCTCCTACACAGGAGCAGGACTCTCGCCATTGTGCACACAATGATTACATAAGGCTAAAGGTTACTTCCCTGGGACCGAATGATTCCTCACCTCCCTTTTGCTGAGTAGGTTTTCCTGTGAGTAGCAACTGAGTGGGAGATTCTCCCTTGCATTTCAGGTCATCTTTCCTTAGAGCATTCCATGAAGTTGAGGAATTTTCCTGAGTAGCAATAGGTTCCTGACTGACATCCAAACAGATCAGGCAGCTCTGGTTGCAATAAATGCACATTTTTCTGAGAGCTGCTGCAAGCTGGCTTTGCAGGTGCCTCTGCAACAGCTATTACCCTGACGTTTCTTGTTGTGTGTATATTGTGATAGATATATTTTGTCTATTTTGCCCTCAGCATTCTCTGAGCTACTTTCATTTGTGGTAGCATCAGCAGTTTATGACAGGAGGTTGCCCAGGTAGTTCACCTAGTTTAGGGATGTAATGCTGCAATTGTAAAACAAAGGGAAAAAAGTGCTCAGAAGACATTAGATTTCAATCTTCTTACTGGAAAGAAATCTTTTACTCACGTGGTTTCATACTCTAAAAGTACAAGAATCTCTGCTTTACTGATACATGCATCAGACAAAGAGAAAAAAAGGGGTTTAAGATCTATATGAGTTCACGGTGATAAATGAACAAATCTGGGTTTAGGCTCTGTAGTCAGCTGCCAGATCTTCAGTGCATTTGGGGAAGAAAAGATACACATATAATGCAGTCAAATAAAGGCCACTAAGAGCCCCATCGCATGAGAAAGAGCCTGCACGAGGGCAGAAATAAATTAGGAAAAATTAATAGCTTTTTAAATTCTAACTGGTAAATATATCACCCCTAGCTACACAAACTGCTCATAAGGAAAAAAACCAAACCCCACAATATAAACCAGACCAAACCCTATGAATTTTGTTTTTCAGTAGACGGGAATACTAATACAAGACCTTAAGGCAAATACATGAATACCCCCCAGCTAGGTGGAAATAAAATGTTATGTGCAGCACTGTTTCTTCAGTGCCATTTTAATGAGGGTTTTTTCCATCAGCTTCCTGTCAACAATAAAAATTCATTTAATTTAAATAACAACATAAACATAGAATCAGGCAATCATTGAATGGCTTAGGATGGAAGGAATCTCAAATCATCTAGTTGCAACCCCCTACCATGGGCAGAGCCACCTCCCACTAGACCAGGGCACCATCCATCTTGGCCTTAAATACTTCCAGGAATGGAGCAAACTCTATAGGCAAACTGCTCCAGTGTCTCACCACCTTACTCTCATACCCTCTATCCTTTTCTAGCTTAAAGCCACTTCCTCTTGTCCTGTCCTTACAAACTCCTGTAAGACTGAAGGCAAAGTTCAGAAAAACAAACTAACTGAGAAAGAACCTTCCAAAATGCTTTACAGGTCTTCTTCCAGCACAGAAGCAAAAGGGCAGCCTTTCTTACATTATTTTTGTGCTGTTTGACTCAGGTCATTTCTACAAGACATAAATTAGATACCTTTTTTTTTAAAGATCTAGAATGCAGATGCCCTTGATCTTGTACCACCTGCAAGCCTATCTAGACAAAGGAAAGAGAACAAAGACAAAGGAAAGAGAACAAACCTTCCACATTGTACTTGAGTCATTCCCCATTCCACTGTGATTGCAAACCGACTCTAATTTACCGTGAAGAAGTTACTAGAACAACATAGCACACCAACCCCCCTCACATTCATGTGTCTTTACGAACACATTAATACCTTCAGAAGCGTGGAGACAAAGAGTAACAGATGAGACCTCTTGCAAGGAGTTTGAAAAGGGCACTCTTTAAAAATTATAATTTACTACATCATTTCCTGCAGATCAGAAAGTGCAGGTGAGACTTCTGACATCAAACAAGCAGGAGGCAGTAACAGTGGCTGAACATAGCTTCAAACTTAATCAAGTAGCACATTCAACAGGAGTGTTTTTCTTTTCTGCTTTCTAAATAAAGCCTGTGAGCAACTGTGAGTCTCTACAGATAACTAACATCCCCTGGGCTAGATAGCAGGTGTGCAGCAGTAAGGAAACCATCTCAATGAGACTGATAGAGAATCTTCTGAAGGCCTTATGTGCTCCAGCTCCCTCCTGCTCAAAACAAAATGTCTTTGTGCAGTGGCAAACAGGTACCAGCTGGTTGGGGAATCAGCTAACCCAATGGCCCAGCTAGAGCAGAATCTGCACTTTGGAAGAAACCCCAAACCAACAAAACATTTAAAAAATAAATTCACCATCAGCTCTGCAAATAAGCTTGAAAAAATGAACTGGAAAGGGCTGGAGCCATTACCTGTGCCTGTGTCCACAGGTACTTGATAAGACAAGAAATGCTATCAAACACTGTACCAAAACAACAATGCGGGAACTATGCTGGTGAGGACAAGGGGCAGAGGGGGGAAAAGATGCAGGAGAAGCACAGATGGTGCTGAGGGATGTTCTGGGCTTTCCCTCATCCTGTCTTGCCCTCTTCCTTAGGACTTAGTGTCAGCACCATAAACCAACTAACAGTTTTAAAATAAATAAAGAAACAACCCCCTTTACTGAAACAAAAAGAGTTGGGTTTGTTCCAGAAGACGCAACTGATGATTTCAATCCCTTCTGAGGCTCTTAGGTGCATCTGGCTTGCCAGGTGGTAAGACCATCCTGGTCTCTGCCGTTCTCACTTTCAGTAGAGCTGAGCAGTGCTTCTACAGTTTCTTCATGATAGTTGTTTACTTTTCAATCTGAAAATCTGAGTACAGACTGTGTCAGAGCTGCCCTCCCTATTTCTGCTTTTCCTAGTCATTTTCCAATGCTTTTCCTCTGTGCTGCATTCCTCTATCTCTCCAAGATGCTGGCTGGTGCTGGTCTCTTCTCCTAAATCATTAATGAGGGGAAATGGCCTCAAGTTGCATCAGGGGAGGTTTAGATTGGATCTTCGGAAGAAGTTCTTTCCTGAGAGCAGTTGGATGCTGGAACAGGCTGCCCAGGGAGGGGGAAGAGTCACCATCCCTGGAAATGTTTAAAAACTGAGTAGCTAGAGCAGTTGAGGTCGTGATCTAGGGGTTGTGGAGATGTTGGGATGAGGGCTGGACTTGGTGATCCTGGAGGACCTTTCCAGCCATAATGATGATAACCAAAGAGAAGTTCGTCAGTGGAAATTTTGAATGTTTTCAGCTATCACTCTCTGTTTTGCTGGTCCTCTGGTCTTGGTTATTCCTTGATGCTACACTTCTCAAAGCTTGTCAGGTTTGTTATGAACACACATCACACACCAGCCACATTAAAGCAATATATATCTTCTGTGCAATCATGGCTGGCATTTGCCATGGTTTGAAATGACTAACTAGGATTTTGCTTTCCAGGTGGAAGAGATTCATTTAGCTGGTAAGGCCAATTTGGTTGTCACAACAGTGTGGATCCAACAGAACCCTTTGGTGAAAATATACAAGTACATTTATTCAGAAAATGAAATCTTCCTCTATGGGAACAACCTTGTTAATGTATGCCATACAATTGAGGCTTGTGTCCACGATGCTTGCGGCAGACAGGCTTGTGAAGGAAGAAATACCAACCTAAACTCTCACTGTCACCGAGTAAGCTGCCTCAGAAAAGAAACCTAAAATGGTATGATTTTTCCAGGTGAAAAGCAAACCATAGGGAGAACCTGATGAAAAGGCAGAACACTTATTCTCCCACAGATATTTCTTACCAGAGCTAGGCATCTAACAAATACCTAAATGATTTCAAAGCCTAATGATGATGATATTCACGGGGGACTGGCATTTTTCATCTCATGCATTCTGCTCCAAGTCCTTCTGATGTTGGGAGGACATGACTTGTGAGATGAGTGTTTAAGTGTGAAGAGACAGCTCTGGGCAATCACAAGTGTTAGACTACAAACTGGTGTGATAGGTGCCAGAGCTGCAGGAACCAGGGCCTAATTGGTCTAGGCTGTGACTTGAGACTAGCAGGTGGT
The DNA here is from genome assembly GCA_013397515.1 of Upupa epops. Taxonomy (NCBI): domain Eukaryota; kingdom Metazoa; phylum Chordata; class Aves; order Bucerotiformes; family Upupidae; genus Upupa; species Upupa epops. Next base: position 145,028 of record VZRI01001196.1, read on the forward strand.
TTTGGGACATGATGATTTAAACTGAATTTCTCTTATTTTTCATTGCAGGTCACGCTTAATTCAGTTTCCTACCTGTGGGCTGTAATTCAGAATACAAACACTGAATCTGATGGTTGATGCAGAAACTGATACACAGACAGCAGAAACCGTGTTCCTTGTTTTCATTCTTTATTTGTATTAAATTAGTACCCAAAATCTCCAGCTGGGATTAGGATTGGATTGCTACTGTCATTGTGTGCATTATTCAGTGCTATTTCATTCCTTGTGAGATTTCCAATATACACATCTATGTATGGAGAAAAATACTTGTTCTAAGAACAAGCTGTAGTGAGGAATCCTTATTCTTTGGAAAATTTTTATAGAAAAAATAATAGCAGTAAAAAATATGGACTTTAAGTGTAAACGGAACAAACTCCTTTCATAATGGTCTTGTGTTTTTTAGATACTTTTTTTATTATTCCTTTGTTTTATTGTTGCCAGAGAACATTTTAAGTAGCATAAAACAGTATCTCTTAAACTAGGAAGACTTTAAAACATAGATCAATATTGCTTTGCTGAGCCCATTTTCCTTGTGAGAGTGGACACAACAATGCCTTGCACACTTCTCTCACAAAAAATAGTCTCTAATTCTTACTTGCAGGAGAAACTGGCACACAACAGTCTCGGTGTTGACATAATTTGACCTGATACTGTACTGTAGGAACAACCATTTCAGTGTGAACTACATAAGTTTAGCCCTTTTGTGTTTTGTTTTGTTTGTTCTTCCCTTCTGTTTTACTATTAGTTATGAATTTGCAGCAGGCTAGGAGAGAGGAGAAATAAAAATAAGATAAAGCTTTGTCCCAAGAAGGTCCAGCTATTATATCACTAGTCATAACATTTTCCAGGCAAAACCAGCCTCGTTTTAGTGACAACCTGGCAGTTGTAATCATAAAACAGCATAGCTGTGTTGGAAGTTGAACTTGATTGAAAAAGTCTCTTCCAACCAAAGATATTCTGTGATTCTCTGACCTCCTATCCCCAACAGCATTCTGCATAGCAAAACTCATGATGGAGTCAAAAGTCATAGGGTGAGCTGTAGCTGGATGCATCGTTTCAATAGACACTGTTTCTCACATTCTCTGATTTCAGCATATTCCTGTCAGTCAACAGATAGAACAGACTGGCAAGGAGTGTGTTGTGTGTTAGGTCCAGCCAACAGCTGAGTACCACATGGCTACTTGCTCACCCAGAGTCAAGGAATCACAACATATCTTAGGTTGAAAGAGACCTTGAAGATCACCAGGCCCAACCATTAACCCAGCACTGTCAGGTTACCCCTAAACCATGTTTAAACTTCATATCAACATACTTTTTGAAACCTCCAGGGTTAGGGATTCCACCACTCCCCTAAGCAGCTTATAGAATCATAGAATCATCAGGGATCAGAAGGGACCTGGAAAGATTATCTAGTTCAATCCCCCTGCCACAGCAGGATCACCTGGACCAGATCAATGTTTGATAACCCTTTCAGTGAAGAAGTTCTTCCTGACATCCTTCCTAACCTCCTGCTGGCACATCTTGTGATAATTACCTGTGATCCTATCATATACCACCAGGGAGAAAAGACCGTCCCTCTCCTTACTGCAGCCTCCTTTCAAGGTGGCCGTAGTGAGGGATAAGGTATCCCCTCAGATCCCTTTTCTCTAGGCTAAACAAACCCAGTTCCATCAACAAACCCAGCTCCATCAACTCTTCCTCTCCAGACCACTCATCGTCCTGCTCTGCACAAGTTTCCAAACTTCTATGGCCATGTGCTGAGCACCCAGAACTGAATACAGTATTTGAGCTGTGGCCTCACTAGTGCTGAGTACAGAGATAGAATCACCTCCCTTCTGCTGGCCACACAATCTCTAATACAGGCTATGGGGCTGTTACAACAGCCTAACACAAGCCAGGATAACAGTACTAGTTAGTTCAACATCCACCACGCATTACAGCACAGTCACAGGAAAGGTGGCCCTTACACAAGTGTTTCTCTCTCTACACACAGGGATTCCTTATTCAATGAATAAGATCACCACACCTCGGTACTGCTACCTGCTTCAGGAGGAAATGTAGTGACAAAGGATTAGGAAAAGGCTGATTTGTTTCAGTCTTGAATTGTAGGCCAGTTTTTTTCTGGGCACTCATTCTCCTGAGCTAGAGGACATGAAGCAGAAAGACCACCTCAGAATCCAAGATTAAATAGTTAGAAACCTGCTACATCACTTAATGTGCACACACAAGTCAAGGGAGTTGGTGGAAGAGCTCATCAAACCACTCACCATCATTTAGGTACAGTCCTGGCCAACCGGGGAGGTCACATAGACTGCAGGTTAGCCAATGTGACACCTGTCTACAAGGGGTCTAAAAGGAGGGAACTACAGGCTTGTCTGTCTGTCTGTGATACCAGGGAAGCTTCTGGAGCCAGTCGTCTTGAGTGCACATGCTTCACTGCTTATCAGAGATGTCACTGCTCTTTAGTACAAGTATGAAACCTTAGGGTGCTTGCATCTAGCAGTGATCCCAGGAAAAGGTCTTCCCAGAGAAATCCAAGCCCATTCTGCTTACCTGATTTAGTAATTGAAGTCTGTAAGGCTGTTGTTATAAGAAGCGATCTGTATAGCTCAAAGCAGTGTGCTGTTTAAGGACTGTTAATAAAGCTGGGCAGAACTGGGGCATATATACCTGAAGGAGAGAACGCTTTGAGAGTGACCTCTAAAGCAACAGCTACCATTAATCTAACTGTACTGCAGGAAGGTGAATTCCACACTTGGCCATCCACAGCAATTCCAGCTACCTGCTCCACAGCTACCACTCCACATACATCGCTCTGAGGTTACAGAAATACTGAGGGAGTCCACTGCAATTTTGTAAGGACAGGCTGAGATGAATTGTCTGGAACAGGAAAGGAGGGTAGAAACCACTGAGTTCTCATGTGGTCTCCAAGTTTTCATTTCACCTATCTGAGTTCATTCTCAGTGTCAGCTGGTGATAGGACAAGGGGCAATGGGTGCCTGCTGGAACAGAGGAGGTTTCTTATAAATATCAGAAGAAACTTCTTCACAGGGAGAGTAACGAAGCATTGGAACAGGCTGCCCAGGGGGGTTGTGGAATCTCCTCTGGAGAGGTTCAAGACCTACCTGGATGTGTTCTTGTGCCACTTGGTCTAGGTGATCCTGCTGTGGCAGGGGGATTGGAATAGATGATCTTTCAAGGTCCCTTCCAATCTGTAATGCTTCTATGATTCTATGTTTGGAGGAGGCAGTGTTAAGGTACCTTTAGTATTAAAGACGTTAGTTATATTTCTGCATGGATTGGAATGGAAAACATGGTGTGTGGATTCATGTGTGCAATAGGCACACAATGCCACAAAGATGGCCAGAAGAGTGATCTTTTTTCATTATTGCAAATAAGCCAGGTGTAGTTTGAATGGGGAACTGATTCAAAATGACAGGCCAGTTCTTGATGCTTATCTTTATCAGTAGCAAAATAACAAAGGAATAAATAGCAACTAATTTGATGTATAACCTGATTATTTTTTCATGCCCTTACCAAAGAAGATACCTTTTAGGGATCAGTTGCTGGATCTCCTTAGAGCTATAAAAAAGTGTTTGCACTTTGAGATACTATTTTGGCCACCATAACCCACAGCAGAGCTACAGACGAGGGGATGGGTGACTGGAGAGTGGCCTGGTGAAGAGAAACTTGAGACTACTGCTCAAAAGCTGACTAAATATGAGTCAGCAGTGTGCCTAGGTGGCACAAAAGGCCAATAACATTCTGGCTTTTATCACGGATAGTGTGGCCAGCAAGACTAGGGATGTCATTCTCCTGCTGTACTGGGCACTGGTGACATCTCCCCTCAAGTACTGTGTGCAGTTCTGTGCCCCTCGCTTCAAGAAGGAGATTAAGGGGCTGGAGGAGAGCAACAAGGCTGGGGAAGGGAGTAGAGGGAAAGTTTTATGAAGAGAGGTTGGTGTTGTTTATACTGAAGAAGAAGAGACTCAGGGGAAATGTTATCCCTGTCTGTAACTACTTAAAGGGAAGTTGTAGACAGGTGGGAGACAAGCTCTTCTCCCAGGCAACTAGTGATAGGACAAGAGAGCAGAATCTGAAGCCATGCCAGGGGAGGGTTAGTTTGGATGTTAGGAGGATGTTCCTCATGGAAGGGGTGATCAGACATTGAAATGGACTGCCCAGGGCAGTGGTCGAGGCACCACTCTTGGAGGTGTTTAAGAAAGGACTGGATGCAGCTTTTGGTCCCCTGGTCTAGCTGATATGGTGATGTTAGGTCACAGGCTGGGCTTGATGATCTCAAGGGTCTTTTGCAGTCTCAATGATTCTATGTTTGAAGTTAGACAAAGGTCTTGATGGAGTGGGACAATACTGCATGTAGAAAGTGGTACAAGAGCTTTGTTAGACTAGTAAGTTTAAGCATTCCTGAATATCAGCCTTGATTCTGCATGTGTTTTCTTGGGCATGAAAATTGCAGTCTGCAAATTTCAAGTGGATTAGACACCCAGTGATAAACAAGTGAATACAGCACAGGTGCAAATTTTAAATGCAAACCTATTTCATGATCAAATATTGTGTGACTGAAATCATAAGCACTCAATGACAATGGGACAGCAAGGCAATTTAGTGTCTGTTTCTATGAGGTACCGTGATTTCTTTTTTGTTTGCTTGCTTCTTCATTTTTGTTTGGGTTTTTTTTATGCTTTTGGAGAACCTATTAAAGGGAAACATAAGGTACAGCTTCCTCAGTGATTATTAGAGGAGAGCAAAGAAGGACATCTCTGTTCTCTATTCAATGATCCATGCAATCAGAGTAATATCCACATCAAGCAAACCCAGACTAAGAAGCTGAAATGTCCAGGGCAGCAAACATTTGTAAATTAATGTAGTTAGGGCTGAATCAAGCTGATCTGTGAAGCCTGATCCAAAATCCTCACTCTCGGGAAAAAGCAAAGTGCTTTCAAATAAATGAATATGTGTTCCTTACACTTTACAAATACAATTTTAACATCATGCTAAGCAACAGAGACTTGGGCTATACCAAGTGTACACAGACTGTAAAACACTCTCACCCCTCTTCATCACATTGCTGAAACTGGAACAAATATTCATAGAATCATTCGGGATTGGAAGGGCCCTCGAAAAATCCCCTAGTCCAATCCCCCTGACACAGCAGTATCACCTAGACCAAGTGGCACAGGAACACATCCAGGTGGGTCTTGAACATCTCCAGAGAAGGAGACTCCACAACCCCCCTGGGCAGCCTGTTCCAGTGCTCTGTTACCCTCCCTGTGAAGAAGTTCCTTCTGATATTTATACGGAACCTCCTCTGTTCCAGCTTGCACCCACTGCCCCTGGTCCTAACACTATTCAACTTTCCACTTTTTTTTTGTTTCACTTGAAGCACATTAAAGCCACCACTTTTCACTGTTTTCTCCTAAAGAGGTGCAGTATTTCTAGAAACAAGAAGTAACTGATCACAGTGCCAGGTATCTCACAGCTAAAGACTTTTTTCAGTAAGTTTTCAGCCTGGCTGGAGGCTGCTCGCCTGTTTTACATATGCAGAGGAAATTATACCCTAGAGCAGTCATCCTTCACCGTCTCAGCACTCGCAAGTTTCAATATGAAGATTCGAGATTCATTACGCCATGGATGCAAATAGGGGCTCCTGCAGAAAGATATCCAGGAGTGGTGGTAGCGTGTAAAGCTTGAGAGGAGGATCATAGGCAGTGCCACTCTGCAAGCACAGAGCAACTGTCTTTGGAAAGGGTAAATCTCATTTGTGCAGGAGACACACTTCCTTCAGGGGCTTTACAAAGCTGTGAAGTACAACCCTGCAGGATCAACACTTTCCAATCTATCACAAGCCTCAACACTTTCTGCAGACTTCCAGGAGAAAACCACATTTCAACCTGTCTTAATGAATTGGACATATGTATACCATACAGAAAAATCTAGTAACGCCCAGGCAAGCAGAGAGAGGGAGCAGCGCATATAACAGGCACCAGTAACATCTCTTGACACCACAAAAAGGCTCAAGAGTTGCAGTAGTGGGCATTGTGTTAGAGTCAAAAGTCTGAGACAAGAAAGCTACCTAGTATTTCCCTGCTTTGGAGAAGAAAAACGTAGCAGTAGTCATCTCTATCCTTTCAGGAAGGGTGTGGAGAGAATGAAGGTATCAACAGGGAAAACATTGTGCAACAACATTTTTTCCATTGTTTACCTGTGGTGCTTTTGGGCCAGTAAGGACAAAGACAACACTGACCTATTAAGAACAGACTCTAAATTAACTAGGAACACTAATCTTCTTTTCATTACTGGAACGGCACAGTTTTATTCAACTGAAGACCTTAATTCTTTTGGATTCACGCTCTCTTGTATTAGCAGATTCAAGCCCAGAATACGCATTGGGAAGTGCCCTTAAGCTGCATTCATCAGAGTATGAGCTGGTGTAAACCAGGATATTTCTGTCATGTCATGGACACTGATTCATTGAACAACACAAAGGGGTCTCTGGATCCCAGCCTCTGCTCTGTTAAGAAACAAACAATTCTGCCATAGTGTTTGAGAGAGACTCACAGCAGTATACTAGTATGACAGCTTAGGACACCCCTCCACATGAAAACAACTTATTTAAATGCCTTTCATACCATTTTATGTTTCTAGCCAGGAAAAGCACAGAATAATACAGAGTTTTGCTTCAGAAACAAACTACCAGTTTAGATGTGGCTTTTGCCAAGTCTTCTGCAACCTACACAGGCACGTGGGAAAAACTTCGTCTTGCTCTTAACGTGGCTTTTGTGTTTGCTGCAAGGAATTTGTGGGAGTAACAGAAAGGTCAGGGGCATCAACAACTGATCAACACAGATCATTTGGTTATATTCTTTGCTGATGTTTATTGGATAATCTCTCCTCGGTGCTTTTAGCTGTGCATAGACACATTTTACACCACCTAGATTACTTTCTTCTCAGAAAGACAGGTGCCTCCTACCTTCAGGTCTGAAAGATTTTGGCACCAAGCTATGCCCCTGGACTTTATAAACATTTTCCTCGCATCTTATGCTAAAAGGTGGCAGTACTAGCAACAAGATTGACACCACCAACACCAGAAGTCAAAGAAATTCTAATCCCACAACTCTATTAAATGGGAAAACTTGAGCAAACCCCAAATACCGATGGAGTACAAAAAGTGACAATGCGAACTAGAAAAAAATATACAGTCTCTGGAAAGCAACCATAATCCCCATAATTATAATCTGCACCTCCACAGTATTATTTCACTAAACCATTATCAAGTACAGCAGTTTTTTCTTGTTTAGTTTGGAACACAGCTGTTGTGTTAATTGAGCCGAACAGCTAATGTGATCATTGGTGTTTCTTAGACCCTAGTGACAGAACACAGTGAGAGAAAGCAAGCAGGGATAGTACAATTTATTTTTTATCACTGTAAAATTATTGCTACAAGCTGTAAAAAAGGCAAGCCTTCCCTTTTTCAGTAGGACGTCTCATAGGAAATAAGATCCTATGGATGTAAGAAACTGAGAACAAAAGAACATGAATTTTCACACTTACATCTTGAGTTCCTTCTGCACAGATTTGATGTTCTTGACTTTTTATTAACAACATAGCAAGGTTTTCACCCCTAGTCAGCAAAATCTCTTTTTGACCAAGAAAGTTCACTGTAAACCTCAGAATTAATCTGTATTGTCTTGATTTGAGCCAACTGAGTCCTTTAGAGTGTAGAAATGATCAGCACATCAACCTGCTGACTCCTGCTCCCTATTTCTGATAAACAGAACTAGAAATTCATTGCCAGAGATCAGTAGTCCCTCAGCTGCTTCTCATAAAGTAAATGTGCGCTGCTGATACTTGGATGTCTGGACCCTTAGGATACACCAATACCTAAGCTACCAAAGATCGCACCCATGCAGGACTTGATTCCCACCCACATACACAGTACATCTTAGATCCCCACTGTGGGATCTCCTTTCAACAGTACTTAAGAATACAATCACAAGACCAATCAGACAATGCTTGTGCAGCGTCACTTACAGACTTCTCAGAGCTCAGGAGAGCACAGAGAGAGTGATGGAAAGAAACCATAATTAAGACAGTTGACTTCAGACATATTGAACATGACACCTGAAATATAAGCAAAGCTCTGCTAGAGATGACAGGCTGGGATGGCAGTATGGATTGAAACTTCTCAGCCATAAGGCAGAGACAGAGAACAAGATGTTAAAGGCTAGGGAAGCAAGGCCAAGAAAACAGTCCTGATATGAGGAAGACGAGAGAAAAAGCAGTACTCAAGAGAAGTACAGTGGAAGACAGATAGTGAAAGGAACAGAAAAGAAGATGGAAAGTGAAAGGAACAGAAAATCAAAGTTCAAAACAAAATGGTCCTTGTGCAGCTGTGCATGGGTTTGCCATATTTTGTTTCATGCAAGAAGTCTGCAGTTGCACTCGAAGTATTCTGCAGCCAAGATAGAAAACAGTCACTAAAGCACTTCCCTATAGGCTTTAATGACAGAATGCTATCCTTAGCGAGTAGGGTTGACCATTCAGAACCAACCTAATTTTGACACTTTTCTTCAAACCAGTTGTGAAATTTTACTCTTTGTGTTCTATGAGCATCTTATTGGGCCAAGGACAGAGCACATCACCTATAATATCATTACTGAATTAACACCTGTACTTACAGATCGTCATCAGCGTCTTGAAGCTATTTGCTTATATAATTACCCCCAATCGTAAGCTTCTTTCAATTAGTGTTGGTAAACACGGCTTAAGGCAAAGCACTGAGGGGGAATCACTCCAGGTTTTTAGTGCTTGCAGTACACGTTACAGGAAATGCTATTAATAAACATCTTCCCCTGTAGACAGTTGTAATGCAAAAGACTTGGTTGTGCTGCTGAAACTGCAGAGATGACAATATGTAGGAAGAATGAACTATTGCACATGCTCAACTAAAAAAACATGCAATTGTTGTGCCTTCTACAAGTCCGAACGCCTTGATCTATGGCCTAGCTCCTAAGTTTTACAAGATCATTCACTGCTGGTTTTACAGAGAGAAAATAATTGTCGGGTAGAAATCAGACAGAACATAGCAGACTGCCATCCCAACCTGTCATCTCTAGAAGAGCTTTGCTTATATTTCAGATGTCATCTTCAACACTGAAAATAGCTTTACACTTAGATATATCCCAGGAATGATAAAGAGGGATAATGGATATATGTCTGACATGTCTGCTACCTTCCAAGTGCATGCAGGTGGCTTCACTTTGTTAACTAGTTCTTCATTCATGAGAACTAAAATAACACAAAACTAAGTAGATAAAATAGATATACTTTAGTGGGTCTCACTGAAACTTTTGTACAGAGAATCAGAGAATCACAGGGGACTTTGAAAGATCATCTAGTCCAATCCCCCTGCCACCACAGGATCACCTAGACCAAGTTGCACAGGAACACATCCAGGCAGGTTTCGAATGTCTCCAGAGAAGGAGACTTCACAACCCCCTGAGCAGCCAGTTCCAATCCTCTGTTACTCTCACTGTGAAGAAGTTCCTTCCGATACTTATATGGAACCTCCTCTGTTCCAGCTGGCACCCATTGCCCCTTTTCCTATCACCAGATGACCCTGAGAAGAGCCTGGCTTCATCCTCCTGACACCCACCCCTCACATATTTATAGGCATTAATAAGGTCACCCCTCAGTCTCCTCCAAGCTCAAGATACCCACCTCCCTCAGCCTTTTACACGTGGTCTGTCAAAGTTTGCTTTGTATACAACATGGGTTCTTTTGCAATAGGTCAAGCTTATAAAGGAATAAAGCTAGTACAAGACAGTATTTGTTGCCAGAATGCCTCAGGTAATGGTTAGAACTTAGAATTTTGATTTTTTTCCCTTTGCAGAGGGGTAAAAAAAATATAAACTGAGATACTTAACAGGATAATGAGATAGAGCAGTACCAAGGGAGATGAGAGCATATGTTCACTTATTTATAACAATACCGCACAACATTCAACATATTTAAATCAGTGAGGCATACATTCACCATGAAATTTAATTAGTACTTCTGGTAGATACCATAAATGTTTCTAATGCACTTTTTCTATTACATGCAATTATGAACGGCATGTTTATTTATAACAGCAAACTGACCAGAAGATGGCCCCATAGTGAATGCAATGCAACTTAAAAATCACTCAAAGCTGCTGTCAAAAAGTACAAGCTCTATCTATCAGTCTTGAGAAGTCTATTAGCTGGGTCTCTCTGAATGGGTAAATTATTAGTCATTGTAGCACTGCTAATTATTTTAAAATTCAGTATGAGATGTACTGAAGAGATAGACAGATAAATCACCCATCTACTCTATTTCCTTAAACTTACAAACTAGAACAACTAAAGCTATTGAAAAGTCAACCTTGATCTCATGTTGTTACTTTAAATTTGTTTTTCCCCAGAAAAAGAAAACTCAGTTTTAGGGGCTGACCTTATGACCACTGATGAAAGTGTCCTCGGAAAACTAGTGCCTCCATTTCTACTACAAATGACCGGAAAGAATCGATAACGATTTCACAGCATTTATGAATGTGCTTCTTCCTTTACAGCTACTATCCTGGGAAGCAGACCGTACAGCTGCTATTACCACTGAAAGTAAGCAGAGGTCCTTGCCCAGCTGGAATGGCACATGCCCATGCCACTGCTATTCAAGCTTAGTGCATGTGCACTGCCCAGAAAACAATGGTATTACATTAATGTACTGCTGTCTCAAAATCAGTGACACAAGCTATGAAGTGCAGGAATTTTGTACTTGCAGTAGAGGAAATTGCTGACTTCAACAGCAGTGTTTTTTCCCCTGAAAAAAATATCCCACAGAAAAAAGAAAACAATTAAGCAAAACAATTTAGTTTGACTGGAATAAAGTCTAGCACTCTCTACATCGTAATCCATTCCTGCACTTGGTATCATCACCCAGAATTAAAATAACCTCTAAGGATGTCTTGAAGTTTGTTCTGAATATTAATTATGTACCACATTATAGATCCAGATAGAGCAGAAAGCAGGAGATTGTTAACCTGGAGAATTTTGAAAGTGAAAAGAGTAATTACTGAGCAATTAATGAAAGCCAGTAGAAAGGAAAACAACAGAAAGACTGACATCAGTCATACAATTTTTCTTTTACAAATGTGTGTTGCACACACTGAATGGGTACAAGTGTCCTTGGGATCAATAAGCCATGATAAATGAGTTCAGTTGAGCTTGCACCAGAGATACAGGCATGATGGCAATAGAACAGTTTTTGGGAGATTCTGGTGGATAGCAACACAATTTGGAATGAGTCAGGTCAGAGTTAAGGGAGACAGCTGTTTTCATAGAGGACAAACTTCTTATTGGATGCTGACAGTCAATATAAAGTGCACTTTAAATTAACAAGTTGCTCTTAATGATATTTCAGGAATTTTTGGTTTAAAGACTTTAAGATGGTAACTATGATCTGTCCCTCTGACATATCATGACCGAGCTACATAAGATCAGAAGAGCTGAATAGCCCATTTCATGACCATTGGGTAGAGGCAAGACTATATTTTAGCTAACCTAATGGGAAAAAAGCATTACACCCTCCATGAGTTGTTTACACTGCAGTTCTATCAGCTCTACAGGGTAGCTGTGTATTTCCAGCTGAAACCACTGGCCACTTGGCAATTAGATACAATGGTTTTCTCAAGGATTTTTATTTTGTCTTCAAATATTAAATATTGAAGAAGATGCAATTAAGATTAATACAATTAGAGTGTCTACAATGAAGATACACTCTAGACAGGCAATAGTGTAATGTTTATTCAAAAAAGAAAGAACAGTGCCTCAATAATTATGACTTGAGCCATTCATTTTAATTAAAAATCAGCTAACGTTAAATTTTCTGTACCTACTGCTGGGCATGAGGAATACCCTGCTGTCTAGACAAAAATTCTTCCTGAAGAAAGACTGTGATTCACCCCAGAGCTTTTAATCAACACCTCCAAACTGTAAACAAATATTTCCTGAAATAGAAAATTCTTATCACTTGTCACAATATAATTACAGCTGTTCAGATTTCAGATGACAGCAATACCTGCCTTGATATTTCCCAAGTCCAAACCCTACACTGCTGCATTCCACAGCTGATATGCTAGAATCTCTGGCTGGCACCACAATTGCACAGAACACTCCATTGCCACCAAATAGCTCAGACCTAATTGTCACAGCTGCTCTTATCCTGTCACAGCAGAGAAAAATGTCATTTTTTGCTCCATGGGTCATTGCAGAAAGATGACATTAAGGAAGATGATGAGGAAGGGCAATACCCACAGCAGTCTTTTGGAGTGCAGGTTAGGACCAGAGTAATTCTGAAAGAAAAAGCCAAATTACTGCTAGGTTATTTGCTTCATGCCATAATTATATGGCTTCCCTGGGTGAAAGGCTGTAAAGTATGAGACAACAACCATCTTCTCACACGGAAGGTTACAAGTGTCTTTAAAGAATATAATCTGAAATCCAGCACATGCGTCTCCTGGCATATTGCACATTTATTGTAGGCTTCAATTGACAAAATTTTCCAATAGCTACTTAAAATCAGCAATGGAAGGAACTTTTGTGGACCACATAGTACAGCTCTCCTGGTAGAACAGCATCACCTAGAGCAGATCATGCAGGAAATCACCCAGGTAGGAGTTCAGTGTCTCCAGAGAAGTCTCCACAACGTCTCTAGGCAGCCAGTTCTCTTGCTCTGTTACTATCACTGTGAAAAAGCTTTTCATTATATTTAAACTGAACCTCCGGTGCTCCAGTTTGTGACCACTGCCCCTCATTCTACTGCTGGGCACCAGCAAGAACAGACCAGTCCTTTCCTCTTGACAGATGCCCTTTAGACAATTGCAAGCACTGATCAGATCTCCCTTCAGTCTCCTCCTCTCCAGGTTACTGTCCTCTTCCAGAAGACTGGATCACTGTTAGAAGCTTTACAGTTTGTGTGGAGTGATCAAAATGAATTTTAGATGCTGCAGCCTTTAAAAGTGTCAGCAGGCATAAACTGCTAATTCTCTTAAAATGAAGGATCTTTCAGAAGTCCCATATATGCTATGCCATATTTATGAGGAAAGAAACGCACTAGCACAAGGGGACTAAAAGAATCATATGGGTAAAGTGACAGAATTTCAGATTGCCAAATGGACAGATTCAAACCATCTTGCTGTGGTTAACTTGGAATGTTCTGTCCCCCCATTCCCAACTCAAAGCCTGTCTTCACTAAATTTAACTGATAATACTCCAAACCATTTCTCCTGATGCTTAAGAAAAACCACATATCTTCAGAAACTTGAAAGACTTTTGAAGAAGAAAGATGAAGGCCTCAAATAAAAAGACATTTGAAAGGAAAAAATAGCCGTTTAAAGATGTCAAAAAGTGAATGCATGCAAAGTGTTTCTCCATTTCTTTATGAAGCAGTCAATAAGATCAGCTTCATGTTTTCTTTCTTTGATTTTTTTTTGAATATGGATTTCCCTCCCCCCACTGAAACAAGTATTTTTGTCAAGGTTCATTTAAAATTCATAACCCCCAAAAGGGTAGTATTTTTTAGTTTGTACTCTCATGCAAAAGTAAGGTATCTCTAGAGCAGTCCAGACTTTATTTATGAGATGCAGCTACCACTTTTATTCATTCATACCTGTAGACACCACACTTATTGTGTTAGTCATCTGTAGGCATCACTTTAACTTTGTGGCTATGTTTTCCTTCAAATACTAGGCAGCAATTATGGGTTTGTGCCTTTTAATAACATTTCTTGAAATGTATTAATGAGATTTGAAAAGGACTTTAAAAAATTATTAGATTTATATATAACTGACAAGGCCCAGTCAATAACAAGATCTGAAATGGCATTATATATTCAGGGTTTGACTCCGTCATACTGATATCTACCGTATTGGTATCCATTGTACTTCTGATTAATGCAATCTTGCTCCTTCTCTGAAGCATCTGTGGTTATTAACTACGACTGATGATTCAGCCTGCATGCCAGTAGCAATGCAGTCAGTTTGGTCAAGAAACCTGAAATCCAAGAAATACTGCATTCTGCTTTGGTCACACAGTACCTGAACTGTGGGATAGAAGAGCCTGTGAAAACTTCCATGGTCCTCCCAGTCTTTTAACGAGCATTCCAGCAGCATCCTGACTCCAGCCTGTAACAAGACCTTGGTGCATACCTTATTCCTGCAGCCAGTCCATAGTTTCCTCCATACAGACACCAAGTCAGAGACAGAAAAGCTATGCATGCAGTATGTCTCACTTCCCCAAATTTACCTAACCTTCAGAGCAGGCAAAGCCACAGGGCACAGTTACACTTTACAGATAGATCTGAACTAACTAGGTTATTGCCAGAATGGCAGCAACACCAGGATAAGGTTTTGAAAGCTCTGGGTTAGAGGAGCAGATTCTGATGAAATTTTCATAAAGAATATATATTATACGTAAAAAGTAATCAGCAAGTAAAGACCTTCGTAACAGCTTCCTCTGTGACTTGTGCCCATATGGTCACATTATTATAGAGCAGCTCTTTGTCTAGTGTGCCAGGCTTTTCAACAGACTAGCTTGTCCTTGATATCTGCTTCATTTTCAGGTACTAAGTGAATCTCAAGTTTTACCAAGGTAAGTCTGTATAGAAATACAATCTCTCACTGAGACACTATCTCACTGTACAAGTGAGTGGCTGTACGGACAGATCAGGAGCAGGGCTTGAGTAACCATCTTGTTTTAGCAGAATCTTGTTTTTTGAGTCATCTTAATCAAGTAGATATGGCATTACCAGGGGATGCTGCAACTCTCACTCGCTGGCCTCACAAGTGACCTTGATGACCTCTAGTCTATTGATGCCTTCAGCGTCAAAAGCTGTTCTACCCCTAGAGGCAAAAAGTTGTGTAATTCCTTCCTCATTTATAGAAACAAGGGACTTTTCTTCCTGCCCCACCAAACACTCCTTGATGAAATGGTGACTTTTCTTCCATAAAAGCAATGAAGAGTTTCTCTGCGAGACATCAGCATAATGTTCTCTAAAATCTGCACTTGTTCAGGCTAGTATTCACTAAAATTACATAATGTAGTGAAAGAGTGACAGGAGGTCACTCAATCATACTTAAGCAACTTTGTTATTTAAGCATTGAACAGTAGGTAGATTACAAGAAGGAGGCAGAGCAGATAGACTGCATTAGAGATGCAAAGGAAGAACTTCTAAAATAGAAGCTGAAAGCCAGGCAAAACACAACAGTTTTGCCAACATTACAAATTAGGAGATCAGGGAAGGGGGAAATGAGAGCATTAGGGGCCAGAATGATAAACTGAACCACTTAGGGGAGCAAAATGCCTGACCTACTACATTATTGCATTCTCAGTACATTCGCAAAAGGGAATGATAAAAAATGGTCTCTAATCAAGCAGCAGACCTATGTTACATAAACCTACAAATAGCAAGATGGGACTTTACTAAAAAAATAAATAAATAAATTGAATAAATTTTTAAAAATTCACAATTACATACATTCCCAAACCCCAAAATGTACTACCTGCCCCTAATCAGAGACAGCAGTAAAGTCCTTGTGTTTCTTGCGCTATTATTCCGCATCGAGCTGTATTTCTGTTAGTCTCTGATGTAAGGAGACACATACATCGTGCTATGTTAGGTCATGTCAAGTCCCATCAAGCTATATGATGTAACACAGCCTGATGTAGCCTGACATGGTACATATTAGCGCCAATGGGCTAAATGCCAAGCCGTTTCAATAAATACCGTCCATGTGCTGGTGCAGAGCGAGACCCAGATGGGGCTTTATCCCCCAGCTGTGCAAAAACACCAGTCATGCAAAGCTGTGGAGTTTGAGAGATGGAAAAGTTTTCCTAAAACACATTCTGCAGAAGCAGATCTCCATTGGCATTCATGTCCAGAACTATTAAGCAAAATGTATAAACCCTATGAATTAATTTAATTGTCATGGATTAATTCATTTCTAAGACTGTTAATCCCATGTGGCTCTGTGCTCTGCAAGGTAGCAGTAGAAACAGCCGATCAGCTGTATTTAACGCAATGAATTTCCCTTCTCCTTCCTTGTTTCTGTGACTCATTGCTGTTGCTCCACTAGCACCAAGCATTTGTTTGGGTGTATCCTAATGATAACCCGCAGAGACACAGACCGTGTCTGTGTATAACCTTTCAACTTCATCTACCTTTGTGCAGCCAACTCAAAATCTTGCCTAAGGAACTGAACTGATTCAGTCTCTTTCTGCGTTTACTTTTCTGAGAGGTACCTTCTTGTTGTTACATGACAGTATCAGGTTCAGATGGAAAGAAGATTACCAAGAAGTGAAAAGTATGCCAGGAGAGGATGATAACTCAACAACATATCAACCTGAAGAGCATCTTGAGTTCATTGGCCCTGTCAGTGAGCATACAGGCAATTATAACTACATTGATGTTCCTTTCATTGTGCAAAAAACTCCAATGCACACAACTAAATCTTCAAGTCTTGGAGAGGACTTCAGCCATTCCTCATGTGAACAGTTTGATAAAGGACTCTGCTATGTCCTGTCACTTTCAATCATGTCCTCAGTGTCTTATGGAGACATACAGCTGTACAGGGACAGGTGAGAAGCACTCCATCATGCCTGTCCTTGGCAAACCCAGTGTCTCCTTTGGTAAACAGGGTAGCACATTTGCAACAGCAGAAGGTAATTCTTTTAAGAGCAGTACAAACCCCTGTAATTCAAAGAAGAGACTCACCCCACCTTGGTTTTTGCAAACCTTTAACAAGGCATATCCCTTATGGTCTTTGCTTACACACTATTTATGTATGAGAACCCTTTGCCTTTTAGACATCAACATTTCCTTAGAGATGAAGTGAAGAAACAGGGAGACTGAAGTTCAAACCGATCGCTTGCATAACACTGTGGATTTGGAGTACAAGACACTTGGAGAATCACAGGCAGGTGTGAGGCATGAGTCTTCAGTGCTTTTTAAAGACTAGCACCTTTGCAAAGAGAAAAGGGTAACTAAGATGCACTGCACAGAACCTTCCTTCTCATCCATATTAAAAGCTGCCCCACAGGTCTTCACCACGTGGTTATTTTTTTATAGAGCATTCAAACTGGAGAATACTACATTTGTCCCAACCTTGCCATGAACAGAACCAAACCATTTCAATAATGCTTTAAATATTTAAATAGTATGACTAAGAAACACTTTGTTTAGGGTATTGCTGCTTACAGCATGCTGCTCTCTGCTTAAGCAAACACCTTTCTCAGCCACTTTTCAAGAACCAGTTGGAAAGGGCCAAAAGGTGAACTTTAGCATTGACAATGATTTATTCATGCAAAACAGCTGAAATGCAAGCAGTATATTCCCATCACCCAGACAGCTGACAACATGTCAGTCACCTTTATCAATTGTTTCAGTACCTCCTGTCAGCTGCCATCAATCTTTGAAATAAACACTATATATAAACCGCACAGGCAAGTGGCTGCCAAATAAACCATGGGTTAAGCACTATTCACCTATTATGCAGTTTGGTGACAAGGGTTATTTTGACCAGAAGCCTAAATTCAAAGTGAACACAGACCTTCAGGCAAGGCACATCTTGACAGATATACACAGGGATGTTTTGGGTGTTTTTAATATTCCCAGCAGGAAAATATCTCTTGGCCACCTCAGTCCCACCATCTGGTGGACTGACCACAGCAGTGTGCTCCTGAAAACAGCCCTAGTGCTCACACCACCAGAGATAAGCCTTACTCGTTTCTTGGGTGGAATGAGTGGAAGGTGAAAGGGAAATGGAAACAAAAGATGACATGTCCAAATGGGACAGAGCAGCTCAGATCAGTTTCTGGGACTAGGAAGGTCAGATGAGGAAAACCACCAGGCTCCAGACACAGCCCAGCTGATGCCCTCACCTCACTTGCAGAGTCCCAAATCACAATTACCAGCTACTCACAGCTCAACCACCCAAGACCTCCTACCACACTGGGAAAATCTGATCCGAGATCTCCCTTACATAATGATCCACAAGTGCAAGGCGAGATGGAGACCACTCTTAAAAATGCAAGGGCCATGTCCCACTTACCCAGGCAGTTTCATCTTTGCATTAGAAGAACAAGAGAGAATGGTGTGCCACCAGTGGGAAAAAGATGGGAACTAATGGTGGGAGGGAAGGAAAAAATCCTAAAGTGCCTGTTTGAAGGTTCTTACTTTTTGAACCTGTATGAAAGATGTGAAAAAAACAGCTCTCTTTCAAGAGTGTAAGCAAGCAGATGAAGGTGAGTTGACAGCACAATACAACGTGTCCTATAAAAACATTTTAAAACTATATCCTCATAACTCAGCAGCCATCAGGTACTCGATTCCTAATTCTTCATTGACAAAGCTTGTGAGAGAAAAAAGACCCATTGTCTTCCTGCCTTAGCTGCCATACTTCCACTACAGCCCAAGTAGATGCAAACACCAAATAGTGGAATAGCACCGCCTTTCTACAATAAGGTGAATTTGGTAATAACTGAGGTACAGAGGTGAATTGCAAACCCATGTGAAGAAAGCAAGTACTCAGTGTAGATTGCCATCCTTTCCCTCATTTCAGGCCCCATGCACATTTTGTTTCCACCTTGCAAGATAATTGGCCGAGTTGCCTATTTTCTTTGAAATCCTCCTGTGTGTCGCTGCTCAGCTCCCAACCTAAATAATAAAAATATCCTGCCGAGTATGACAAGGATCTGCTGTTATTGAGGGGATTGATGTAGCACTGCAGAAACCCTATGATAAAACAGTCTTAACGTACAACTTAATATTATAAGGATTACCAAACCATACCAGTTGCTGAGGTTTTTCCCCCACCTCTTGTCTTTTCAGGCTGCAGCTATAACATTCCAGGAGCTGTTTAAATATCAATGGTCCCCGATTTCAAAGTGGCACTGCACAATTGTCCGTCTGCAGCTGGAGGCTTCAAGAAGCAAAAGGAACAGTATTTTTCTGTGGGTTGATTAGCTCTCAGATATTAGGAAGGATGAATAGTAGTGCTCAGATCTTAACCCCAGCAGGGTTAAGTACATTATGGTCCTTGAGTGACTCACAAGTCCACTAAACAATTTCGAAGGCAACTGCATCTACAGGGAGGAAAGGGAGAGTTTGACGGTCACTCACTGAAATGAGGCTTTTATTTCTCGTAAACACAGGTGAAATCAAGACTAAGAGTGAGTGTGACAGAGATCAGGAAACGGCACCCATTTCAACTGGTCTGGTGTCTAGATCTGGCTATATTGCATGCTCCTCCCTGGCATCTAGGCTTGTGGTCCCTACACAACAGGGATAGCAGGACTGAATCATACACTGGGGAGCAGACCTGTGCTTTAGTTCCTTTAGTTCAGTCACAGATAAAGAACAACTGTTTCTTTAAGTCCTATGGCTCTGCTCAAGGATGAGATGAAGAACATTGCATAAAGGACACTGATAACGAAAGGGTGGTAGAGTGACACTACAAATGAGAAGCATGGCTCCATCATACAATGCAATTGTCTTTCAAGCTAGGAGGAGGAACAGTACAGTACTAGTTGAAGAGACATGGGAGATAACTCCTGCAGAGTCAGAGTGCCTTGCAGACACACAGATTATCCAGCAGATGTCTAAATTCTATGTCCTGGAAAGGATGTAGTCCCTAGAGGGATTACAATTGCCGTTTGGCATTATACTGTCTGGGTTCTCTGGACATAGTCTAGTCCCTCTGGCAGTTTCCAGGCTCCATGAAAACCAGCAGCTATTCCAAAATCTGAAATACTCAAGCATGATTCAGAGAGCTTTTGACAGTAAATTCACTTCCATATTGCATCTGATGCAGCTCAAAAGGATTAACCCAAAAGATCTTGGAAAGCACACAGTAACACAGAAACATTCACCCGTGAGTCCTCTACTCACACAGACACATTTCTAGTGCATCTACCTGACAGTCATATGAAAAGACATCTATTAGGCAGAACTGGCACCCTGTTGCCCTTGCCAGAGCTGTTTGGTTTGCTTTCACAGCATCATTTTGGCCAGATTCCTCTGGCCCATCTAAAAGCAGATTTGGAGAGAAGACACTTAGAACATGTGCCTGTTGGCCCAAAAAAATGCCACATTCCCTTTTCCATGGATAATTTCTCCAATTATTATTATTTCTATCCATTGCCTATAAAACTCAGGGTGAAAAGCTGGTCTCATGGAAACAAATGGCAAAACTCTTGCTAATGTCTCCATAGCCAAAGCTACCCCCATGGTCTTCCAGATGTTCTGTACCTCAGCCTTGCCAAGCTGATTCCCTCAGACTTTTGCAGGACTACTTACCTCAAAGAGAGGAACATGCCATATTGCATTTGACAGAGATTTCCCTCAGTGTCCTGGTCATGACTCACCATTCAGTATCCCAGTATCCATTTACTGATAGCAAATAAAGTTGTCTGACATGGATTTCATATTACACCAGGGGATTTATGACAGGTCAACACTTTCTGCTCGAGTTGCTAATTGGAAGTAAAGTCACTGTCTGATTTTAACACTAGGCAGACTGGCAGGCAACCTAAACTTGTTGTCTGACCTATGCATACTTGGTACAACCCTTCTTCGTTTCTAAAAGCTTCTCCTGCTTGCTATTTTTTTGTGTTCCCTCGTATGTATGTTGCTGTAATACGGTCTCAACACAACATGTTCCTCTATTTGGGGAGCACAGTGATGAAAGCATTTGGCAGCAAGGGTGCCTCAGCCTCTCATGAGTCCTACATGAAAGGTAATTGGCCATTTGCCCTGTTTGGAGCACCAAGACAGAGAGAAAGCCAATCATGCACATCTGGCACTCGCAGCTGTCACAACAGCAGGAAGGAGAAAAGCAGTTTCCAGATGTGCCAGATGTGCACTTCAAAGCCAACTGCAATGATTTTCTTTAACCTGCAAGAGCAGACTTTTGGCATTCGAAAAAGATCACAGTTCAGATATCATCAAACTGTAATCTTGTCCCTTATCCGAAGACTGATTGTTGTACCACACTAAATATTTTTATGAACACATTAATTACCAGCGAGATTTGGAAATACCCCAGAAAGGAAAATAGAGCTTATACCAAATATTATTCAAATCTTATGCTCAGCCTCCATCGGGACTATAAAAATGTGCAATGAGATTATATGCTGAATGAGAGAGAGAATTAAAACAGTTTACCCACACATGCTGCCTAGAAGGTATGAAATGGCTTCACATAATTTTAACAGAAGTTAAAAGTTTTGAGCTGGCAAATATTTTCATAATTGGAGTTTTCATTATTAAAAGGAAAATTGTTAAGAAATAATCTTTATTAGAGCCAAGAAAAACTTATAAAGTCTCTCCCCCCATGCTGGTAATTAAATTCCATAAAATTAAGACTTAATCCATTAGCTAAGCAAATCCTTGTATATTTAACAGACAAGCAATATTCCTCACATATTAAATGTACAATTAATAATACATACCATTGTAGTTCTTATTATGCTGAGTTGACAAGGTCAACACCAATTATACCATAGGAGCACTTTTACCCCAATTTTAAGTTTTATCTCATACACTAGTTTTCATTAAGGTGTTAAATGAAAAGAAATCATCATTAAATAATAAAAGAAATTATCAGCCAACCAAGCAGGTAGCGAGTGTCTTTTCATGTTGTTAAATCCTTCAGGGAAATCAGTCCTATGTTCTCAGCTGTTGTAGCAATTATCAGGGGATGGGGAAAATGGGGTTTGTAAAATTCCACACAACACTTAAATGTATATCTGTTGGACCTAATATCTGATTTAATACTAAAGACACAAAAACAACATTAACAACAAGACAAAATCCATTCTCACCTTCCAGCCAGCGTAACTGGCGATCTTAAAGGTAAGGGACTATGTGTACCTGACAGGGAGAAGGTTATAGAATATGACAGCTTTAATCTGTTATTTTATGTCTTGCAGAAAGGTTTCATTTACACTTGTAAGTAAAAATATTAATGGTTTTGCTCAGAGACTAGGGACAGAGGAAAGTTAACATGCCACAGGAGAGAGGTTCGGACCATGTCTGAGACCAAAACAAGGAGGTAACAAGTTGAAATCATTCCAGCCAGACATGATACTGCATTCCAAGATCAAGAAACCCAGCATTTCATTCAATATGCATATTAGTTAGTTAAGTGAAGGCTGAGAACAAGACCTAGAGCTAGACAGGACCCATGGAGCCAGGGTTCAGGCAGATGTCACTGCATTGATTATCCTTTGGCAACATGTCCAGCTCTATTAAAAATTAAATTAAAGAAAGCTCAAATTGCCCAGGTAAAATTGCTACAGTGACATCTGTCCAAACGTGCATGTGCCTGAAGCGCCAGTGCCCAAAATGCTCACGGGGATAGGATGTTAATTCTAAGATGAATTACACCAGTGGACAAGTAGGGTGTGTGTGACAGACTGTGTGCAGCAAGTAGAGTGTATCCAAGCTGAATTTCCAGCCCTTGCTGTTAACCACTTCTTTGCTCAGACAAATACTGGGGTATGCACACCAGCCATTCCTCACCTTTTGAGTAGGGCAGGGGCACAAGCTAACAGAAAGACCTAATTGATCTCTTCTCCCTTTGGGGTGAGTGATAGGACAAGGAGAAATGGCCTTAAGCTGCTCTAGGAGCATTCGGGTTGGATGTTGGAGGAAACTCTTTGCTGAAAGGGTTGTCAGGCATTGGAACAGCCTGGCCAGGGAGGGGGTTGAGTCACCATCCCTGCAGGTGTTTAGGAGAAGGATAGCTGTTGCACTGAAGAACATGTTTTAGTGGTGCTCATAGGCTAGGAAAAGGTTGGACTTCATGACCTTGAAGGTCTCTTCCAGCTGAAGCTGTTCTATAATCCTTCCCTTTCTTCCCAGAATCATTCAATTACTGAATACTAAGCATGGTACAAGGCAAACTTGGCCAACATCGTATGATTTAAAGGCTTAAAAATATGAAGGCCGGAATCATGCTAAGACTGACATTTACTCTGAGTAGTTTTACACTTTAAATGGCAAAAGCACCTACAGCTGGCAATACCTGCTCCCCACCCTCCATTGCAGATGCATACAGAAATGAACACAGTACTGATGCTGCACTTGCCCATAACTTTTCTGGTAGTAAATGAAATACATCACAGCACTAGGAATATTGTCCTACAGCAGCAAGGAATTTCTTCAAAAGCTGCTGCTCTTTTCATTCCCTCGTTCAAGACACTGGGAATGTGAATCTATCATGTCTCTAATGACAACCTGAAGGTTTACCTGAAGTATATTGTGTTAACTACCTACACTTCTGTGCAAAACAAAGCTTGCCAGCATCAATACCCTTATTAAAAAGAATTTAATGCAAAACGGAAGAGCCATTACAGCTGCCTGGTAGGGATGCTGCTACTATTTGAGGAACAAAGATTGGAAAACTGAATCACCCATGTCACTTGTAGGCAGTTGAACGTGGGAATGTGCAGTTAGCAGACAGAAAGTCACTGAATTACATCTAATGGAAAAGCAAAAGATAGTGAAGCTGCACAGTGTTCCCTGGGGAAACAAGAGTGACAGGAAGGAGGAGGAGTCATGTGGTAGAGCTGCAAAGCAGGAGGAAGGACAGGGTATAGAGGAAGAAAAAAGTGAAAGTTGGTGGGAATCTAACATCAGAGCAGATAGAGAGATCAAACAAAGTGAAATGGTAATATTAATTTTTAAACACAAAGAAAGTACTAAGGTAAATATAGCTGAAAGTAGTTCTTTCTTTTGGACAAGTATTTTTTCAATTGTCACAGAGCATTAGGAAGTCAGACATAGCAGTCTTGAAAACCACACCCTTCCACCTCGAATACCACCACAGCTTTGCATTGAGCATCATCTCAGATTATCCAAATTCTTGGTGTGGATAAAGTGGGCTTTGATGACACACTACAGTGCGGCATTCTCTTTGAAAGGTTTTTAATGGTGTCTGCGTACCCTCTCTGGGCTCTGGGTCATTCTTGGATTCGGAGCTGGTTTCTTGAGCACAAAGTGCTATAGATGAGCTGTGACTACTAGAAGGAGGGTAATCTCATTTCAAGACTGCTGTTGGTGAGGACAGATAAAGCAACTGACAGATGGGGTATAGTCCAGCCTTGTGTAAATTTTTCTTGCTGGAAGATGTCCAGATACTTTTTTTCAAAAAGTATGACAGAGAAAGCCAAAGAGGTTCCAACATGAGAAAGAGTAGAAAAGTTTCAATAAACCCAAATATAGCATCATTTGAATTTCACTGAAACAGAGGACTGAATTAAAGCTTTGCCTTAATCATGTAATGTGTCTGCAACTTTTTGCGATACTTAGGATGACCCTCTCCAAGTCACTTCCACTTCACCAAAAACCTACTGGCTGCAGCTTTTGTCAATGAGAGAAGACTTATCGTATCGGTCTGACATCCAGGTCACATCCTGCCAACACCCTCTAATGATCTCCCTCTTTGTGCAGAGCAGCAGATATCAATGTAGCCAGAGAGAAAAATTTCCACTACTGCTGTGTAAGCTGTATTTGATCAAGCAAAAACTTCTGGTCTTCTTTGTGGGTACTAAAATCCCTAAAAACCAGAAACACAAGTACTTCTGTGTCACCCCTTTTTCCCAATCTGTATCAACCTTTGTTTGGGAATCATGGGTCTCTCTGAATTGTTCAAGCCAGGACTTTCCTGTCCTGGCTTTTGATTTATGAAGTACTGAACACACACAAGCTCTACAAACTGATGTGTTATTTACCAAAAGAATTTAACAACTCCTACGAATTAATGCTTGTCCAACTCTAGAAGTATTTATATCTTGACAGCTTCTCCCTGGGCCATGCATGGACTCTGATGCAAAGACGTAGGAACAATATTTAATCTTCCAAGTTTGAGTTCTGAATTTATTTTTTGAAAACAAGGGTAGGTTCAGAAAGTGACAGTCTTGCCAGAGACTTCATTTAAATATTAGCAATGCTATCTACAGCATCAGCAGATAAAATAAGGCCTGCTATTTGTATTTCACCTACCCTACAAACAGGTAATGACCTACTGAATATCAAAGTCAGGACACAATGGATTATACAGCACAAACATGTCTGTTTCTATAGTAGTTGTCTCTAACCTTGTACACTTTATAAAAAGTCACAGAATAAATTAGCTTGAATAAACAGAACTTGTCTTTTTGCAATGCAAATATGCAGTTTGTGTAAGTTTTACAGCCACAGCCCCAAAGGATGAGCAGGGTATCTGTTGGGAAGTTATACTTCTGCCTACCTAGGTAGTATATCTCACGACACAGCCCTGGGGACACCTTCAGCAGGTAGACTGCTACAGTATTGCTTTTACAACGATTACACAAATATATAAAACAGGAAAGAGGGACAGATGTTTTGATAAATTCTTGAAATTATTAAAAATTCTCACCTTTTCCTCTTTTGGATGTAACGGTGTTCACCTTATAACTAGGATGTGTAAGAAGATTAATTACAGATTGATCACCTGAGCATCACAAAGCCAAGAGGTCTCCACTTTATTTAGGTTAAGCCTTATCTATTGAGGTCAAGTCTTATCCTCTGTATGAGGTTACATTTAAGCTGCCAAGTATCCAGCTTGCTCAGAGCTATCTACTCCACCCCAAGTACGAGCTCAGAAATCCTGTTTTGTCATTAGTCCCCCACTAACTAATTTGATAGTCAATATAAGACCTAAAATGTACTCCAAGCCATGCCTCATCTGCATAACTTAGAGACAGGGAGATAAAAATACTCCAATAAGTGAAATTCTTTATTCCTCTCAGCATCTTCAATACTGCAATGTGCTTGAGAGCAATTCAGATCTCAGAACAGTTCACTTACTGTACTGGTATTAAAAGTTAAAATAGAGGGTGCCGATGACAACGTATGAAAAAACAATTTATAACTCTAGAATCTTTGACTGACGAAATGCATTTAAATGGTAGAGGGCTGAAAAGTACCCTATAAAACATGCCAGAATCTGAAATAAAAAAAACCACCCCAAACCCCATTATGTAAGTTCTTCAAAGATTTATTCTCTCAATTACCAATCAAAAGAACTCATAAAGGAAAAGTCAGTAGACCATGAAGGATTAGAGCTGTCTGCTAAGAAAGATGCACACTTGGCAGGCCCCGTGCATTAAACAACCGCATTTGACACCAATCCTTGGCCCAAATTACATCTGACAAACAAAGTTCTCTACTGTGAACTATTTTGATTTAAAAAATGGAAATAACAGCCCTCCTACACACACCTACCACCATCCACAGCACCACACCCCATTAGGATTTTAGCTAAAAATTAGTCTTCACTGGCTGATTCTTAATTTCTGCTTATAAGGACCCAGGAAAAAACTGAAGCTGAAGGCTGACTAGGTTTTCTTCCCAATTTTTCTTTTCAGCAAAAACCCAAAAGGATTAGGAATGTTATAGTAGTTTCTGCATAAATTTTGCACAAGTCTTACTTAAAGAGATATCTGTATAGATATATAGATACATATATAGATATAAGTTCAAGCAATACTTAATATACATATTTAATTTGAGGAAGAGTTGTATGTTTTCTACTGGGGACTGCCTTACTTTATTTCTTGGGTTTTGACAGGACAATGAAGGGTGTTAAGTTCAAGCACAAGTGTATCCTCTTTTCTTAAGTGGTAATCCTGCTTTATGGGCTACGCAACTTACCTACCTAAATGTAACTGTATTTCATTGGATTGGAGTTTACCCAGGGAAGCAGTCTGTATGAGTTGCTTTTCTTTCCCTACTGCAAGTCTGCTGCTTTCCATGAAGGATGAATTAAAGAGTACTCAAGTGTCACAAGCAGTTAAGAATTACCAGCCTCCGGATATCACATACTTGGAACAAGTCCAGCTAAAGCTCAGTTATCAAGTATCCTCTAGGTTGGAGGCTTCTCATTCTCTCTAGTGTCCAGTACCTCTTGATACACTCTTTGCTCTTCCAGTGGTCTTCCAGTCTGGTCTAGTAAATGTATCACTCAACAGGGACTTGGGAAATATGGTTGTCACTTCATTTCCCCATACACCCAGTTCTTCCTTATTTATGTAGTTCATAAAGTCATCGTGTCACTCCTATCCATGTATCATGCATATCAGCTTTACATATCTAAAATAATCAAAACTGATTATTACCTCAATAAGAACAATATTTATCATCAGGACAGCAAAAGGTGCTGGATTATGAGGTAAAACAGGTTTTTTTTCAGGCATGTCTCTTAATGTCTGTTCACAGATTATTTTTTTTCTCTTGGTAACTGGTGTCATAATATTCTCCCAGTCTAATGATGGACTTTGTTATGTTGAAAGGATCCACTCCATATTTATGCCCTTTCCCCACCCCCAAGATCTTTAAAAGAGCTATTTTGTCAAATTGTGCTAGAGGAGTTCTTTAACTATTTTATCACATTAAGTAGGCTTCTAAAGTAATGTAATTAAGGTAATGGAGCCCTTTTTCTTTTCCTGGAAAAGAATAGAAAGAAACTAGCATAATTTTTTCACTGTTTTTTTGGCTGGCGTTTTCCCCTTCCTTTATCATTTGGAGCATCGTTACTGAGGATGTGGCAGGCAATATATCCCTGTATTAACAAGGTCACTCAGTCACAAAATCCTATTAGTGGTGAAAATGACAGAACGGAGTTGTGTAGTGACAAATAAGGCAGGTTCTCACCTCGTGTACAGAAGGTCTCGGGTTCAAATTTACACAAACGGAGAAGAAAATGCATCTGCAACTCACATCCCTTCTGCACAACTCTGAGGCATCCTCAGCTTTCTTACTTAGACAATTAGACAAGGAAAATCCAATGAAGTCAGTAGCTTTTGAGCTATACCCTCATATAAAACTCCTATATGTCACCATAAATGCTACAGAATATTTATTGAGCAGACCAGCCCTTTTTTCAGTGCTTATGTGTGATACCAGTACGGTCACAGATTTTAGAGCAGAGAGTGCAACAAGCTAGAAGCCCATAATTCATTTAAAGCAGGTTGTTACACAAAAGCTTTGCTATCTAAATGAAAGACTAGATGAAAAGTTCCTAGGCACAGCCTTGAGAAAGAGGTCTAATCTGTGCCTCTAGCAAGCCTCTCCACATTACAGTTCTTTCCATGCTTTCTCCTGGTTGCTGCACATAGCAATACAACCAGCATTTACCAGTGACACAGGGCAGACTCCCCTGGGCAGCTAGATAAGGAACCAAATCCCACTGCTAAGCGGTGCCCCAAGGGAGCATTCAGATCATAGAATCATCAAGGATCAGAAGGAACCTTGAAAGATCATCTAGTCCAATCCCCCTGCCACAGCAGGATCACCTAGACAAAGTCACACACGAACACATCCAGGCAGACCTTGAACGTCTCCAGAGGAGACAAGTCCACAACTCCCCTGGGCAGCCTGTTCCAATGCTCCATTACCCTCCCTGGGAAGAAGTTCCTGCTGATATTGATATGGAAATGTTCTCTGTTCCAGCTTGCACCCACTGCCCCTTGTCCTATCACCAGATGACCTTGAGAAGAGCCCGGCTCCATCCTCCTGACACCCACCCCTCACATATTTATACACATGAATGAGGCCACCCCCCAGTATCCTCCAAGCTCAAAATACCCAGCTCTCTCAGCCTTTCCTTATAAAGGAGGTGCTCTACTTCCTTCATCATCTTCACCTTCCTTCATTGCTCTACACTGGACACCCTCCAGCAGCTCTGCATCCTTCTTTAACTGAGGGACCCAGAACTGGACACAATACTCCAGATGTGGTCTCAGTAGTACAGAGTAGAGTGGGAGAAGAACCTCTCTCAATCTGCTAACCACCTCCCTTCATGAAACAAATAACAGGAGCACAAAGAACAGGTAAACTGTTAATAATTCTGCTGAAAAAAAGCAAACAAGATTAAACCTTCCTACAGACCAAAAATCATAGCAGTTCCACAGGCTGATGAATTCGTGAACAAATCTGATTAGAGCCAGATGAAAAAGGCAGGCTCACTTTCCTCAATTCCCCATCATATGTCTAGTCCCTAAAAAACTTCAGGGGCTTTCAGCAATACACATTCTACTGTTTTCAGAAACCTTTTCCTGCTTGTAAATAATTACTATTTTTTGTATTTGTTGAAAAACGATAGAATTCTTGTTTGAAAAATGTTGTATTAAACATTAGTTTGTTTAAACAGGTGTTCTTGAGAAAAGTTTTAATTAAGCCTGTCACTCAGCTAAACATGAATATTTACTGGGGTAGAAGAAATAAACAACCCCAAAATTACTGTAAAATATGATTCCTAGCTTGGAAAGTACTTTGAATGGAATCTGTAAGAGTTGAGGGTTACAAAGTCAAATCCAGAGACATGGTCCATCAAGTGCAGAGAGAATTTGACATCTGAAGAAACCCAGTTGTTTCCAGAATTATTCTCTCTATGCCCATGAACCTGTGAGGGGATGTGGTGCAGGACTTAGAAACTCCAAAGTCCTAGTGAATTTTCCACTTCAGGGTCACACTGAACTTTAGTACTGCATCGAGATCTGCAGTCCTCAGTGCAAGGAGGACTTGGAATTATTCTAGCATGTGTAGAGAAAGCCACAGGGATGATTAGAAGGCTGGACCACCTCTCCTGTAAGGACAGGCTGAAGAAATTGGGGCTGTTCAGCCCGGAGAAGGCTCCAAGACAACCTTATAGTAGCCTTCCAGTACCTGAGTGGGGGGCTACAGGTAAGCTGAAGAAAGACTTTTTACAAGAACTGTAGTGATAGGACAAAGGGGACTGGTTTCAGGGTAAAAGAGGGTAGATTTAGATTAGATATTAGGAAGAAATTCCTGTGAGGGTGATGAGGCACGAGAATAGGTTGCTATGGGAGACAGTGTATGACAGGTTGCATGGGGCTCTGGGCAACCAGGTCTAGTGAGAGGTGTCCCTGCCCATGGTAGGGGGTTGGGACCAGATGATCGCTGAGGTTCCTTCCAATCTAAGCCAGTCTATCATTCTGTGTTTTACTTCCAAAGAAATTAAGCTCAGTTTGGTTCTATAAGCTCTCCATTTAGTACAGAAAGAGACCACATACAATGAACATCAAAGAAGTGCACTTTAGATTTAGTCAGAACTCTAACTGTTCATCACTTGGCTCTTCTTTCATAAATTATAATGTTTCCATGCTTTATTCAGAAGCAGCCCAATGCAAAAATGAGAGCACACTCTAATTACCAGAACTACCAGGCACGAGCTGCTGGAGGCAAAGCCATGGACAGAGAGATAGATGCTCACTGGAAGTACTGGGCAGCAGTACAGATACAGACACAAATTGGGTCACATACTGCGCCTGCCATCAGGAAATGGCCCAACTGAACTCTGTCTCCCGAGAGGCATCCAGATGAACACTTGAGTCTTATCCAGCCACATTAAAGCTGCAGAAACTCACATGTTCCAAATCCTACTTGCAGGAATAGCCAGAATTAGGTGAGAGGAGCAAAGTTGACATTTGAGGAGGATCTGGGAATAGAATATAGAACCTCCATCTCCCTTGAACCTTGATGCCCCATCTGTTCTCAGCAGGTATGACTGAAGATCCATTACTAAGGCTGACATTTGCACAGGTTGGACGTGGTTGCAGATACCAAACCTAACACGTAACAGAAAAAAACCTTTCCCTTCATTAACACGCTGCTGAAGCTTTAAGAGCCATTATCCATCTCATGCAGAGACTTCATAGACATAGCTGGCCTTTCACTGAGGAACAGCAAATGACAATACTTCAAGTCTAAAGACGAAGATATTTTTAAGGTACTCATTTCAAGGAAATTTTCACAGAAACGTTAGCACCCGTTGTTATAAATCAGGCTTTATGCATCATCTGTAATGTAAGCTCAGTCTTACTGAGCACATGTGCAACAAGGGAGGTCAATTCTCATCAGGTACCTTCCTCGTGCCTAGAAAAACAGGATCATGAACACACTTAGGCTTTCCAGGCACTGCCCTTCACGTTCTTATTTACACTGAAAAACATTTCTATTTTAAAGAAATTTAATGCATTAGAGCTCTTGTTTTATAGACCAAGAACAAAGTCCTAATTCTGGTCACATCAGTGTGTGTTTTGCCTTTTGAGATTCCATTGCAGAGGGGATTATAAAAAGTCAAACCTGCAAAATATTTTGACGACTTTGCAAAAGCCTTTCACCCCAGAAATACGTAGATACATAATTCTCAGGGACTGCATCAGAGTAGAGCCAGTCAACTGAAATAGTAGAGCAGAAAAGGCATGCAGGTCAGAGTCCCAGACTGCAAATGGGAGTCTTCCTGTAGCTCTCCCTAGGGTAGAGGCCATTATTTTTTTGTATGTTCCTTAGCAATCTCTGATAATTTACAAGAACCTGTGAGGAGTGATTTTCTCCAGGTTCTGGGGGACACCATGATCACCCAACACAAGCATTACCAGCTCCAGGTGGAGACTTGGAACCAGAAGGTACTTGAAGAAGTATCTGTTACCAGGACACACATGAGGAAGTTTGCTGAAGGCAGCAGTCTCCTGTCTATTTGGATACAAAATGCCCTAGAGAAAGGCAACTCAGGACTCCAGTGGGAGCCAATGCAGCTCATCACCTTGTGAAGAGCACACTGCCTGATTTGATCTGACTGCTCAGAGCAGAGGTCATAGCATCCTGCTGCTTCGCTTTTGATTCAGGATGCACCGATGATACGCATAACAGAATAATGCACTGGCAATGGGACTTTGGCTAGTCATCCACAGGGATGAATTTTCACCCTACTAAGCAAAATCTGCAGAACAGGGCAGGTATATTTAGTTAAAAACATTCCATCTAATGGATAGAAATTGTGTTAAATATTTCCTGTATTGCAATTTCAGGCTGTCAACATTTTTAGCCGAATTTGTTAAGATGTAAATTGAGGATAAGTTAACTTTTGAAAGAAATTTCCAGATACTTTCCTTTTCTTATTTTTATTTACCCTGAAATTAGATCTTATTGCAATTATATACAGCTATACATATATACACTATACATATATATTTATGCATATATATTTATGCATATATATATTGCAGTTACAAAACTAGTTCTGTAGGATAACTTTCTCCACAGCCTGTGGTTCCTCATAAGCAAAAGACACACAAAATATTCTTACAGTTCTTTCCTCTCTCAACATTCCTCAAGGTGAACTATGATTTCTTTTGAGAGCTTTGCTTGCAGAAAAGTCAGGATTTTGTGAGAGACAGAGGCAAAAATATTAATTGCTTTTTCCCACTTTACTGACAGCTCCAGTAGCAGCAAATGCTATTGCAAAGAAGGAGAAAAGCCTCCCACCATCAATTGCAAGATCACATCAGTCCTGAAGTCAGTTCAACCTTTGTTGTTTTTCCCAACTTCCTTCCCTGGTAAAATCACAGGGAGGGTGTAGAGGCATCCTTTGATAGAAAGATTACAGAAAGTCAGGAGACGACAATCACCAGACAAATTTTGTGAAAGAGTGAAAGCTCTTTATGGAAGCGTGATATTTCAGATCCTGGAAGGAAACAGAAGGGAGAGCGACAACAGGAAACCAGAAGAGAAATTACATTTTCTCTTTTTTCTTCACAAGAGATTAACTTTCTTTCAAAAGGGCTGATTTCAAAACAAAGGGCTGCATTATTAGATGCTGACTTCATGCCTTAGAAACAACAGATAAGACAAAACCATATAATATTTGCCATCTAGAATATTTGCCATCTAGAATAGAATATTGATTTTTTTTCCCCACCAGCCTGCCAAACAAAGGCTGAGTTAAAGCAGACAGTGTGGCTACTCCGGGTCACTATAATTCTCTTTAGATCCTCTCCTTGTCAAAAGCAATGATATCAAAGCTGCCCTTTTGTTCCCCTTAATTTGATCAAATGCACTCCCCACCTTCGAGCTTCCCTACCATCTTGTGCAAAGATGAAGAATAACTCAGAGACTTGGACTCAGACATATCTATAATCATGAGAACTCAAAGAGCCAGGGGAGGTCTCCGCACAACTCCATCCTTTCAGACAGCCTACACTTACCTGGGAAATGAAGTGTGACGTGAATGAGAATCAGGCTTTGCAGACTAATTGATGACAACAGGTAAAAGTAACGTGCCATTTTTCATCTAATTGTTTCACACAATAAAAGAGAACAGTCTGAACCCTCACCTGCACAAGTCTGTAAATATTGAAGGCCAGAGGTAACTGTATGCTGTTGCATTCAGTGTCTCCTGGGCATACACCCAGAAGAGCCTCAGACTGGAAGTGAGACTGAGTAGCTCCATTTTAGCTCTTAGTTTTGAAGGGCCTCATGAAATAAGAGGTGTCCTGCCTCCATCCCCCAAGGACCAGGAACTGCCAAGCTTGCTGTGTAGCTGCTCCCTCAGGCTTTACAAAAAAAAAATAAGAGACCTAACAGTTGCCTTCAAATAGGCAGCTGCAGGGAAAATATTGCCTCCACCCCAGGCTGCGTCAAAAAGAGCTAGAGTTTGTCCCATGGGTACTTCAATGACTTGGTCCAAGGGGGATTTAAAGCTGCCTCTCCCACAAGGGTGGCATTTTTCTTGCTGTGGGAAGTAGAAGCAGCTCTTTTACCTCCCCACAGTCACTACTAACTGATGTAAAGGTGGAACATATCACAAGATTTAGGATATTCTTCAGGTACAGAACCAGAGCTTCTTCAGGAGGCACGTGGAGATGAACAGCTGGTGGGATGATTTTTCATGGGGACTTCGAGGTTTCCTTGTTTTGCCTTTTTACATCTTACAAGCTCTAAATATAAATCTCAGATCTATGATGCATTATTTCTTAATGCACCATTTCTTTATAGAAAAGAAAACCTGTGAGAAAACCATGCTGCCACAATTCTATTGCACATGGATTGCTAGAGAACACCTGTCCATCATTCTCTACTCATCAGGAATTTCTGATGCAATGGTAATGAGTAAAGAGCAAGTGATCGCAGAATCAAACTTCATCGTAGGCTTCACAAACAGTTTAAAATGAAATTACAGGAGAAATATTTCAGTTAAAAAAAAACCCACCAGAAAAGAGACTTTGCTATGAGCATTGGCTAGCTGAAGTTACATATGGTACAGAGGCCAGTGCTGAGTCACAGTCTCATAATGATTTCCAGTACTATAAAGCATTCTTTTATTATATTTACTTATTTGTATCTACCAGTTCTGACTGTGTTTTCCCCACCAAACCAGAGCTTCATAGTTACAGACACTGGTTGCACCATGCAAGTGACAATTGCATGCTGTCATCTGCAGAAACTGATAGCACAGACTGTCTTTGAGGTCATGGCTCATTTAAAATCTCAAAAGGAAGGAAAAGGGAACTAAGCGTAATATGTAAAAACAGGCTTCCTCTAAGAAACATCAGTATTATCAACATGAAGACTACCATCACTACTAAAGCTTTAATACTCAAGATATTGCTAAGGGTCTGTAGGAAAACATTTCTTAAAGTGAAGGAAAGTAAAATAAAGCAGTGATGAGGATTTAGTTAATACAGAAATATCTAAGCATAAACTGGAATCAGAATTATAAGGGATCAGAAGTGACCTCAAAAGATCATCTAGTCCAATCCTCCTGCCACACCAGGATCACATAGACCAAAGTCACACAGGAACACATCCAGGTAGGTCAGGAACATCTCCAGAGAAGGAGACTCCACAACCACCCTGGGCAGCCTGTTCCAGTGCTCTGCTACCCTCCCTGGGAAGAAGTTCTTTCTGATATTGATATGGAACC
>VZRI01001196.1:179989-255497 GCA_013397515.1 Upupa epops
CCCCAGAATGCTGTTGGCCCTCTTGGTCATGAGCACATTGCTGGCTCATGTCATCCTGCTGTCCACTAGGACCCCAGGTCCCTTTCTCCTACACTCTTGCCCATCAGGTCAATCCCTGACCTATCCTGGTCCCTGGGGTTGTTCTTGCCCAGATGCCAGACTCTGCACTGACCCTTGTTGTACCTCATTCAGTTTCTCTCTGCCCATCTCTCCAGCCTGTCCAGGTCTTGCTGAATGGCAGCACAGTCTGGTGGGGTGTTGGTGACACCACCCAGTTTGTGTCATCAGCAAACTTGCTGACAGCGCACTGTAATCCCTCATCCAAATCATTAATGAATAGATCGAAGAGGACTGGTCCCAGCGTCAATCCCTGGGGCACTCCAGCAGGTAGCAGTTACTCTTTCATCCAGTAATGGTGTTGGCCCCCAGAAACAATTATTTTGGCATTTTGAAATAACTTTTAAATAAACTTTAGGGAAAAAAAGTTGCTTCTCCCAATTTTTCTCAATAATCTGGGTATAAACTGAGTTTTGTCTCTCTTCTCCTCTTGTGAACAATGGCACGATGAGGCAAGTGGTTGTGGAAACTGACAAACTAAAGCAGGGCACTTGTGCATCTTCAGAAAATGAAAATAAATATATATTGAGGTAGAGCAGGGAGTAAAATGCCCAAGTCCCAACTCCCAATAGCCTTTTTAATGTCAGATTCACTGCTTCTCAAACACAGAACCTGTTCATTTCTGGATGTCCTTGCCAAACCACTGCTGAATGATGAGAGCCCAATGTTACACAAGCCTTTGGCAATAAGTGGTTCCACAAGAAGAACAGGGTTGGAGTCAAACTGTCAGGCTATCCTGGCTTCAGTATCAAAATTAAGGTGTTCTTTTTCATTAAAATGTTAAAAGGCAGACCCATTTTTTAGCAGAAGGAATACCATGTGAGCTGCATGATTTCACAGGAATGACCAGCTGTGAAACGCTTGAGAGCACCAGCTGCCTCATTTTTCACAGTTAACCTGACTGAAAGGGCTGGCTGCTCACTCCCCTTGTTCCTGGGGACTGTAAAGCCTTGGATCAGGGAAAGTTGCTTTCTAACCCTGAACAGTAAACACCAAAATATATTTGAGAAAAAAGTTTTCTTAGCGACTGGCAAAGTGTGAATAAGTTGTTCTGGCTGATCATTTATAGCCTTCATCTACATTTCAGGTATTAATAAAAGATTCTATAAGTATGTGAGGGGTGGGTGTCAGGAGGATGGAGCCAGGCTCTTCTCAAGGTCATCTGGTGATAGGATAAGGGGCAATGGGTGCAAGCTGGAACAGAGGAGGTTCCATATTAATTATCTGAAGGACCTTCTTCCCCTTGAGGGTAACGGAGCACTGGAACAGATTGCCCAGGGGGTTTGTGGAGTCTCCTTCTCTTGAGACATTCCAGACTCGCCTGGATGTGTTCCTGTGCCACTTGGTCTAGGTGATGCTGCTGCAGCAGGGGGATTGGACTAGATGGTCTTTCAAGGTTCCTTCCGATTCCCTATGACTCTACGACTCACTCTAGTGACTCTAGTCTTCAGTTTTGTTGCAATTCAGAAACAGTTAAGGAAAATGGCAAGACTTATGTCTTCAAATATATAAACACATATTTCTCAAGCTAACATTCCAAATACATTAGGTGAATAATTTATTGTGAGCTCAAGTGTTTAAAATAGTTCATTAGTTTTCAAAACAAGAGCCTTTCTGGCCTAGGGAGTTACATAAAGGTGGTGCGTTCTTTATTGTTTTAATATACCCTACCTACATAATTGCTGAAATGCTTCATTCTCAGTGTTTAATGTTCCTGTAGACAAAAGACTGTATGTAATCAGAACATGCTCGACATCAAGTATGCAGCAAGAAAAAGCAAGAATAGAAAAAGATAGGGGCTGGACTTGGATGATGTTTTGAGGTCCCTTCCAACCTGTAACAATCTGTGATTCTGTCTAATTGCTCAGGAAAAGTACAAAAGAAAGTCAGCAGCCCTCACTTCAAACTGAAAACTGTTCTAAGTGTTTAGACCGGCATTAATTAAAAAATAAATTATTAAAAACAGTATTTCCCATCTACTATCAACACCCTCAAGGTCAACAACACTGCTTCCCTGACTTCAATTGGACCAGCGCTGGATTTCCCTTGACTTTCAGCAAGGAGAGGTCCAGAGCACAGTACAGATAAGCAGATCGTTCAAATCAGCTGTTCCTAGTGTCTGCCTTCTTTTGAAATCCAAGCATACTTCACACAACTATGCCACAATTAATTGCTAAAATAGCCACAAAATACTGACAAATTTTCAGAGGCATTCATTTAAGAGAAGAATTTAGGAGCTGGCATAAGAACAGCTCTGTCAACATGCCTCTCCTGTTTTGATTTATTTTTAATCTTGCACTTTTCCAATACCTTTCATCCCTCTTTCCATACTCCTCCCTTTCAGGGAAAATGCACAGTGACAGTATAAACTTCATGGCAGCAGGAAGAATGAAAGGTTTATTTCAAAGTTGATCTGTGCTTTATTGTGTGTGTAGCTTTGTTAAGTACATACCGTATTTCTGAAATCCAGCTAGGAAAACCTAGAAAAGTCTTCCAATTATAATCCTTGATATTTCCCCTGAAGCTAAACCAAAGCCCCTTTGAACTAGAAAAGTGTCTTTCAAAAATGAGAAGGGCAAGACCTGAACTTTTCTACCTGCAGTCTTCTAGTCCAAGATTAGAGTTGGCTGGGCTTTTTCCCCCCTCCCGCCTTCTCCTCGAGGAAGAATACACCAATTTTTAATACAACTATTTTTAGCTAATCCTGCTTTCCTTTTTATCCTCCGTAGCCAGTGCCTGCACCAGCGATTCAAGCATTATTTAAGCTATATGTCTACATCAAAAGTGACAATTTCCCTGGTGTATATTGGCTGGCTGCACAGAGGAAGTAAATAAGAATTTGCAGCGCTTCTTGTCGAAAATCCCATCGTCACGGGCGTGTTTATTGATTGATTTTCCCAGGTATGTAAGGTATGGATTAGCCTTTGCTCATGTTAAAAACTGTTTCCATTAGGAAGTCAATGCCTCATAAGGTACAGATGGGTTTACCGTGCATGTATTCATCTGGAGCTCTCTCAAATGACTTCATGGTGGGGTTGCAGGGTGATTTCAGAGAGAAGAGCATTGATCATTCTTGCTTACATAGCAGGTAATGGGCTTCTCCCTGATGCCTTAGGTGCTGCTCGTAACAAGACCATAAAGATTGAGACTGTATACGTTGGTTAGTATAACTACCTTAATGCAGGTGGTTTAAAAAACTTATAGGTAGCATAAATGTGAGTTTTCTAGCATGAAGCATCATAGCAAGGTGCAGCAAGGGCTTAATGCTTAGAAAAGGAATAATTCCAGTTTCTCTAATACACTCTCATACCCATATGAAGAAAAGCAGTTCAGATTCCTACATCTTTTAAAAGCAGCACACTTTACGTAAAACCTATCGTCTTTCTGCTTGATCTA
Organism: Upupa epops; assembly: GCA_013397515.1. Taxonomy (NCBI): domain Eukaryota; kingdom Metazoa; phylum Chordata; class Aves; order Bucerotiformes; family Upupidae; genus Upupa; species Upupa epops. The sequence goes on from VZRI01001196.1 coordinate 183,503, forward strand.
TGGTTTTAAACATAATATTATGCCCAGAATCTGAACTAAAAAGGTAATAAAGATACTGTCTTCTGGGACCAAGACAGCAATGAAAATTCCATTTTCATAACTCACCAACTCCAAGTACAGCTTATAAAATTTATTCCCATGGAGTGTTTAACAACTAAACCGAGGAAAACACGTTCAAGTGAAATAATGCTCAGTATTTTAATTCGAGGTCTGCGAGGACAAGTAATCATGCATTTCTCTTAATTGCTTCTCACTTATTCCTAACACCTCTCCAGCAAATTAGACAAGAACCTTCAATGTATTACTGTAGTTGTGTCAAAGACCGTATATTACCCATTTTATATGCTCCAGCAAAAGTCCAGAAGCTACATAGAAGATAAACCAAAGTGAAGGGAAAAGCTTATGAAAGCAAGTCTCATGGTGCATTAACAAAGTTAAGAGTAGATATACCTGCTACAGAAGCACCCAAAGGCTTTAACCATAATACATGCCTTGCTATATCCAGCAGATGCTGAACAGTTTGTTGATTAAAGCACAGGTATAAAGCTTTACATCTGAATGCCCCAGACATTCCAGAGCTACAAGGTAACCAGCCAAGACCTCAGTTCAATTGTTTCAGTGTTTTAACTTAAGGACCTCTTGCTGATGGAATGACTTTCCAACACACAAGGAGTACTGATACATAGAAGGTGATGGACACTTTCTTTGGGCACTGAAGCCTTGAGTATCATAGTTAAGACCCTTGTGTTGGGATTAAAACTTTGCCTCCCAGACACATAGCAAAGATGCATACAATGAACACTGAAGGGCAGTAAGGTACAGTGGGTCCCACAGGCCACTCAGATAGTGCAGCTGGTTAGTACTAGATAAATCTGAAAAGCAGTAAGTTTGAAAGTGAGACCTAAAGACAAGAGTAAGAATATTCACTGGCTCAAAAGACAATGTCCAATCAAAAAAGCAAGGCAGAACTAGCAGCTAGGTATGAAAGCCTTCATGTGTTCTCACAAGGAACACAAGGATGTTGGTGGACACCAGGTTCTCTTCACTCCGAAAGCAAAAACCTTTGGAGCATAGGCTAGCACTGCCTTAGCAATAGTCACCTTGGGAGATTTGAGGATAACTCATTTTGGTGTGATTAGCATGGAAAAAGCCACTAATATGCTCTCTTTAGCATCAGGGGTGAAATATAACTAAATTGCAGTAGTTAAAGACTTTTTTTAGACATAAGGAACATCTAGATATAGAATAGTTCAAATATTTTATGAGCAACAGCAAAAGGGAAACAAGAGCCTCATTCAGGACACTTCCTGTGTTTGCAGGTATAGAAAAAAGTGGTATCGATTTGCTGGTTTGGCATTAACAAGAAGGACAATGTCCTCCACTTAGCAGGGAGCGTCTCAGCAAGAGGTAAGCCTGGTGGCAGTTCTTGTCTGTTGTAAGGTGTGAACTTCAAAATAATGCACATTTTATTCTGAAGAATGTAGATTTTAGCAGATATAAATTAAAATGCAGGCAACAATTTTATGCAGATAAGAACCACTGTGACAATGAAAAACCCAGCTAGCATTCAGAATCAGAGCTCTTTTGGCTAGTAGTCATTGACTGATTCATTAAATGTATAGAATTGCTATTTAGAGGGCAAGGGATCCTTTCAAGATAGATAAGGCCTCTCAACACAACTTCAGGAAGCGTCTCAAAAGCAACCATACAAATTCAGGATATTCCATCACAAGTAAATTCAATCGCATCAGCTCCATAGCCTTTCAGTTGTCACTTCCCTACTGTCTCACTAATTTCAGGCTGTAGGTGAGCGAAAAAACTGAATTCTGTGATGTGATTTGACTTGATATTGAGCCTTGACTTGAGCTATTTTATTCAGACTGAGAAGAGAGGAGGCACTTCCCAACTCGGTGGCAAGAGCTTTTGGAAAAAGTCAGTGCTTGGCCCATCTTTCTTTACTCTTTTTTCAAACTAGGCTCCAATTCAGATATCCCTGCTGATCACATCTAAGACTAATATTGTGAGAAAACTGGGGGAATGTTAGTATTGAGGTGACAAAGTATATTATTCCTGTGTGTTAACATATGCATAGCTTCTGAAACAGCCTGAAGTTGCCTTGAGTTCACAATCTTTTACCAATCTAGACAAAGCTTCTACTGAATGCCACCATAAGTGTTATTTGACTTGAAAGAGCAAGCGTGAATGTTGTACATCTGTCCAGCAATGCATCTCAACATGAACTACATTCCAGTAAGGTCACTGAATGCAACTTAATCCAAATTACTTGGTTGTGCCATGGTTTTCCCTGTGAAACCCTGCAGTGCTTGAACTGACAGTATTGAACTTCATTACTATTATTCAGTATTACTCTCCAGCTATGTGAGTTGGCAAGACAACACATTGACATCTTCATGAACTTAGCACTTTACATCTAGGAGATGATGCGAGCTTGTCAACTTGACACTCGTAGCGCAATCTCTTTCAAATTGGCCCTTAACAATCGTTGCAATTTGTCTGGAAGCATTTCACAGTCGTAAATAGGATCCATCAGATTCAGTTGTTATAAAAGAAGTCAAAGGGTACTAATCATGTGCACTCACCCAAATTAATATTGTCACATTTACTTTCTAGTACTCAGAGGACGTTGGTGAAATGTCTTCACCATCTGTTTTGGTTCATACGTGCATCATTAGAAGGATTCTTTCATGTTATCTTTACTGAATGTGTCCTTCAATTAACACAGCATCTCTCCTTTCTAGATTGCCAGATAATTTTAAAGTTATAAATACGCATCACACTAATTTCAAACCCTTAGAATATGCCTTCACCTTAATAAGTTACATGGAGGCTCATGTTAATATCCTGCTATTGCAGTGAACCTACTTTAAAACTGGAGCCTCTTAAAATCCTAAGAAACAATCAGAAGCGTTGAAAAGTATTCAAGACCGTTTTAAGGATGAATAGAAATTGAGTGCTTCACTGAAACTCTCATAGTCTGTGTGGGTACGTGAGCAATTAAAGATAAACCCAGAACAACAACAAAAAAATAGTACCTTTAAAAAAATGGAGTCCTCTTACTATCTCATGATATTCACCTAGTGTACTGAACCCATTAATCACTGCATTTTAGCTTAGGTAGAGAAGAAGAAATTTTCATACAATCATAGAATCATTAGGGATTGGAAGAGACCTCGAAAGGACCTTGAAAGATCATCTAATCCAATCCCCTTGCCACAGCAGGATGACCTAGACCAAGTTGCACAGGAACACATCCAGGCTGAGCTTGAACGTTTCCAAGAGAGATGACTCCACAACCCCCCCGGGCAGCCTGTTCCAATGCTTCATTACCCTCCCTGGGAAGAAGTTCCTGCTGATATTTCTAAGGAACTTCCTCTGTTCCAGCTTGCACCCATTGCCCCTGGTCCTATCACTAGATGACCTTGAGAAGAGACTAGCTCCATCCTCCTGACACCCACCCCTCACATATTTATAGCCATGAATGAGATCACGTCTCAGCCTCCTCTTCTCCAAGCTACAGAGACCCAGCTCCCTCAGCCTTTCCTCATAAGGGAGGTGTTCTACTTCCTTCATCATCTTCATTGCTCTAAGCTGGAAAACCTCCAGCAGCCCTGTGTCCTTCTTGAACTGAGGGGCCTAGATCCACATCTTGGAAAATACAAAAGTCGAGGCATCAAGAAGATTTTTTTGCCTGTAAGGCACATTATCTTCCAGAAATACTCTGCACCATCATCTCCTGGTAACACCAGGGAGATGATAATTCCAGTACTTCATATGACCAGAGTATCTCATAAGGAGATAAACACCTTTTGGCATTTTAGCTTTGTTCAGATCTTCTATGATTTTAGAGTTTCATACCCATACCAGCAATGTAAAGCAAACTGTTGTTTGCATAACAGGTATGATTTCTTCCATGTGAGATATGAATACACAACAGCATATGGACTGACTGCAATTACCAAACTGCACGAGGAGCACTTCTGAGCACAATGCAGCAGCAAAAAACCTGCAGGACCAAAACCAAAGCGTAATCTTCATGCATAATACAAACTTTGACAGCATCTCTGGCCACCTGAGACAGTTCCCAAGGGTCTTGGGCGAGAAACAGAAACTTGACATCAAATATCCAGCCATCCTTTCATCTAATTACTTCCTCTCATGTTATTAGCTCTCTGCTAGCTGGGTTGCACAAACCATTCTGCTGCATGAGAAAGATCTGTAGCCATGGAAATAATTTTTCTCTGAAAGCATACTCGCTCCCTTCGTGAAAAATGTATAATCCTCCCTGGGAAAGCAGTGGAGATATTGGATGTTTGAAGTATGCAGATCGAGCCTAGGGTATAACTTTTACACTGCAGCCCACAGCATGGGAGAATAATAAAATAAAATCAGCACAACTCCTGTCTGAAAGCAATTCTGCCAGCTAGGTTTGCCTGGAGCAGAGGGGAAGCACCTGGCTTTCCTTTCTCTGCACTTGGCAAGCACCAAGAGCCAAAGTAAAGAATGTTGAATAACTCCAGTGCCAGTTTTACTACCTCTTCCCTGTTGGAGAAGCTGACACCAGGAGGCAGGTGAGGAGGAACTGGTTGTTCCATTCATTCAAAATTCAAGGAGTTGAGAATTTGGATACCAACCACAGACTGTTAGTTTTAGATATTAGTTTGCTTTTTCCCTCCTTTTTACCAGCCAAAGGAAGATCTGGTAATGCTATCCTTTATTTCGACTATTTTCAAGCGACTGCAAAGCCTACATTTGATAATAATGTTTGTGTTGGTTGATCGACTCTGGCAGGAGATCCCACAATATGAGTTATGTGGCAATAAAGCTGCAAGCCCCCAGAAGACCTAGTTCTGCTCTTGAAATTAGTGGGCATGAGCCTTTTGCAGCACCCTGGGCAAAATAAACAGTAACATTTCCTCAGAGCTGAGCCAAAACATCTACATCCCACAGAAGATTACTTCTTTTTCTTTCCTTACACAAATCACATTCAACTGCACTTGGCTGTTGATACTGGAACTATTACTGCAAGGGAAGTGATGACTCTGCAGATCCCAGCTGGTCATGCTGACACCCATAAACATTTGCCTTTTGTTTCCATCACTTCAGGTCACTACAAACTCAGTGATGAATTTATGAAATGAGCTATCTATGACTTGTCAAAATTAACTTCGCATGACAGGCAACACAGTTACCATGATTGGATTGCAGTGAAGTGGCGCACCAGATTGGGTTCTGCTGCATTCAGATATTTCAGCTGTCCCTCGAAAACATGTAGTAGTTCACCTTTAAAGAGCAATTGCAACATTGCTTGTTGCAAGCTCTGAGGAATTAACTTATTATTTAAGCAAGTACTGCAACAGAGTAGGAGCCAAACCCTGGTTTCCACATACCCTGCATCTTCAATAGTGATAGCAAGGAAAAACTGTCAGTATTAGAGCATCATACATGTGAGTGAAATAGAAGGATGAGTATCCACCTGCTTCTTTCTTCTGCTCAAATAGGTATTTGAGAATATGAAGACCTACTTCCAGTTTACGTCTCTCAAACAGGTGCTCACAGTAATGCTGTCTAGTCATAGAATCATTAGGGATTGGAAGGGTCCTCGAAAGATCATCTAGTACAATCCCCCTGCCACGTCAGCACACCTAGACCAAGTCACAGAACAGAACATTACAGATTGGAAGCAACCTGAAAAGATCATCCAGTCCAATCGCCCTGCCACAGCAGGATAACCCAGATCAATTCCAGGTGGGTTTCAAACGTCTCCAAAGAAAGAGACTCCACAAACGACCTGGGCAGCCCCCTCCAGTGCCCTGTCACCCTCACTGAGAACGAAGGGCTTTCAACAGCTGCCCCTAACTTGTGGGGAGAGATTTTTGACCTGTACCAAGCTGGACAATTCCCTCTCTGCACTTTTAAGTCACTGTGTGGAAGGGATGTTGCACACCTATGTTTTGCTCCAGCTGGAAATTAACTGTTTATATAAATACATAAACAGTGTGACTTCCACCAGGTCCTTAAATTCTCCTGAATCCAAGTCCTGCAATGATAGAGAACATGCAAAATACTGCTTTCATTTAGACTGGAGTGGAAGAAGAAAATTGTGTATCAGCCTGACTGCTAAGAAAACACTACTGCTAATTGAGTTGAGCTGCTCCAAATGAAATACAAAAGAGGCCAAAAGACCTCAGGCTAGTGCTGGGCAAGGACTAAACTTTCCTTCTGACAGACAGGAACCAACCACACTGAGGAAGAGAAAAGATAAACATGGGCTGAGGTGTCAACAGTTTATTTCTGGGAACTACTTGGATTTGTAGAGATTTAGATGTGAAGCACGCAGAGTTTCCAAGCAAGCTGTTCCTGGTGAGGCTGTGGTGTCTCCTCTCCAAAATCAATAGTGTTCAACAGTACAGGTAAGATCATGCCTATTATCAACATGATATACAAAATAATGCTGTCAAAGAAGCTGAGAAACTAAGATGCGCTTTCTTTCAGCATAATTTACATTCATTATTTCTCACCCTTTTTCCTTTTGATGAGGATGACAACACACAGGCCACCAGTTATAACTCCAGAGAGGTTGCAGTCCTTCCTGCAAAGTAATAGTCGGGCTAGATGGGACCAGCTAAACCTTTGGTTGTAACAACTATTTCTTTGCTACGTGCAGAGGCTATGAAAGCAGTCAACGCTGCCTATTCACATACAGCACTGAATGGACTGCTTTGCATTTGTGAAAGTGCAAGTGTAGAGTGCTGCATCTAGAGAAGAACAACCCCATTTATCAGTACAGCTTGAGGACTGACCTGTTCAAGAACAGTTTTGGGGAAAAGGTATAGGTAGCTTCTGGAGAGTTCACTGGGGAGCAACTGTAATCAGAGGGCTGAAAGATCTGGGGCTGCTTCAGCTAGAGAGAAGATTGAGGGGAGATCTCAAATGCTTAGAAATAACTAAAGGACAAGTGTCGAGATGTTGGGACCTGTTGTGTTCAGCAAAATGACTAGGGGTAATAGGCATAACTTTGAATGTAGGCTGTTCCCTCTAAAGGAAAAACCTTTTTACTGTGAGTGTAACAGAGCACTGAAACAGCTGCTCAGAGAGGCTGTGGGCTTTCCATCCCTGGAGACATTCAAAACCTGCCTGACATGTTCCAGGGCGATCTACTCTAGAAGAGCCTGACTAGAGGATCTCCAGAGCTGTCTTCTAAACTCTACCATTCTAAGACTCAATGCAGCAAACACTAGACCTCTTGTAGTGTCTTTTTGACTAGTGAGCTGTCAGTTGACTGGAAAAAGCACAAGAATAAAAGCATCAAAGGGAAGATCTGCAAGACAACTGAATGTGATGATCTCGGAATACTTGTGTGAACCATTCTTGCCCCTCTCCAAGACACTTAACCTTAAATATACAGCTTCTTCCCCAGCAGCATATTTTCTGCATTCTTTCATCCTACTGCGTAATATCGAAGTATCTGATTCTTTTGTGCCAAGCACTACACACTCAGTACTAATCACAGTGGATTATATTCCCTTGTTCTTTTTTGAACTTCACTTAATTTCTTTTCTTGTTTCTGATTGAATCAGCTATAATTGTTATATTGATTTTATACTTTTCTAGCTGCAATTTATCAGCAGTATCTCATCTGTTTGCTACTGCTTTCCACAGTAGGAACAGTCTGAATGAATTAGACCTAGGTATAGTCACAGGTGAGTCGCAGAAACCTGCTGAGCCACCATAGCTAGAACCCTGGATCCCAGAAACTGTAATAAATAAAAGCCATTCTGAATAGCACCTCACACCATTTCTGACTGTGAGCATAAGGCAGTCTATTCTGTACGGCCAGGAAAAACAATAACTACTTTATGCACTTATTTGAATGTTAATGAAAGGAGCTTTTCTCTGACTTTTACACACACACAAAAAAAGAGTTCCCAGTTATTGAATAGCATGCTTTCCAAATTCTCTTTCAGAGCTGCAGTAATGCTCCCTCCTCCTGTCCATGAACTGAAAAGCCAGACCTAGAGAGAAGATGAGTTTTTCTATTAGAAAAACAAGCAACATGGTGGGTATAGTTTTTGCACACAACTATACAGGCCTGGGTGAGGTACAGGAATCTTCACACCCCCCTTTCTAAGCCAGGTTTATCCCAGAAATAAACTAGCCAGATCACATGCAGAACAAGTGATGCAAATAAAATCAATAAATTATGCATCTGGGCAGCTTTGAAGATGGGAGCAAGTGGGGGAGAAGCAAAGCAGTGGGAGAGAAGTAGAGGAGAGAGAATAAGGATCTCTAGAATAAGGATTGGAACACAGGAATGAGGGATATCTGTAATCAATTCACCTGCAGTCTAGTGACGACTTGTAATAAGGTGTAATAAAATCTTAATTAACACATCAATTCCTACCCTGAAAACAAGTTACAGGAATTGTGCTATCTTTACTACAGGAATTCTCTCATAAACACTATGCTCTCCTCTAATATGAAAGTGCTGCTGTGTCAACACTCATTTCTACTCAAAGCACAATTCTATGGGAAGGAGGAAGAGTAGTCTTCTTTGGTAACTCTACAGATGCCAGTCATAACCTCTCATAGCTTCTCCCAGCCTTTGGGTTTTTTGCTTTCACCAGAAGATATAGTGATCCTGCTGTGACAGGGGGATTGGACTAGATGATCTTTCGAGGTCCCTTGTGAACCCTAATGAGTCTATGATTCTATGAAGATGGCCCCATGTTCTAAGGCCGTTGTACCCCTCTCACTCATTCCACCTCAAATTGTGAAGAGATAGCATACATAGAGACCCATACCATATTCCAGATAAAGTCATACTGGAACCACTACACCAAAGTCAGAACACGGTAGTTTTTGACCCCAGTAAGCTTCTTTGCAGCTGTATCTGCAACTGACTAAAACACACGAACTGGCTTCTCTTCTGTTCCCAGCTCAAGCAACAGTTAATGCCTGAAATTCTTGTTCATGGCCCCATAGGGTATAACTTTGCATTTTGCACTACAATGTTCCATCATATTTATATCACTCCTTCCTTCAAGGTCATCTAATTGTTTCCATATCGTATGGTAATTCACATTTTTATTATTGAAGTGTCCCACGGTTTTGCTATCAGAAAAAAAAAAATCATTCCTACTTGGAGGTATTGAGAGAACTAATGAAATTATTAACTCAGATTATGCCCTAATCTAGTAACTGTTCTTGGCTACACACTTTCTAGCTGTTCTTTTTTCAGCATGGTATTTTGCCAGTTTCTTCTGGGTCACCTTTCACCATAATTTTCTAATTATAATACATCTATAATATATCAATCTCCATCTTAATTAAATTACTATAGGCCGAACTAATTTTTTCCCATCTGGCACAACTGCAGATGTTAAACAAAAGGCTAGAATGCTGCTTACACATACTCCCCCCCCCACCCCAGCTTTTCTATACCTTGGAAATGGGCCAGACTGAACCAGGCTTGACTAGCCTATAATCCTGCAGATGTGTTGGATCCTGTAGATCATAAAATCATTAGGGATCAGAAGGGACCTCAAAAGATCATCTAGTCCAATCCCTGTGCCACAGCAGGATCGCCTGAACCAAGCTGCACAGGAACACATCCAGGCGGGTCTGGAACATCTCCAGAGAAGGAGGAGACTTCACAACCCCCCTGGGTAGCCTGTTCCAATGCTCCATCATCCTCACTGTGAAGACGTTCCTGCTGATATTTATACGGAACCTCCTCTGTTCCAGCTTGCATCCACTACCCTTCATCCCATAACCAGATGACCTTGAGAAGAGCCTGGCTCCACCCTCCTGACACCCACCCCTTACATATTTACAGACATGAATGAGGTCACCCCTCAGCCTCTTCTCCAAGCTAAAGAGACCTGTTGGAGGTGTGCTCCCAGGAAGATGCAAGAGACAAGAGGTTGAGAAGATCAAAACATCACCACCCTGTATGCAAATCATCACTGCCTCTCAGCAGGCTTAGGGTATCAAACAGGTTTGAAATTCAGCTTTTTCAGCATCCTACATGATGAGGTTGGAAGGAAAGGCTTGTCTTCCCCCCCCCTTCTCTCTGATGAGATGACAATAGACATGACTACAGGATTATAGCTTTGAATAATTCCTCAAAATTATTTTTTTCCAGAAATGGTAAGATATTATAGAATTCAGCTTCAACACGATTTCTTCCAATGCATACACATGTGGTTTTGAAGCATCTTTCTTACTGTGTAGAACTGTAATTCCTGAAATATCACCCTTGAAAGTTGTTCATTCAGCACAAATGCAGTAAAGAAAGTCCCAGGTGCTACATCGCTGTCAATTCCTTCAGTGCTTCCAGCTTTCTTTCAGCTTCCTAAGAAATCCAAACTCTTGTCCTAGCCTATTTCAATACTGTAGAATCTATTCAAGATCATAAAGTCACACACACACACACACACAAAAAAACACCTTTGCAAAGCCCTTTTTCAAAAAAGAAATATCAGAGCTAAGATTTGTCCTTTGTGCTGTTTCCTCTGGCGTTCCACAAATCCCATGGGATTTTCTTATTAGACAGGATGACCTTAACCTTGGCATTAAAAGCCATGTCCACACATGAGTCAGAAACAGAACTGTAGCATTTCTTGACCTTTCTGTTAATGCTGGAACCCACACTAGTTAAGGCTTTTTGTCAGAAATCTGCATTGGGGTAAATACTGTGGATCTCCAAAGGAAAAATAATGGGTTTGGCGTATGCAAATCCATCCAAATAAGACCTTGTCACACACTGAACATCCAGTCAACTACAGAGTTTGTGACTATTGGTTTTCATTTGTCAAAGCTTCTAGGATTTTGGAGACTTGTTTTATGGTTCTCTAACTCGCCTATGACTTGGGCTTACTGCTATCCTTTATCATAGAATCATAAGGGATCACAAGGAACCTCGAAAGATCATCTTGTCCAGTCCTCCTGCCACAGCAGGATCACCTAGACAAAGTCACACAGGAACACATCCAGGCGGGGCTTGAAAGTCTCCACAGAGACTCCACAACCCCCCTGGGCAGCCTGTTCCAATGCTCTATTACCCTTACTAGGCAGAAGTTCTTTCTGATATTTAGATGGAACCTCCTCTGTTCCAGCTTGCACCCATTGCCCCTTGTCCTATCACCAAATGACCCTGAGAAGAGCCTGGCTCCATCCTCCTGACACCCACCCCTCATAGATTTAGAGACAGGAATGAGATCACCCCTCAGCTTCCTCTTCTCCAAGATAGAGAACCAGTTCCCTCAACACAGCTAATATTCTTATGTTTCATGACATGAAAAAAATCTATAACTATAAACCATTGGACTCTTTTGTTCAAGATGGATTATCAGCCTCTTTAGAGCCATTTGAAATGAAGACTTTGGAGTCTGTTGCCAGATCTAATGTTGCCTGTACTAGCAGGGACACAACTGACACTTTGCCAGTAAACAGTACCTCAAGAACTACGCAAATCTCTTGTTCCAAACCTCAGTGTTTCACAGTTCCCATTGAGGATGACTCAAAGTAATACAAAGTCTTTGAATCCCAGCTCTGCTTGTTATGCCCCCAGCAAACTTCGATCTAAGCATCAATAAGGACAGTTTAAGTGCCATGGCTTTGAGGAGTCTGGAAAACTTCTGAGAGTCTTTATTCTCCTTTTTGCTTTATGGATGATGTATTTAGCATAACACAGGTTCTAATACAACAAATAACAGAGCTGAGATGGTGAACTTAATTTCATCCATGCCTTTTTCATTTCATTCTTTATTAAAAAGGTCAGCTCTAATTAAGGTGCTTACTTATTTAAACATCTATAGATAAGAAGAAATGATCTCAAAGAGCAGTGTCATGAATACTTAGAGATAAGCTAGATGATTTCCAAATGGCTGAGTATAATTAAATCTCTCCTAAAGACACTTCCATAGACTTTGCTGAAGCAGTCTGAGATTTCCTTGCAGTTACCCATGAGAATTTCTGAAAAATAAGTGGAGACCCAGAAGACTGCAAGAGGAAGAAAACTACTGCTCGTTTAGCATAAGTTAGAAAAGAGTACTAGAGGCTACCACACCATTTCAGCACTGAGACAAATGGTGAACAGTAAAAGCATAAACAATTAAAGATGACTTTAAACAGCCAAAAAAGGGTTCACTAGGATCAAATATTGTAAAACCAATCTAGCTTCTTTCCTTGGTTGGGTAAAAGGCTTGCATTCAGAGAGAAGTTGCAGTAGTTATCTGTCATTGTTCAGCCAGCTTGTCAGGCCTGGAATGAATTAAGTAATTAATTTGATGTACTAGTGCACTGAGAACAAAAGCGGCAATCTAAACCCACCCTGTGCAGTTGTGGGCAAAAAGGGACATACTATTTGAGGGAAAACAGAACATGTTTAGTTAACCAATAGAAAAACCCCAACACCAAATCGTACAGAGAGCACAATCACATGGTTCTTGTATGCCTGGGCCAAACTCTGTTACCTCTTGCATATCAACACAAAAGAACTTCCCACACCAATGTTATAGTGGCATCAGCACATCATTGCAGAGGAGCAAATTGCTCAGCTTAACCAGAAATGAGACTGAACCTGACATGGGGGGAAACTTCTATCTTCTTAGCAAGATTGCCATAGCAAACCCCTCCCCTAGGCTGAAACCCCCACCAGGCTCAAGCTACATCATCATATCCTTAGTAAGTTCTTATCTCTCATCATCCCAGCTACCTAAGAAATAGTCTAAATAAAACCAGAGGATGGAAACCAGAATGTAGCTCCCAAAACATCCAACGAGATTACACATTCAGAGTGTATGCTGTCACAGCACGATCCCATGTGATACTCCACAGGTGCATTACGTGTCCGCAGAGATGCAGAGTTTGAATGTTTCATTCATGACCCAGATGATTAAATGTAGGATTTGTGTTGAACTGTCTGGTTTGCCAATGCATTAGCTAAGAGTCAAACGCAAAGGTCTATATTTAAGTTGGAGCAGCAGGCTCTGGAGCTGGAGGATGTACCAACCAACCTCTCAGATCATGGTTAGGAGGCTGCAGAGAAAAAAAGATGAACAAAGGTTGGAAGGGCATTGCTCCTGCTGAAAGACAGTCATCACCCAAAAAAAAGGGATACAATCATCTTTCCCTTCTGCTCAGGGCTCAAAGCCTCTATAAGTGCAATGTGTTCAGTTTTGGGCAGCATGCTTCCAGCACATATAGAACACTCAAGGAATAAGAAGTCACAAAAAATTGTCTTCAAAATCCTGGGCTAGTTTGGCTAGGGAAAATGCTAAGATGAGTCATATAATAGTGCTCAGCTACACAAAAAACAACTCTTCAGAGAAGCGTTCAACCACATTAAAAGCAGACAGTAAAATAAGCTAACAAACTTCAACTACTTCAAGGGTTGGATATTAGGAAGAACTCTATGCAGTGAAGATAGTTGTCTACAGAATCTCTAGGAATTCCACCTCTAAAGTACTTTAGTAACAGTTTCAGAAAGGTGGTGAATTAAAAATTTCAGCAGAAGGTAAAAGACACTTGAAGGTAAAAGCCACCTTCCCTCTCCTTGCATTTTCTTCTTGCATTTTCTAGCTTGACTGATTCCCTTAGTGCCCATTAGTTTTCCCACATCTGCAATTCCTCTACCCTGATTAAAGTTCTTCCATGGTTTCATAGCTCCTTCCCAGCTATTCACACCAGCATCACCTTGTCACCCTTCTACTGAAACCTCCTTCAACAGATTTATTTTCCCTTCTATGTTAACATCATTGCTTTAGCAGGGCTCTACGTCTTTTCTGGTATATACATACAAGCCATACATACTTGTCACCCAGCTAGCAAGGGACGACAGTCCCCGGGATGCATTTGAGAAGCTAGAATACGTATTATTCCTGAAAGATACAAGCCATAGCTGGATGCATTGTCTCCTCAACTCTAGGGTGCAAACCAAACAATACATGACGTTACTGAGCTGTCAGCAGAACACAGAATTTTCCCCATAAGTTGGGTTAGAAGACCTACTCTAAGCAACCAAGGTGTGATTTGCCCTGGCTGGTTACCTAAGTTACTGATCTTCCTGTCATGACTTCATAGAATCATTTCATTTGGAAAAAACCCTTTAAGATTGTTGAGTCCACAACAATGTCAAATCCACCACTAAATCATGTCCCTCATACAGATGAAGCTCTACTGCAAGGGATCTGTTCTCACTTTCTTTACCCTAATCCTACTCACTGTGATTGCAAGAGTAAAAGGTGGTTGAGCTCAATAAGGCTTCTTGTCTAAGTAATGATAAAAACAGCAATACAACCCAGAACACAGAAGGTGCTTTGCTAAAGCACTGACTAAAGAGGCTGTGGATCAACCCAATAAATGTAGTCCTCTCGCTAAATCATCTGACCCCAAATGCAGATTATCAAGTCTTCATTACTGTAAAGGAACAGGACAGAATCCATTCTCTTTCTTCATCCAGGAAGCTTACACAGCTAATATATCGTTGGCTTTATCTCAGTTTTACTACAGCTAAACCACTACTTAGGTGGATAAGAAACTTCTGTATTGGCTCTGAGGAGCAACATTCCCATATGGAGTTTTCACTCATTGATTTCAGATGCCTCCACTGAGATTGCCAGGCCTGAATTTTAAAAAGCATTTGATTTTAGTAATTACAGTTATTTTCAATGAGATCTATCCCAAGCATGTCTAAAGCTTCAGTGCTGAGCTGATCAATTCTCATTAACATGAAATGCTTTAAATGCTTATATCTCACTTCCAATACACACTTCCAGTTGCTTCAAGCTTTGCAAGCACATGGCGTACGCTGGAAAACCATTTAAGTAGAGCTGTACATTTTAATTCAGCAAAGTTTTCCAGTCAGTTGTGGCTTTTTTTAAAGAAAAAAATCCAACAAACCAGTAAGTCTTATTCAATCCTCAAAATTACAGACACCAGTCTTGAACTTATGATCTATTTTAGAAGCTTGTACTTTTTGACTATAGTATACTTCATTTTGACATGTCCAGCATTTTTCAGTGGGACGTATGCTGCTATCTGAAATCCATTACTTGTGCCATGAATTGCACAACGCTCTATTATTTACTTCTAGTGTGATATAATCAGACACACGCATCTTTGTTGGCTTTGTTAGTGGCTTTCACTAGCCAATAAAAGAACCCAAATATATTAACATTTTAATGAATCAATAACAGTAATGGGTGCTTGGCGTACAGGCTGCTTTTGTACCATTCTACCGCACTGAGAAGTATACTAAAGTGTTGTTTAATCTTTACTGAGTAGTTAAAGAAACACGATTTATTTTGGACTAGCTTTATTAGGCAGTTATTGATAGCCATATAATGAATGATCAGTATGCAAGAAAAAGCATTCGATTGCTTCTTTCAAGCTGTTTGCATCATGTAGTGTAGCCAAAATAAATAACCTGCTTTCAGTAACTGCTTAAATCACAGAAGAAATTCCTACCAGCACTAAATGAAGGGTGTTTTTTTCCCCCTATCTTAAAGCAATCACTGCTCAAGCATATTATGAAATACTCAGATAAGCTATTCTTCACTCATACATCCATGACTCAAGATTAATCTGCAAGTGTGGTGAAGGTGGTAGCATCCCTTCCTCATTATTCCTTTCACAAGAATGAAGTAGCAAAAAGAATGCCATACTTCTTCAGAAAGAGAGCACAGTGGTTCAAACCATAATAAATCTAGACTTTGCTTCCAGCAGTGATAGCCATCTATCCCACTCTACCTCACTGTTCAGAGCCATAGCAAAACCACGTCTGAAACTGGATTTTAAATAAAACTAAATGGGTTTAGTCTCTCATAGGTCAGAAAGAGACCGGTGAGCTACATATAATTTTGATATTTGACTACCTGCTCTCCTAGCAATAGCTGCAGTCACCAACTAGAAAATTATTAATCAGATTTATTTAAATTCATATTTTGAACAACATCTAAGCATGTTTGTGAAATGCATCACCAAGAAGCCATCTGTGCATTTCCAGCTATACCATTTGTATTTCATAAAAACAGGCAGGTGTTTTGCTGTGATTTTTCTGAGCCTTTAAAACTGGTTTTCAAGACCCAAAGGTTATAGAACATAAACCATAAAATGTCTATCTGTGTTTGCCTGGAAGGGTGATGAGAAAAATATATAGGATGCATAGAGAAATTCTTAGTGCTGCATTATGTTTTCACAATCTCAATTAGTATGAGAAGCGGTTTCCAGGATTATTTGACTCTCCAGCCTAATTGCCTAAATTATCTTCTTCCATTTGAGAGAGTCTCCTACTAAAGGTGGAAATACAAACCTGAACTTCTGATAAGAAAAGTAAATCAGGTAATGTGTTAAAAATAAATCATTACATCTAATTCCAGAGTGAAAAGCTTAGATCGATACTAAACCTGTATAATATAGGTAAATAATGAGAAGCAATGGCATTTTATCTGCTGGGTACTGCATTTCTACACTGTGTTTACTGGAGGGCAGATAATATTAACGTTGAAGGCAGAAGGTAACAGTGAGTCACTTTTCTTTACTTGAGACTTTGTTCATAGTTGCTGCCTGAACAAATATAAGCCACTTTGATTAAAATGCCTAAGTAAATCTGATAAGTATATACAGTAGGTATAACTTCATCGTTAAACACTGTATTATGTGATTAGTGACATTTAATGTAAATTTGAATTTATAGAAAATCTTTTTATTATTATCTTTGTTGTTGTTGCTTCACAATACACCTTAGAGATTGTTCCTCCTAATCTTCCTACCTATATCTAAAGAGAGATCTTGATCTTTTGGTGAAAAAAATAATCACAAAGCAGATTAATCTCAGTTGGAAGGGACTTGAGATGTCTAGCCCTAGCTCTTGTAGGCTCAACACTGAATTCAAACCAGGCTGCTCAGGGTTTTGGCCAGTCAGTGTTTGGAAGTCTGCAAGGATGAAGACACCATGATCTCCCTGTGCAACCTCTTACAGTGGTTATCCAGTGTACTGGCCAAGTGATCCTACATCAGACATGTCAGTAATCTTTCTTAAACTCCTCCGGTTCACTTCATGCTGGAGATCCCAACTTGAACAGAGTAGTCTGGATGTAGTCTGATGGTTGGTTGCTTCCAAAAACCTGCTTCTTGTGTCCAAAAACATCTTCTGAGATGACTTGTTTCTCAAAACAATGAGTCCAATTGACCTATAGTTTCCCGGACCATCATTATAGTAATTTTTAAGGTCTAGTGAGATGCAGCAGTCTTCCCCAGGATCTTACACATGTGTTTCCTAAATATATCAAAAGCTTGTTCCCCTCAGCTTCAGATTCTCCACTGCTACTTGCCTTCCTCTGCTTGTCAGCATCTTGATCTCCCCTCTTTCATGGTCACCAATCAAGGTTGCTGTTTTTTAGTCGCAGACTCAATCAGACCCTCTATGTTTGCAAGTGGTAGATCCATAAGAAAATTGTATCCAGACAACATATGTAGTATTTGCCTTACGAAATCAGTCACACTCCAAACACTCCTGAAGTTCGTGCCTCCCTGCGTGCTGCCCTCCCAGGCAGGGCAATTGAAGCAATTCTGTAAGAACTGGAGCCTGTGACTCGCAGGCTTCTTCAGACTGCTTAAAAGAGAACTTAGTCCTGCCCCATTTACTTACCACCACAACCTCTTTCCTCATGTAATTACAAGCTGTTATCACCAGTCTTCACATAGTTTAAAACCCTCCTCACTAGGTTGCCAAGGCTGCTGTCAAAGATGTCTTTTCCCATGTCCTTAGCTAACTAAACCAGCACCTTACAGGATGTGGCCAAACTTTTACCTTCAGCTGTTGAATCACATAGGGCTGCCTGGAGATCTGTGGAGTCATTCATGATTTACTCCACATCAACCACAGCAGCTGCCCATTGCTGAACGGCTAGATGACCAGAGAATAAAGTGAAGGAATACTTTCAGCCTTCAATCACCAAGAAAACAGAAAAGTGCATGCAGAGTGAAACATGGCTCTACCATATGGCCATTGCAGTTGCACTAACCAGAGGAAGGGAAAATGCCACCCTGGTTCTTTGACATTTTTGGCCTAATGGATTTGTGTTTGCCAGATATAGCCTGAGGTTATGCTCTTTCCAAAACAGTACTGAGCCAGATACAGGCACTGCTGGAAATCACGATGCTAGAGTTCCACATGGCATGGCTCAAGGTACTGTTGATATCAGCTCTAGTTCTTCCACCACAACTACACTTAGGCAAGATACATTACTACTCTGGAAGTGAGCTAATGCTCAGCTAAAATTTTTAGGGCCACTTTGTCATTTAGTTAGTCTCATACGATGCCTAGAACAGGAGTAATACCCAGGGGCTAAACAATAATATTTAAACAATCAGGTTTATTGTCTGCTTGTTTTAATTAAATGACACTATTTTTTCCCCTAGAGGAAGAAATTTTTAATATTAAGCAATTTAATTTGAAGTAAATGGGCCTCTAAAAGATATATCATTTACTCTGATCTGATTTACCCAGCACAAAAAAGATTCCTATTCATGAGCTATTAATATGACTTAGCCCAATCAGATACATTTCATTTGTGCCCTGCTTCAAATCTTTAGGCTCTCCCATCTGTCAAAAATGTTTGGGCTGCTGAATGATAAAGCCTTGTTGCTATGGCAATTAGTTCCATTACCTAGGTGACAGTGCTGGCATGATGTCACCACTAAAGCAATTTAACTTCTGAAATATTTTTAGCATCTGTTGCAGAAGAACCACATTAGAACCATCATTTATCAATGACCCACAATACCCATGTGTAATTGTAAGGAAGGTGCAGCTTGACCACCATCTGTACTACCTGGAGAAGCGCATATACAAGTGGACCATCTGCATTGAGCTGTTTGGGCAACAGCTGGATGAACTGCATGACTCCACTTGCACCACACCACCCCCTGCTAATTCACTCAAGTAACATGAAAGAACATGTGCGTTTGCATATTGTAAGCCTTGGTATTATTTATTATGCAATATCTAGTCACACAAATCTCAGTCAAGGGTCAAGGTCCAATTGCACCAAGAAGCCTACAAGCAAACAGTGTTTGATAGCCTTTGCTTTCCCACAACTGACACAGGGATTTCCACATATGAAGCAGGAAGCAGTTACTTCCATTTTCCTGATTATCTACAAGTTTATTGATCAATTATGAAAGCTTTAGTCTTCCAGTCACACCCATTCATAAAGCCTGCAGGTAGCAAATTTGACAGTGATTAAAAGGACAATGGTGGCAGCATCCATTATGTTCTGGGGTTCTTTTTCCTCCTCCCTTGTCTTTGTCTCAGATTTCTGAGGTATGCTGAAGGGAGCCGGTAACTAGCTGCATGGTCAGCAGTCTGACAGGATTTTTGCTTCTACTTTCTCCAGCTAAACTCCATGTTTTGGAAACCAGCCAGGGAACCGGCAGTGACAGCAACACGCATAGCTGCATTAATGCAGATGAAGGACTCCATTAATCTTCAGGTGTACAGACTGATCAACAAAAATGGTATTTTCACTGTTGCATGCACTAGGTCTCCTGTCCCCCCTGCCAGGCTAGTATATAGGCAAATAGCTACAAGTGAGTGAAGAATTTATATCAAATAACCAATGAGAATCATCATCTTCCCCTTTACAGATGAAGAATTGATCCCAAAATGAATAAATTATTGGTTAATTCATGGCTAGATTTATAAGGCTCTGCTTAACAGCAAGTAGTCCTTGATTCATAAATCACTGGCAGACTTATTTATACACCTTCTTCTTACTCTCTTGGTTAGTTATGAGTCATATGATTCCCTAAATGATAATTCCTACAACATTGAAATTGGTTACTTTTCTGTCCCTCCTGTTGGGCTTTGTTGGGAGCAGCACATCCTATTTGCACATCAGCAGCTTCTTCATTCATTCTCTCTCCAAACATTCATATCACTATTTCCACAACTTCTGAACTTGTTTACTGCAAGATACAGCTTATTCTTTCCCGTCATACTCTGACTGATCAGTTACCATTGTAACACTGAAGAAAAACTTATAGCAATAGCATCATTATGGGGGTAGCAAAGAGTGCTTTTCTGACAAAGACTTAGATTGGCATCAAGGGACTGTACTGCCCTTACTCCAAATTGTCAGTGAATCACCAGATGAGTCCTACATGTGGACAAACATGACAATCAGATTTCTCTCACATAGGAATTAATATTGGGATAGTCAAGTTAATTAATACTAGTTATGTGCTCTTTAGTTTCTGGCTTGTGAACCTTCATTAAGGCTGAAGACAGACACAGTTTTCTACCAGAAGCTGCAGCCAATGTGTTTTTACTAACCATGCATTATATTCCTCAATTAACACTCTTCCCTGATGATGAGCACAAACAATAGTATCAGCAGCTGACACTGCTGTAGATGTAGGACTACAGTTTTGCCACATAGTTCAAGAGTTGAGAGATCTCACATGTAATATTGACCTCATGCATCTGTTGAGAACATGCCTCTTTTGACTAACTGACTTTATAGAAGCTGCTGAGAAGCAGAACAAGGATTGCCATCCACAGCTGAGAAACAGTTGCAGTACCCAGCTGGAGATATAGAAAATGTAATGACTGCATTTATGGGACAGTGACTGCCTCAGCAGTTGGTAAATCCACACAGGTATTTAGCGCTACACAGGATAGTACACAGAAACATCCAGTAGGATATAAGTCAAGAATAGGGGATGAGATGCTTCTAAGCCACCTCAAATTACAGCTTCTGTCCCGATCCCAGTGCTTCACTACCAGCATCTGCAGTTAAGTAAAGTGCAGTCTGCTTTGTGAATCAGGACCTTGGGGAAAGAAAATGCTCAGACTTAACCATGGAAAAATAATCTCACTTTCCTCTAGGGAGGAAAGATCAATTAATTCAATTGATAATTACTCAGTTTCTAGCAAGTGGGCAGCTTACCATATATTTGGCCCATACATAGTTCTTGCTAAAGAACTGAACAGTGCTATCAGTGATGGCAGGTGTGCCAGCTATCTGAGGTTCAGCTTAGTGCTACTTGCTCCAGGCGGGACTCAGGTGGCATTTTTTTGGCGTTTCGTTCACAAAAATAGATTTCAGCAAGGAAGAAAAAAATCCAGGATGGTCCACCATAAAAGAAGGAAAATCCTTTTTTGCCTTTGTTATCACTCAAAGCGATGTGCTGATAGAAGAGCCACTTTTAAAATAACCTGTTTTTACCTTAACCAAGCAGACAAATAATAGCTAGCTCTCCCCACTTGTGCTTTCTTGTCTTTTTTTGTCAACTGCAGCCCTCCTGCATAGTACAAATTGTTGTATATTTGCCTGTGCTTCACCACTGACCAATAGTCACAGCAATTATACAGGGATAGAAACAAGACTGCTTTTTCTTTTCTAGCAATGACTTTCCACATATCTCAACTATTTCTGCTACTAAGACGCGCCTCGACTTCCATGCACTTCAGTCAATACCATCTGTACACATCCAAGGACAAAAACACACCTTTTTTACTCAGAAGTGGTCTTGTATAGCTCTCAAGTTTCTGAGGGAGGTTGGCTATAGAGGAGATGAGTTTTCTTGCTAAGGAATATCCCATTGTAGGAGTCGCATTTTTCCTGTCCTTTAAAAAGCAGAGACGAGCAAGAGGTAACACAGCTCACTAGCTATGCTTAAAAATAATGAAATGTTCAAGGTATTAATCTGGATCTTTGGTAGCAACACTGCTGCACGGTGCTCACGAATATTCTCACCGATCCTCTCACCTCCAGCACTTGCAAGACATTTTAATCAAGCGAGATCCAATCCTAGCAACACATTATTTAAAAGCTATATTTCTGACAGCAGTCTGCCTCACTCGATTTCTTTTTACTGCACTAAGCAGCCTAAGCATACCACACAGAGTATGTCCAGAGAAAAAACTGTTTGCATGAAACAATACCCAAGGCTACTGAGAGTGGCAGAAAGACAAGAGGGACTCAAGGCCACAACTGTTCTGGAAAAGGTCTTCAGATGCTGGGTGTAGCTCTGCAATGGCACCTGCATAGAAAGACATCTGCTTCAGCTTCTCCCAAGAAAAAGGGAGAAGACGATTCAGACAGTATTACAAAAGGAAACCCTGACCAATGCTTTGGTTTTACCTTAAAGGAGGAAAGATTCCGTTTAAGCTCACCTATGTTCAGAAAGTCTGGTCTGATCAGCTAAGGACTCAGTCTAGTACAATGGCTTAAGAACTAGAATGGAAATGCGATGTTCCTAATAAAGAAAAAAGTTAAACTGAAATCACAACTCTTATTCTAATGTCATAGTCACCCTCGCTTTGAGCAGTGGAAAATTAGGGGCCACAGCTTGTCAAAGTGTACCAGTAAAATCAGGGTATTGGTTGTATTCCAACAAAACAGTCCAAATGTTTTAGCTCTATTGTTTTGTTCAGTGCAGATACTTCCAGTTGTCTTGTTTGAGCATTTGTTTCCCTCTCTCCATCAGAGATATTTATAGCTAAAGCATGAGAGTAAAAAATTAGGTGAGAATGGAAGAGAAAAACTGGGTTGGTTTTGGTAGAATAACTGAGCTTTGCTCATTAACTGATGCTCAAAAGTCAGAGCATTTGATAGCTTTTCAACACTTTGAAAATACATTATAGTTCTTGCCTACAACTCATTTGTTGCAGTCTGGATCCATAATGCTTTTTACTTCTCCAAAAATACCCAGCTTAATTTGTCAGATTAATCTCCTAATGTGTACAAAGGAAAAAAAAAAAGAGGTCTACTAATGCAACTTCACTGTCACTGTTTTCAGAGCTATTGACCAGTAAACCCTATGTTAGGAGACCGAAGTGTCAACACCTCAACTGGTGGTCTCTAAGTAAAGTATTGCAATAGGTAAATTTATTTTAGCTTTATAATTAGAACATGAAACAACTTAGAAGACTGCTGACACAACACTGACATTTGGTAACATGGTGACCTCTGATTTGCTGTTTTCGGTATTCACATAGGTAGAAACACAATAGTACCCGTGTAGTAACCTCTAATGCACAAAAAATGGCAAGCCACAAGTTAATTAGGCAAACACTGAATTGCTCCATTCACTCTTCAGGAAGATAACCTGATATGTAAGAAACAAAGTCCTAAGACTTGGAGTTTTGTGCTTGCTTGTGAAGTCCACAAAAATTAGTGTTATATCATAGAATCATTAGGGATCAGAAGGGATCTCGAACATCTACTCCAACCTTCCTGCCACAGCAGCATCACCTAGACAAAGTCACACAGGAACACATCCAGGCTGGGCTTGAACATCTCCAGTAAAGGAGACTCCACAACTCCCCTAGGCAGCCTTTTCCAATGCTGTGTCACCCTCACTGGGAAGATGATCCTTCTGATATTTATATTGAACCTCCTCTGTTCCAGCTTGCACCCATTGCCCATTGTCCTATCACCAGATGACCTTGAGAAGAGTCTGGCTCCATCCTCCTGACACCCACCCCTCACATATTTAGAGACATGAATGAGGTCACCCCTCAGCCTCCTCTTCTCCAAGCTCAAGAGACCCAGCTTCCTCAGCCTTTCCTCATAAGAGGTGTTCTACTTTTTTCATCATCTTCATTGCTCTACGCTGGACATTTACTAGATCAGCTGTGACTTTTTATCATCACTCTGCTTTCAACACTCTGTGAAAGGAGTCATGAATTAACATAGGCAATTCCAAAATGCACTCAGTATGCATTTTTAATGACTGCTTTCCTTGTCATTTATTTTTATTTCAGTTAGTTTGTAAACTTCAGTACGCTTGATATCAAAGAGCAAGACACATAAAACAGTTGATTCACCACATGTGTCAGTGTTATGATGGCAATTATAGACAAGCATCAGCATTTTTGATGTATTAGCTGATCACTCATTAATTCATGTTTAAAGGATTATTTTTTAATGCACTAGAACTAGAGATGCAAGTGACAAAACAGTAAAGAAAAAGGTTCAGAGAACATAACATTATCTTATCATTTTCTCCTTTGAAATCTCAGCTAATTGCTACAAAAAACACCCCTACACACAGCACAGCTGGATTAGTCAGGGACAGTAGGTGCTTTAGCACACTTTGTTATCTAAATATTTACTGACAGCTGGACACTAATATTTTAGAGTTCACATACATTACAAAATCCCAAGAAAATTATCATTCAAGATATAGCTAATATTAACGAAGCAGTCAATGAGTACTCAGCACTCTAATTCTGTGGTTTCACAAAAGAATTGCAGAATTGTTTTGGATAGAAGAGACTTTTAAAAATCTTAAGTCCAGTTGTTAACCCAGCACTGCCAGGTCACTGCCAAACCATGTCCTGAAGCACCACATCCATATGTCTTCTAAGCATCTCCAGGGATGGTGAACCCACCCCTTCCCAGTTGCACATTGATGGGTAAAGAAACTTGTCTTCAGGCCAAGCTTTTTCTGCAGTGAGATTCTGCTAGCTTCCAGCTGAACATTGGCCTCAGATGCACTGTGCTTTCCAAAACAGTTCTCAGTTTTCCTAAGGTGACCAAATTGAGCAACAGTACAGTAAAACCAGTGTGAAGCCGTCAATGATGTCTGGGGTCCATTCAATTGAACTCCTTTGCCAGATACTCTTCTTTCTCTCCCATCCCTCCCTGCCCATCTCTGAGTCTCCAGCAGTCTCATGGCTTTTAACCAGTGAGGCAAACTGTCCTAAGTAATCACTATTTCATTGCACAGACAGGAGGCGTGGAAACTCTAAAGACTCTATACAAATGACTGAGCTGCCCAGCAGAAAAAGACCTGGGGGTACTAGTAGACAGCTGCCTTAATAAGGCGGCCAACAGGATCCTGGCCTGGATCAGGAATAGCATGGTCAGCAAGAGTAGGGATGCTACTGTGCCCCTGTACTTGGCCCTTGTGAGACCTCATCTTGAATAGTGCGTTCAGTTCTGGTCCCCTTACTTCAGGAAAGACATGGAGATGCTGAGAAGGGTCCAGAGCAGAGCTACCAAGCTTGTGAGGGGTTTACAGAACCAGCTATATGAGGAGAGGCTGAGGGAGCTGGGCAGGTTTTGTTTGGAGAAGAGGCTGAGGGGAAGCTGTAAAGAGGTGGGTGTGGGCCTCTTCTCCTTGGTGACTGCTGACAGAAGCAGCGGCAATGGTCTGAAGTTGAGGCAGGGGAGGGGTAGATTAGATTTTAGAAAGAAATTCTTGGCAGAAAGAGTGGTTGGGCACTGGAAAGACCTTCCCAGGGAGGTGGTTGAGTCACCATCCCTAGAGGTATTTAATAAGTGTGTAGGCACAGTGCTTCATAAGAGCCTATGGTGGCAGGCATGGAGGGGACTTTTGTGTTTTCCCATGGATCAGGTATTTAGATTTTTGTGGGTGTGGAGACGGTTGCACTCCGTGATCTTGTGGGTGCTTTCCAATCGTGTTTATTCTGTGGCTTAACTTTCCTTCTGCGTCTTCCAGTTCTGAAAGGACTCTAAGAGTCACTGCAAATCAGCACCAGACCACCATGTTTTACCATAAAACTTAAATAGAATTTCTGGTACCAATCTTCAAGCTGTTTTGTGAATGTGTGACTAAAAAGCAAGAGTCAGGAATTACTGTGGCTCAACCATTTCAAAGCACAGTGTTCTGTTTACAGGTGGCTATTTTATCGTTAGTAATAAAAGTTGTTATTTTGGTTTTGTAAGAAACGCAGACCAGTTTTATACTCATCAGCGGGTACTGACAGGTGTTCTGTGACACAGCTCAAATTCAGAACCCGCCTCCTCCCCAACCTACAAGAGAATCGCCATGCTCAGTCAGACAAGAGTCCTGTGAATCTCAGTGCCTTGTACTCTGCTGCAGACGAAAACAGATGCAGAAGTCAGAAAGCTTCAGTATACCAATGTATGATGCTTCCCTGTCTGGCCCAGGCTGCCTCTCAGGGAAGCTGTTTCACTGGATTCTGGTTCCTTTGTGATTTAGCAGCTTCATGATTGCATCCAGTTTCCCCTGGAATTCTGACTGTCCATGCACTGTAATTCTCACAGGAAAAAGGTTACTACAAACTGCACTTTGTCATCAGATGCTAAGTCATGATTAGGCATAAAGTGTGACCATATTTTCTACTTCTTTCATGATTTTTTGTAACTTCACTGCTTTCTAAAACAGAATAATTAAAAAATAAAATGAATGTCTACATTCTCTTTTTTCATTCAAATGTGCAGAGTGTATAGTGAATAACTTGCACACTCACCGTGCCCCTCCAAGGGAGAGCTTGTCCCATGACACATGCATAACTTCACTGCTGTCATACATTCGTTAACCCCAGAAAGCCATTTCTGCTCTTTGCAGAGATGATTAATGGGTCTGCATTGAAAAGCAAGCTGCTCTGTGCCAAAAGAACTCTGAAGGTGTGCTTTAGAAAAAAGCTCCACAGACTGACCACCGGTCTTCAGTTGGACCAGTACATAGAATCAAGGGATTGGAAGGGACCTCGAAAGATCATCCAGTCCAATCCCCCTGCCACAGCAGGATCACCTAGACCAAGTTACATGGGAACACATCCAGACAGGCCTTGAACATCTCCAGAGAAGGAGACTCCACAACCCCCCTGGGTTGCCTGTTCCAATGCTTCGTTACCCTCCCTGGGAAGAAGTTCCTGCTGATATTGATATGGAGTCTCCTGTGTTCTAGCTTGCACCCATTGCTCCTTATCCTATCATTTGATGACCATCTGCAACAGTGCATTTTGACAGGCAGTCTGACCTACCTGTTGCTATTACCATTACACTTCTGCCATTATGCCATGGCTCAGCCAGTTACACAAACTCTGGACATAAGCATAGGCATCAGAGGCAGCCTAACTTTCAGATATGTTAAGAAATGCATAGCTCTCAGTTACCATAGAAAATTCAGGACTCTGTCTAGTTACCTGGTGTCTGATTGTCTATGTATGTTTTTTTTTGGCTTAATTACCTGCCAAAACCCAACTGGATCTGCAATACTATTGTTCCAGTTATAGTCTAAGAGATCTCTTTTCAGTCTTTCAGATATCAGTCCTCTCTTCTGCAAATCTGAGCTCAGCTGCATACATTGGTCACTGAAGAGTCCTTTTCTGTAGCAGATGAGTCACTTTCTGCATATAAAGGTACACTAAACACAGCCACAAACCGCAGCCACTAACAAACCACAAAAGCAGAATTGTGAGGCCCTGTAATAGCTGCATTTATGAGTTTTGCACATGAAAAGCTACCTGTTGTTTCCACACAGGTGCAGCCTCCATTTCTCCACAGGCAGAGAATTCACATGTAAACATTAGCAAAACATTGGCTTTAGTTTGCTTGGATTCAAACACTGCCAAGGAACCCATCTTCCTGCACTAACTGATGGTCTGAGGCTTGACGCAGGGGAAGAACAAAACCACCCCTGCGGTCTCTAAGTAGAAGGTATTGAAAAAGTTAATTGGCAGCAAGCTTAACCGGAGGTTAAGCTCCAATTGAGTGGAAATTCCAGCATCACTCACAGTAGTCACTTGGTCACTATCCAGATTTTTACTATGTACTCTCTTCTAAATAAAGCTCTTTACCAGCAACACATCAGAAAGGCATTATCAGAAAAATCAGTCAGATGAACTACTTCAGCTGTAGCGGCACATACAAGCACTCCTACCCTTAAATCTCAGATTTATGAGACAGAAACGTTGCTTCAGGCGGGTTTCAGGAATAGGTAGAGGAAGTGAAGATTACTGAGAGAAGGGTGCTGTGTTGTGGTTAAAAGGTTATAAAGGTGCATTTGTACAGTGCTATTCAATAGCTACAAAATTAACCTGGATATTTCAGGAAAGGCAAGTATAAAAATCATCAGTAGTGCACAGATAAAGGGAAAAAGAACTCCCTTTTACTTCCCAGTAAAACTTCCATCAAAATGGAAAACAGTGATTTATGTAGAGGTACCAGAAACAAAGTCTCATCTGTAAAGACTTCAAGTTAGAAGTAGACTGTGAGAGAGGAGGAGAGGACAAGGCGTAGGAAATTTAACATGCTTCTCAGGCACACGCTGTGACAGTACGATTCTCACCTCCTAAAGCCCGTGAATCAAAGGTTTTGAAGATTCAAGAATTTGTCTCCTGGCAGTGGGTGGTCTAGTCCCAAAATCCAGCTGCCTGTCTGTATGAGACAGCTGAAATCATCTTCACTTGCTCTAGAATTCCGTGGTTATGCAGATAATATCAAACACATGTGCTCTGGAGTTCTCTCTCGATGTAATTGCTGTCTCCAAGCTAAGCACATGTTCTGTCACAGAATACCACAGGCATACCCCCAAAACTAATGAAGTTATTAGACAATCACAAATGGCCATTTTAAATAGCCCTTGTCTCTCTCCCTTCTCTGCAGCTTTCATCTGCTTGGAGATTTTGTGCAATGCTGACCTGGAGCTCAGCTCTTTTCAGAGAAGCAGCATGGTAAGCTGGGGAGATGTCAGTCTGAGTAACTACTTGATTATTTGACTTAAATAGAGTGGATCCATCAAGATATTTTCACATAGTCTAAAGCCAAATGCTTGCCACAGCAAATAGACTGTACAGAGCCTACAGGTCCCATCCAGTAGCAGACCAGAAGACAGAGCTTGCCAACACCAGCCCTTGGGAGCCTGCCTGGTTCTAAAGGTCTATTTAACCTGCTGCTGCTCCTGGGCTGCATCCTGCATGCTCAGATGAAATCACAGATTACATCAAAAAGGCTCCAAACAATGAAAAAAAAAAAGGTATTTTTACTCTCAGTATTGTTAATAACTTCTCCTGCCCTCTCCTCAAGTCACAATGCACACAAGGAGGATTTTATCCTAGCTTCACAGAACCCTGCTGTATATTGGGAAAGTTGTCAAAGAAACTCAGCACTCCTTACTATATGTTTATCCTGGAAAGGATAGATGCACTAAGGGCATAGCTAGTCAAGGTCATACAGCGAACACACAAGGTGCCAATGTCACCAGTAGTCTAAAATCACCTACTTTTTCCTCACTACTCACCAAAACAGGCTTTTTCAGAGGAAAATCCCACATGAGAAGTTGTGGCCTCTTAAAACCTCCCCATTTATGCCAAGAGATTCAACCGCCATTTTCTGTTTGCTAGTTTTCAGTTTGGAAATCTTTGCTGTCTAAACCACACACGTTTGGGGTTTCCTCTCAAAACACCACTGGGATGAGCTCCACAAGCTGCATGTGCATCCCTCACACAGAATCATCATGGATCAGAAGGGACCTCGAAAGATTATCTGGTCCAATCCCCCTGCCAGAGCAGGACACCTAGACCAAGTCACAGAACAGAACATCATGGACTGGAAGTGACCTGGAAAGATTATCCACTCCAATCCCACT
Source organism: Upupa epops (assembly GCA_013397515.1). NCBI lineage: Eukaryota > Metazoa > Chordata > Aves > Bucerotiformes > Upupidae > Upupa > Upupa epops. Next base: position 212,903 of record VZRI01001196.1, read on the forward strand.
GCCACAGCAGGATCACCCAGACCAAGTCTAGGTGAGTTTCAAACATCTCCAGAGAAGGAGACTCCAAAACCTGCCCCCAGGCAGCACCCTCCCTCCACACCCCCAGTGTCCTATCACCCTCCCTGGGAAGAAGTTATAGAATCAGTCAGGGTTGGAAGGGACCACAGGATCATCCAGTTCCAACCCCCCTGCCATGGGCAGGGACACCCACCCTAGACAAGGCTGGCCAGAGCCTCATCCAGCCCAGCTTTAAGTTTCTCTGTGGTTTCTGCTCTACACAGCAATGAACCACCTGCTGCTCTTTAACACCACAAAACATCCACCGTGAGCTGAGGAACATCCAATGTGCTGTGTGGTGCAAACTGAGGTGATCTCGGGGACAGGATAGACAATGGGAACAGAACATCATTGTTTTACAGTTCAGCAAACATTCCCAGAGCTCAGCTCCCTCACCTCCTCCTGGCGGGGCAGCTGCTGCTCCTTGTACTCTTGTTATTTTGGTTTCATAAGTTTACATCTCATTTCAGTACCATGGAAAATAGTAAAAAAAATAGCATCAAAAGTTACCAGGAGAATTGCTGATCACTATCCTGATGTCCCCCTCTACCTCATCCTTCAGCACAGAGTCCCAATTATACACACAGAAGGTTTCACCCAGAGCTAGTATTCCGATTGTCTGGCAGACCTTCAATTTCTGTCACAGACCTTCATCTCTGATCCCTTTTGACAGCAGCGAGGTGATCACCAGCCTTACCTTTACCTCTCGGGAAGGTCTTGTCATTTCCTTAAGGAGAACAGCCTTTACACCAAAAACCTGGTGCTCCAGCATTTAGTTTTTCAAATTATTTCTCATTTACTTAATAACACAAGGGAAACAGAACACAGGCTCCCAGCTCTTCCCCTAATGTCCATCTCTTGATGCAGCGGTTCTACAGCTATTTAGCAGAAATAGCTCATTACTAAGTGATAGCTGGTATTAGTCATGTTAGCTTTTACGCGATGATCATCTAAAATGGTTACGGGAGGAGTGCTGCATCTCCATCTGCATCTATATGCATGCAATTTTAAAAAGGATGTCTAAATAAGGGTTGTGGGGACTAATTAGGGATACTTATTTTCTAAAATGGCAGCCGTAAAGAGCTGCCATTTCACTTTGCAATTAGCACCAGGCTTTTCAGCAATTCTCCAAGTGCAACTCACCATTATTCCTTCAAATATCTTCAAACATTGAACAAATGTGTCCAACGATAACAGATCCCAATAAATAAAAATCACCATTTAGACACTAAGGTGAGAAAAATTCTCTTTTGAGCATCTACTCCTTGGGAAGAGCAGCTGGAAGCCAATTGTTATGAGTGCTTCATTTAAATGCTGAAGTAGGATCCGAGCTCTTTTGAAAAACCAGGTATTTAGTGGCAAAAATCTATAAGCATTTAGTTGAGTAAGAATTATTGTCTCTGTTGGGAAGGAGACATTTGTTTTACTAGATAAAGCAGCAATCATTTAGCTGTTTTTCCTCACAGCAAGAAATCACATGTTCCATGAATCTATGGAAGCATGGCCAAATCCCAAGCGCTTTATATTCCCTCTGTATTTGTTGGATGAAGAAAACAGGTGAGGTTTGCATTAGGGCAAAGGACTAGCTCAAAAGCTAATGTCAAGCTTGTAGAGTTCAAATAAAACATATTCTAGAAAGCTTCTCTAATTCAACAGGAGTAGCTACAGTGTGAAGACTAAAAATACCAGCTTAAAAAAAACTTTATAGCTTGTGCTGTTCAGTTAAACTGTTTCTACTCAGCTGATGCTATTACGGTTGGACTTTAATCTTTGCTGCTGAGATCTTAAGTGTATTGAGCAGTTCCTCTAGTTAGGGAAAGTTATTCAACATCTGTGAATGGGCCATTTATATTTCATACACAAGCAGTAAATATTGATTTATTGGTATACCAGGTTCTTCAACAGTAGTTCAATCACATGTATATTTAACTCCGGTTTATTTACTACACTGTGGGAGGGATAAGGGGACATAGCTTGTGCCATTGAAGAAAAACAGTATTTGCTCTGTGCCATTTTGTGCAAAGCTCCTATTTCTATAACCTCTGCAAATAATGAGCAGAAATCACTGCTGAAAGTTTCTCACCACACATTTTCTAGGGGCAAAACTTAACTTTACTGAAAACAGCAAGGCAGACCATACTACCTATACATAATACCTCCCAGTCTTGTTTTTGCCAAGATACCGTCTATCCTATTAAGTAACACAGGTTTGCTTCTTTTGGCTGGTATGTAATCCTTGAGGAACAAAACTGCCAACACTTAGCATTTTATAGAGTTTCATATGCTATTTACTGTTTCCTCTTAAGGCCATAAGCCTGAGAATATTACACGCCTACCCACACATACAAGCACACTTTTCCTTTTAATTACGTTTCTAGCCCTTGAGATTACAGATCAGCCTGGAACTGTAAACTATGTGCATCTAAAATATCAAAGCCAACCCAAGACTTATGCAAGCTCAGGATCTTTTCACATTCTGCTAGTGAATTTTGGGGAGGGGAGGAGGAGAGCCTTCTGATTTAGGAATGTTTCTGGTAGGCAGTTTACCACCTTACAGCTTATGCAACAGCTCTGACTCACTCCCTGCAGCCCATCTGCTGGGACACATCCTGCTCCCGGTACGGCAGCACTCAGTCAGCAGCAGCACTGACACAGCACGGAGGATTTGGATCAACCTCTTACAAAGATGGATCTCAACAAGGCTTACTGGAGGGTGTATCCTGAAACACCCTCCATTTCCTTAACATGTTCACAGTCAGCACCACATCAGCTGAATTCATTAGTTTGAGGCTGGAAACATTGATTGCAGAAACCATTCGAGGTGATGGGCCAGCTTCGACACACAGCCGATGTCTTGGCTTGCTTAAGCTGTCATTTATTTACGAGAATACTAAATTAATGGTACAAATGGCCTTTAGTTTACATTATTGCAATGTAATGGTAAAAACCCCCTTTGTTACCATTTTTCTGGCAGCAGAATATCTTTGGAGTTGTGGTTTTTGTAAGCCAGTCCTTAACAAGTTAGCAATTTTAATGAGGAAAGGAATGGTAACTACTTGAATAATTACAAATCATGAAAGAAATGAAAAATTAAGCTTTCTCCCCTCTTGGAAGCTGAAGATAAATTTCCTATCTGTGGGAGGTGCTGACTGTCCAACTGTTTGCTTAAACACGTTATTTAAAAAGTATTCTTAAAATTACTGTTGCCTCAATACATTAAGCCTCCCCATTACCCTAGACATCAGAATTAGTTTTGTAGTGAATACAGGGCAGCACATATGTTCTCAATTCATTGCAAGAGAAAAGGAAAACACAAAGCAGACAGAAAATCATGAATGGTTGTGCAAAGTTCCTCTCATGCAAAGTATGAATGGATAGAAATACCAAGCTAATAATTTCTCTGTCTCCATCATTTTCGGCCATACTACTTAGCTACTGCCCAAATCCCAGGGACACTCAGGTCTTCATTTCTTCATCATCCCTGAATAAAGTAGTATCAGGAGCCTCAGTATGATTACTTGTCCCTCAAGTTCTTAACACACCTTCCTTTTGAGGAAAGGCTGAGGGAGCCGGGCCTCTTGAGCTTGGAGAAGAAGAGGCTGAGGGGTGACCTCATTCATGTCTCTAAATATGTGAGGGGTGGGTGTCAGGAGGATNCTCCTTCCCTGGAGACATTCAAGACCCACCTGGATATGTTCCTATGTGACTTGGTTCAGGTGATCCTGCAGTGGCAAGGGGATTGGACTGGATGATCTTTCGAGGTCTATTCTAATCCCTAATGACTCTATGAAATACATCAGCTTTTGTAAACAAATCACACCAATGAATAAATGGCATCCATGCTAATACTGCCAAAGGCAAAAGTGTGACCTAAGAAAAAGCATCAATCTCTTTTACGTTGCTCAAGCCTCTTTGGGATCATTGTATTTATTATCCAGATTTTCCCCATACATCACTTGTTACTACTTAGTAGGTTTCTCCCTTACAAGGTCAGAATTTAGCCCATGGAGGCTTACGATTAAAAATAAAATCATTTTCAGTCAGCTCAAAGTCACCATGAAGGAACCCTATCTGCATATATAACCCAGAAAAGAACTTCCAACCGTAAATGCAAGGGCACCAGCAGAACCACACAAAGGTCAATATGGTTTTGAAGTTAAATTAAAAAAATATGCATGTGAAAAAAGCAACCATAGCTCTGTGAGAGACAGCCGCACGTGTCACCCTGCAGCTTGGGGTCTGCATGGCACATTCTAGTCCGCATGCTGGTGGTGGAGTCAGGCAGGGTACCTCAGCATATCATGTTGCCAGGACTCCAGCATGTTCTTCTGTGCACTCTGTTAACGTCTCCCACTCTAATTTTTTTGCTTGCCAGCAAATTAGTACCAGGGAAAACGCTGGGGATGCCCATGGTTCCACTAGAGTCACCCACTCTCTCTGTGACAGCCATGAGAGGGGCTCCAGGATAAACCTGGGAAGACTGTAGTTTATCCTTGTCTTAAAGTGACCAGGGTGCTCCCAGCCCTCACACTCCTGCCTATGGCAGTGCCTGGAAAAAGGGGTGACACTAACCACAGAAACAGAATCCTGTCTCTTCTCACCATCATGAGCTTCATGGCTGCAGGGATGAAGATTACACAGCCACCGCCTTCAGCTACCACCTCAAGCCTTGGTAAACACCATCATACAGCATTCAGAAGACATCCAGTCACCTGCTAACAAGCTCCTGCCCTGCTCAGAGTCCAGCTCCATTCTGCTTCACAAGTATTGCGGTACAGTTTTATTTCTCATACATTCATGACACTAAAGGTATTGTGAGTGTAAATTTACTCCAGGCACTAAGTGGACTCCGAAATCATCAGGTCTAACAATTTCACTCAAAGCCCTCCACCAAGACTGCCTCAAAACTTTACAGAAAAGAACTAAATTTAGTGTTCTAATAAGGTTCAGGCAGGACAAGTTGTGTTTGTTTTCTGATGTGACAGCAAAATTTAAATACTCATAGCTGGTTGTAAATTTAGGCAAGAGCTATAAATCTTTCTCTCATTTGTCAGTTCAGTTAAGTTCCAGTTCTGCTGCTCTAGTTAAATATTTGGCAGGATTATACTTCTGTGTTTTATTTCCTAATCTGACCATTATGGCAACTAATTTACTTGTATGTAATTTAATTATCTTTAGCTGTTCTGCATCCTTGGTGTTCTCTGAATACTCCATCTCCAGCTATTTAATTTTCCTTCCACTCTTCTGCATTTGAATGATTGCTCTTTACATAGATTGCTGGCATGGAAATATTGCTTAACTTGTAGCATCTGCAGTCAGAGCTATTATTTCATTTCAATACATTATCTGACCAAGGGGAGGGATCTGAGGACTTTGATCTTAGGTCCTCAGGGCTGGCATTCAGCAGCTCTTATTTTCTCACTGATGCTAATGAAGCTGCTCTGCACTTTTCTTCTATTGATTCCTGCTCCTGTTCTCCCACCAGGTACTGTTTGCAAAAGAGTTCCCTTGATCCTTGCAAGTGCACCTTTAATTTCTTTATTTCTATTATGAAATCTGTCTTCCTACTTACTTTCCTTTTCAGTGCCACCGATGATATCACTGTTTTCATATCTGAGCTCTGATGAGCCTGGAGTTCAGCTGTATCTGCAATAAAAATGTGTGAAATCCCCAGTTTCTTCACAGGAACCCCAAGAGCCATCCGACTAGAGCAGGGTGCTGCTTCTCCTGGGGCAACCTTTCCACTGAGTTAACTCCAGCTACTGGGTGTGCCTGTGCTAAGTATATCCCTCTTCCCTAACACAGGCAACTACAGGGTATAGGCATATCTTCACAGAATCCCAGAATGATGGGGTTGGAAGGGACCTTTGCAAATCTAGTTTGACCCCCATGCCAAAGCAGGATCACTTGTGATAGTCTACACAGGAATGTGGATGGGTTTGGAACGTCTCCAGAGAAGGAGACCCTACAACATCCCTGGGTAGCCTGTTCCTGCCACCCTACCCTCATAGCACTTTTTTCTGATGCTGAGGTGGAACTTCCTGTGTTCCAATTGGCACCTGCTGCCTCTCACCCTAACGCAGACACCCACCCTTCAGGTATTTGTAAGCATTAATAAGATCCTCTCTCAGCTTCTCCAGACTAAACAGCCCCAGGTATCAGCCTTCCCCCATAGAAGAAATGTTCCAGTCCCTTAATCATCCTTACTGTTGGATTCTCTCCCATAGCTCTGGCTCTCTTTAGACTGGGTCCTCAGAACTGGACACAGTACTCCAGACACTCTTATATGATTCTGGGGGCATAATTTGTCTTGTTTAGCATTCTCCTTCTGTCATGTTTCTTGCTTGTGCTCTGCCACTGCAGTATCGGTTAAAGTATAATAAAGTAAGACATGGCATTTGGGTAACAGTCATTTCACATGAAGTCCTTGTCTTCAATTTAGCCAAGTATATTCGTGTCTTAGTGGAAAGAAGCACCTCCCATACCTTTCCCCACATTGTTTAAAATTAATAAGCCTCAAAATAGAACAGCAGCATATAAGTCTACTTATTAGATAACTGCTGCCAAAAACGTACTGCTAACAGACTGAAAATACCAAGAAGAAGTGTATTTTGCAGAGAAGAAATTAAACTGGAAAAAAGATTTCATTTGACACCAAGATGCAAGTTGCTCATTCCAATTACACATTTACAAGGTTTCCATGTTTTACCTTTGTACTATATAAAAATTTCTCTCATTTAATGGGCTGTTGTAAGGCCAAGCTACAATTGCCAGATGATATCTTAAATAGTATAAACACACTCCAATTATCTCCTAACCCTCGAGAAAAGCCTGCCTGCCTCACACCTTTGTAATGCTTTTTACTCTTTTCCCCCTCCTCAGCTGGTTAGTCCTCCTTAGCCGACTAAGCATCTCTTAGCCATTTTGCTTCAAAACTAGTCACAGCTCACTGTGAAGCTGGAATTTAGATGCCATGTCCCAATTTGAAGGATTAAGAGAGTGAGAGAAAGGTGTCTGAGTATGTAGTTAGAGGATGTGACACAGGATTCAAACTGGATCCAGCCAGAGCATGTAGCTCTACAAAGAAATATTGTTAGCTATTCTGGCTTGCTCAGAATTTCTTTTCTGAAGACTTCAGCAGGGATTACACAGCAAGTCCTCAGTGTGAATTTACAGAAAACACGTGCTACCCACATGAAAGAAACCAAAGAGAATTTTAAGTCATCCACTAGAGAAACTGTTAGGCTTTGGGTGAAAGCTTCAAGCCTGACAGAGTCTAATGGTGATAGAGATCTGCTAGTTCTATTGGCTCTGCTCCCCCTTGCACAGCACTCCCCTATGCAAACCCTGTTGTGCATGCACAGCCTCCCTCAGACATAACTGCAGGAATGAATACAACTTATATTGCAAACACTGCTGGGGCCTCTTGACCTGGCAGTGGCTGAGATTCAAAGCAGGAAGAATACTCTCCATGTTTTCCTCAGTGGTACCCATGTAGATTTGAGAAGTTGGGAGTTAAGTGTCTGCTGGAACATCAGCTGGTAGCAGGAGCTGGTTGCAAACAGAAAGACAAGAATAAGCAGGTCGGTAAGAGCAGAAAAGTTGACAGCTGCAGAGTGCAACAGGAGCTCACCACAGGGACTGTTATTATCTGGCAACAGAGAAATAGTAAATTAATGCCTTCCCTTGATTCGGTGGCTGGCTGACATCTATGGCACCCTGCCACAGGTGTCCTTTGTAGCTCACACAACAGTTTTGTGCAGTAAATTTTCCACGGAAGCAAAACCATTTCCACAAGATGTATTGTGTTTGTGTCTGCAGTAGTCTCTGAAACCTCACAAAAAACAACCAACTGAACAACCTAAAATAACTACTCTGCAACCTATGTATTATAGCTGAGGTCCCAAAAGCAAGGAAGTGGCAGAATTGATTCTATTAGTAAAACCTTTATTTGGTCTCTTTTTATTACAGTCTTTAAATGCATGAGAAGAGAATCGCTTTAACAAAATACCTCAAGTTATGATGTACACCTGGAGTCTGTTCTGGTGGGTTTGGGTGTTTGGTTTTGTTGATAGTTGAGGTTTTTTAAAGCATGCAATGGCATAAAACCTTTCTACTATGCCTATATACTACATGTTGCACATGTATAACCCAGGGCTCCAATATTGAAGGAATTTGTATTTCACCTGTTTAGGTGAAACCACTAGTTTACAGACTGAAAATACATCCCAGAAGACGCACTCACATTTTCTTGGTGCTGCCCTTCACTGAGGAGACATTTACCGCTGTGTTCTATGGACTTGTTCTTGCTGCCAGAAGCAGAGACAGAAACAGCCCTAAAGCAGAGGCTCCAGTAGTTGGACCTTGTAAGCCTCACCCTCAAGCAGGGATGTGTCACTTGATCTCTGCTTTAGACAAGATCTTTCTTTAGACAAGTTAAATTGTGAACATGCAGGTATGAGAGCTCCAAGTACAAGTTACCCACTGTTTATGATGAAGATATCATATGCTCATTCATAGTAGGCAACATAAATCCAGAGCATCGCACACCTTCCTCACATACATCCAGTGCGGAGAGGGATTTCTTACAGGGACATATGTTGCCAGTATCATTTGATGAGTTCTACTGATCTTCCCCATCTCCTTTCACTTCTCTGCTCACAATCCACACCCAGCCATGAAACACTGACTTTTATAATTAAAACCAGGGTTTCCCTGCCTGCCACCCCCCCATGTCCATCCTTGGTGCAGTTTTGCACACATTTACAATCCAAACTTAAGGACTGAAGGGTACCACAAACATTGCCTCAAACACACCCTGTAAAGCAGATCTGAATGCCCATTCATACCTCTTTATATTTTAATACACCAAACAGACTGGGTTTGTTGTGGATAGACTATACCCATGAAAGTCTGGTGGCAGCATCATTGCTTTTTCTGCCAGGAGGAGTCCATGGCTGCAAGAGACTTCATGCTCTGTATTTTGGTACTTTTCTTGAAGTACTCTGTACTTAGAAACCTAAGAAGGCTAAACCCCTCATGGCATACATTTAAACAGATAACACTTGAAACTGCTAATTTTTCAGCAGCATCAGAAATGGTTATTAAAGAAAATAACTCTAGTATCAAGTAGGAAGTGTTCAGCAAGCAGCTAAGAATAGACAAAATAAACACCTTTGGCTCTTCAGCTGTCTTTACAAACACGTTATGATAAAAATACCCAAGTTACATCAGCCTAATTAAAAAGGCTTCTTCTTACATACCTGCCTGTCTTTAAATATTTAGATCATGTAAATAGGTCAAATATTGAGACTTACAAAAGTATAACCTAACATACCTTCCCCTTCACTTCCGTATTGCTGGGGGCAAAACATCCACAGTTCAGGGAGAGAGCAGAACTTGGAGCCCTTGCTATGCTGAATAGATTAATTATTACTTCGTGATCAGCATCTATACCTTGACCTGTGACTGGTGGCTGTTGCACCACAGGGATGCCACCAGCTCTCATGGTAGCTTTATTTTCTCATTTTCTCCTTTCTTCCCATCTATGTCTGTTCTGTGCAGCCTAGGCCTGGTTAGTACTACTTCTTACCCAAGCTATGAAGAAATGCAGCTCACAAAGGTGCAAGAGCCCTCATGGAGTGCCTGAGGTCAGCCTGGTGAGCATGCAGGATTAACAATTTGAGCAGGCAGCATTTTTCCTGGGCTACCACCACACCTACCTCCCCAGCAGTTACTGCAGTAGTATAGTCTCCACATCAGCTCTTATCAGCACTCAAGCACTGCCACAACAAAATGCTGAAGTTACTGCTGGACGCTGCAAGAATCTAAACAGCCTCTCTTCAGTTCCCTGTTTCTGCTCAGCAAGGAACTGCCTAGAAGGAGTTTTCAGATGGTTACTGGATCTCTAAGCAAAACCCTTCCTCTCCAGGTGAAACACCCTGTGTCCTTGTGGCTTCTCACTCATATTTCAGCTCATTATCCAGCACTTCCATAGTAAGACATTTGAGAATCAGACTTCCTTTGAGGCATATTTAGTTAAAATTTGCCATCATTTACTCACACTATGGGAACAACAGTACTGCACTACTGCTGCTTTCAAAAAATTAAGTGAATTACAAGAAAAACCAATGTATCTGAGACCTGTTCTCCTTCCGTCTCACAAATCCATAGCACTAAGAGCTCCTTTTCTTTACGAGTCCTTCCCACAGGCTCCCAGAGATTAGCAGAAAATGCAGATCTGTCTGAGAACACATTGGCAGGAAACAGTGTCTAGTTAGTCAAGTTAACATGATAGATCATGATAAATTGAATGCTTAGAGTACTACGTGCTTGAACTATATGGTGCTGTGTACTGCAGCAAATCTATTTCCCCAAACATCTAACTGTGCAATTCCACACATAAAAAAAATTCTACCGAGGGTGCCTCTGCTTATTTTGTGTTTCATCTCCTTTTCAGCCGCTATTAAACATATGGGGCTTATGCTGCTGAGCACTTTTGTAAATCATGCTATAATACCTGTAGGTTATACTTCTCTATAGATGTGTCTTCAGATGATGTCAATTGTTGTAGCTGCCTTGACATAACAGCCAAGATTATTTACAGCAGCTGAGCATCTCGCCTGATGTGCTCAGCTCTCAGCAAAGTAGGCAAATGAGAAGTGGTTTTGCTTTAGGTTTGGGAGGGCTTTAAAGCAGAATTTGGTCTTGAAAAGCTAAAGCCAGTCACTCAAAAATAGCCCTTGTCTGTTGAACTTTTCAAAGAGTAGATCCCTAAGCCTCAGTGTTGAGCTTCCCCTGCTACCCTTTACCTTACTTGGCACAAACCTGAAAAGCATTGACAATCAGATGAATACATGCATGCGTGAATAAATGCTCTTAAAAAGGCGTTCACCATTTCTCCCACCATCTGAAGAGAGTGCACAACAATCACCTTTAGCAGGTGAAGCTACAACAATGCTGAATCATCTCACCAGCTTCTCTGTGCAGCTGGGAAAGAAAGCACTGAAGAGGCACCTCCACACTGTAATTCATCCATCTGAGAAGGAAATCTTCCTTTGGGTCATGCTTCTGAAGAAAGGCTGGAACAGACCAGCTAAGCAGAGTGGTAGAGCCCAGGAGTGAATCACCTTCCCAGTTGGGCAGATGACCAACCTTAACTGTCCTGTTAACCCCTGCCACATCTTCTGGGCTGCAGACATGCTACAGGTGCCTTTACATTTTTTTAAGCACCAGTAGTTAATCTGTACCCATCCCCCTGTGTCCTTTTAAAAATCTTGCCTTATCCTTCCCTATATACCAATTAGCAAGTAATTGCCAAAAGGTATGAAACAGATTTAACATCTTCTCCATGAGTTTAAGTCCATTAATTAATAACAGAAGAATAGTTCTAGCTCTCAAAATATTGCATTAATATTTTTAGAGGTTTATTATAAGGTTTATAATTACAGCCAAGCTGGTTTCCAGAGCCGCCTCTTAAGCTCTAGACAGCCCTCACAGTATTACAAGCTCAGCTCTGCATAGCTGCATGGCACAGAAACCTTACAATAGAGGTTTTTACAACTCCAACCCTATATTTTTTTACAATAAGGCAATGCAAAATGCAGGCAAAAAAAAGGGAGAAGCACATCACAACAGGCTGGTATCAAAATAACCTCAAACTTCCCTACCTGCAGGATTAAATCACAGGGTTCAAAGTTGTTTTTTTAGTCAATCTCGTTATGTATCCCACACACTAGAACTTATCTGACATGATAGGGGATAGATAGAAATAAATACAGCACATGAAGCACAGTATTAATTTTAGTACAGACAAATTATGTTAAAGACTATCAACATTCAGTCTGGCACAACTGCTATTCAGCTACAACATTTGGGGGGTGGGGAAGAGAGGGAGTCATAATGCTCTCATTTGTCTCCTGCGAATGGGTCATTCCAAATTACATTTTGTTAACCCCACCCTAGGCTTTGGGGAACCTCTGTCAAAAGGGGTTATTTCTGAAAGCACTTCTGCAGCGTTTCAGAGGCACTTCCCAGGTTCTGCATCAGAGGCAGCTCTGCTTTGGGAGGTAATGGCTCACCTGGGAGATGCCTGTACTGCAGCACTGCTGAGGATGGCATCTCCTCCTGGGGTAACCCTGCTTTCAGAAGGGCTTCTTAATTTAGGGGCTTCTTGATTTTATTTCTGCTTTAACAATTCTAAGAGCATAACAGCTTCTTTCATTTAAAAGGGAAAAAGGAATAAAAAAAGAGCCAGGAAAACCAATTTCTTATTTATTTTTAGTGCCACTTAACGTTCATCCTGCTAAGCCAACAATCATCCCAGCGTGAGCTGACTACAAGCAGCAGCAGGTAGGCGCCTGGCTAGCTAGAGGGAATCAGACTGGATAAAAGAAAAATCAGATGAGGTTTACCATATAGAGTAAACCCAAGCAGGGGATCCTGCTTGTGCCTCCACCCACATTTTAAAGATCTTCGTATTTTGTATGGCAGGGCCCCTTAGCTCAGGGTATAAAGACCTAGTGGAATTCCATACAGGGAACAAACCAAACCTTTCTCTGGGGCTATAAAGGTTGCAAAGGACCAAATAACTGCTGCAAAACAACCTCTGGTACTACAGCCTGCCTTCTCTTTCTCAGTCTCTGCTTCTTGCAGGCACTTTGTTCCCCCTGCAGGGAGCAGCTTCTCCCACACAGAGACAGGAGAAGGATTTTGCAGTGAGGATGTAGCAACGCTTTCAGGTTTTACTCATTCACTAACCATCAGCTACTCACTAACTACCAAGGCAACACTCAAGGAGAGACTTAGGGTTTAGTACCTAATGCTCAAATAACGCCATAATGATTTTTATTTTATGGACAAAGTGTGTTCTGTCCTTACATCCATCAGCTTTGTAAATCCGAGGTCAGGTCTCTATGCAGCAATAGAAACATAGAATAGAGACAGTGAAAATTTCTTAAAGAAAACATTTTTTTCAACAGCAATGTCAAGTTTTCCTAACAAAAGCAGCTTTTTATTATTCAAAGCTTAGCCCACTGTGGCAGAGTTTGCCAGAAAAACCATATGGACAAGCCCCTGCCCTACAAAAGGGTTGGCAGCCAGGGCTGGACAAATAGCTCATCAAGACCTTGGCTTCACGGACATTAAAACTCTGCTGTGTTTGAAGGTCTTAGCTGTGGCAAATGCCTGACAAAAGCAGGCTAACTGGAATTTCCACAGTACAGATCCAAGTAATAGGCTAGAGAGCCAATTTGAGTCGATTCTCCTCAAAATTGGATTTTCAATCACTGACACTCCTTGGATCGACAGTCTCGCCAAGGAAAATTCCCATGGTCAAGTGAATCCTCACACCACCTCATGCCTACTTTTGGTGAGTAAGTATTTCACCTGGACAGACCCTTTAGTAAGGGAGTCACCATCCTCTTTGGAGGGAGTGACCCCTTTTTCATAGAATAATTAGAAGGGACTTCAAGAGGTCATCCAGTCCAATCCCCCTCCCACCTAGACCAAGTCACACAGGAACACATCCAGCCGTATCTTGAACATCTCCAGAGAAGGAGACTCCACAACCCCCAAGGGTTGCCTATTCCAACTGGGTACTCTTGAATGGGAAGCTTCTCCCTTTCATGAAGGAGCAGGTGTATATTTCAGCTCATCTTTCTAAAGAAGAATATTCACAAAACTTAGGAATCAGTGTTATCTTGTATTCTGGCCTGATATCCAAACTGGGAATTGACTTTGTTCTGTCAGAATGTTGAGTCATTTTTGGCTGTAATACATGTATCTTTTGGGTAGCTACCACTCTGTTTTAAGGATGACTCCACAACAGTAATAAACTAGGATTCAAAACAGGTACCTGGAAGTCAAAACAACTCAAATTAATATCTAAATCAAAGTAGGAAGCTGTGTTTGGGATATAGAACTCTGGAAAAATCTAGACTTCAGAGTAAGAGTCCATCTTCTATTTTATCTTCAGCCTTTCAACAGCAAATCTCATAATAGAATTTTCTAAGATAATTATACTCATAAGGGAAGTTTGCTGTCCTATTCTGCATCATTAAACCACTGAAGATACTTAGAAAACTGTGTAATAAACAACAAACAAGAAAGAGGAACAGAAAAAGTTTCCTATGGCCAAGGGTATAATTTCTTTCAAAAAGCTCTGAGCTAACAGCTGTGTAAGCACAGTTCTATCTGAAAGCCAGTGAAACTTTTAAGAGCTGATTTTGAACATAAGAGGTCAAAATGGCAGCACAGACAGGCCAGCTGAAGCTGAGAAACTTCTTAATACCATGAGCATTTCATTAGGAAAAGAGAGTTATTCATTAGTAGAATGCAGTTAAGTGCTTATGACTCAGTAGGCACCCACCTGGCATTCAATAATACTCCTTAAGTTCTCTTCTGTGTTTACTCCAGGCCATAATGCTAGTGAAGTCAATGTTTCTATGCTGTATCACTACATATAAAGTACATATTTCACTGCAGTTGTAATAGAGTACCTATCCAGGCTGTTTCCTGGTAAAGAACCCAAAGCACCTCAACCAACCGCCAGAAGTCTCTTTTCTGTATTGCAGAGTCTCAACCCAGTACACCACTTCACCTTAATAAGTCACTCACAGAGCAGTTCAACTAGCTGTTGTGACTCCTTAAGTTGTGCTACTGCAGCACGTTTAGAGCGTGGCTTTGCTACAAGGGCAGCAAGGCACCGTCAGCTAGAGGAAAGACAAAACCCCCCCAAATTGAAGCATCTCAACTTTTTAATCTAGAACAGCAGTATTGTTTCCCCTTCTGCTCTAACTTGGATACAGACACAGAAACACAGACTGAGGGATGAAAGAAGGATCCTGTTCCCTGCCAGGAAAAGCTATCATGCATTATTTCTCTTCCACACCTAACTTACAATAACCTCACCACAGATATGTTCACCACAGACTGCTAATAAGATGCTTTGCAATAGTCTCATCACAAGAAAGCTACACGTCTGGCCTATTTTTTATCATTATGAGAGACCAAACATATTTCCAGTGAGAGGCACTGAGACTAGATGTGGTCCCTTCCAACCTAAGCCCCTCTGTGATTCAGCTAGCACTGTGGTATAGACAGGTGAGGCTCTATATAGCATGGTCTTTACATGGACCATGCATTCCCCATGAAGTTTATGGTCTCTACTACACAATAACTCATCACATGCACAAAATAAGCTTAATAAGACAGGTAAAACACAAAGAAACCCTGGGGCAAATGCAGCACTATCTCACAAATCTGAACTCCTCGAGGCTGGAGCAACATGAAGTCACAACCATTCTTTTTTGTTAGATTCAGTACACAGTCTCCAAACACACAATTTAAGCCTTTTCATTGCAAATTAGCATGGTGGGACAAAGACAACAAAAGAAATAATACTTAATAAATAAATAAATCACAGCCATTCCTGCAGTAGCTCACAGCAGGCTCACTAAGCAGACTGCCAAACAGATGCCAGGTTACCAAAGAAGTACTCAGCAATTTGGCAATAGGAAGCAATTATGGCTTTGCACCTACCTCAGCAGTGGCATCAGAAGTCCTTTCAGTGAGAAGACAGAAGGGATATTCTTCCTTCTAAAAACCAGGCTCCTACTTTCCCCCTGAGGAATTTAATGTGCCCAGAGGTGCCTCCTGGGAAGGCCATCAGGTGGTGGTGACCCACAGCATCTCCAATCCTATTAACACTTTGGTTAATTGGTTGATGGGTTTAGGTGCATGAAAACCTTGTACTTCACTTTGGGTGGTTTAGTATTCCCCCCTGTAGAAAAGCTGCAGCATTCCCTGCTGGAGCTGTGCCTGTGGAGGGACTGCAGTTGTCCAGGCAGGAATTCTAGCCTTTCATAGTGGCACCACTGATCTCTCTCAGTGTACAGGGAGGAAGGCACAGACAGACATGAGAAGCCATTTCAGATAGTTTCCTTTTTCCCTTGTCCACAGAATAACACCCAGAATCTCAGCTGAAAACAAAATACAGCACCGGGATAATCTGCTGAGCCCTTTTACCTTCCTATCTCAATTTACTGTTAAGATTAGAAAGCACAGAGATAAATTCCCTGTCTCATTCTTCCTCCACTCAGGAGGCAGTCTGCCCTTAGAAACCTCAGATTAACCCCCCAGTTCACCATGGAACTCAATTAACAGCACCGGTGACACCTACCCACACGTTCTGCAAATCAGGTGACAGGATTATCAAGAACAAGAGAACACTTCTCAGTACTACAGTCTACGTTAGGACATGGCACATGACCCAACAATCTAACAGCAAGATTCACCTTGACTCTCAGGGACTGCAGCAGGACCCTTTTTGCATAGCTCCAGTCAAAATGTGACACCTGATGTCAAAAAGCCTTTGAAACCGTTTGTCAGTCAGCCTGCCAGATTCAGAAGCACATGCCAGGTTATAGGCAAGAAAAAGGAAGGATGGCAAGCTGAACGTGCAGGGATGCTTGAGAAGACAAGATGAAGAAGATGCTGCTTATCCCATAGTATCAAGATCAGCACTGGTTTGGTGGAAGCTAGAAATTCTTCATTTATTAACTGGCTTGCATATAAAGGGGAATAAATCCATCACTACCATAGCTGTTTTTTGAGCCAAATTCATCTGTGTACATGTACCTCTCTGAGGCAGTTGGAGTGATCACGTTCAGTCCAAATTCTATAGAGCAGCTATGGACAAAATGTGTCTGGACACCGTTGTGCTCACACACTGCTTAGAAAACAGCCCAGACACAGTGACGGTTCTGGCTGCTGGCAGGAAAACCCACAGCCCTGCGTTTTTCAGAGCAAAGTGCTCAAAGACATGAACCAGTACTGCATAGAGCACTTGTAAGCAAGTGAAATAACTTGAACTCCCCGAGGGCCAAAGCAGTTACTCCCGGGAGATCACAGTGATGGACAAGGGAAGTATCAGGCCCTTCACTCGCTTGGTAAAGGTGGGCAGGGACAAGAGTAGGTCTGGCTTTCTGCTGAACCCAGAGAAATGTGTCATCTTCCTCTTAGAAGGTGGTTTACTCTGTATATGGGCAAGAGCTCTCTCCTTCTACTCTGGCTCGCAGCAGGGGTCAAACCCCCTTTTGATAGACACACACCACTGCCTGCAGACCAGTACTAACTCAGTCTTCACAATGCACCACGGGGCTCTGTTTAAGGCAGACTGCAAGGGCAAGCCATTAGAGAAAAAGACTACAACATAACTAAAATGCTCTGTTAATTGTAATTAAGCTCATCCCACTGTCAAATCTGCTGAGTCCAAGTAAACGGTTGTTATTGGAATACCTGTGCTTTATGTTTTGCTTTTAGGCAAAAATCCACCCAAATTGCAAAACAGCAAGCGGCTAAGTGATCCTGGTGAGCCTTCCCTCATGTTCCTGCAGTGTGCAGAGAGCTCAGCAAGAGACTGTCTTAGCACCAAATACTGGATCTTGTTTTCAGTCGGTCATGCAGGGCACCACGACAACAAATTACCAGTAGAGGAACTGTACCTGTCAGCACTATCCTCTATTGCAGGACTGGCTTTCCCAGAAATAACATGCAAATTACAAACAAGGGACACGAGGAATGTGAGACAGCAACTCTAGACAGGATTTGTTTTGCATTGACTAAGTGCAAGGCCAGCCTTTTAACAATCCATTTCAGTCTCTGTGTATGTCCTGCTGCTATCGGAATCACAAAGATGAGGATCGTTTTCTGAAGCACACATTCATAACGCAAAACAAAGCAGCAGCACCAGGTAAAAAAACCCTCACGGTAAATGTAGGTCACGTTAGAAATATCATCAAGAGTATGCGGAGCATATCATATCTCTACAATAAGCTTTGCTTTCATGAAAATTAATTAGACCCAGTTTTCAAGTATTACTTTTCACTTCAGTTGTCTCAGTGCTTTGGTGTCACATCTTAGACAGCTTGGCCCTGATATTCATAAGCACTGATCACCTGCAGCACAACTGCAGTGATCAGTAACAGCCCACTGAAATGAAGCTTTTGATATCGCAAGACAGTGCTTGAAAACTATGGTCTCCAAATCAAACTGCTGCTGTTGAAAAATTAACTCCTCTAGAAATTTAGCTTCTCTGACAAAACCATGCAGTTCATCTGCTTTGCAATCCACAGTGTTTAGGCAGATACAGGCAGCAGAAAGGCAGCAGAAAGGCAAAGCCACCTTCCTCCTCTACTACCTTCATCAAGATGGATGTAATTGCTCAGTAGCACAACTGAAAGCAGCCTTTATGTTGGGTGCTGTGCACTGAAATGTTGTGCTGGGACATGGCAGCTCACCTGGGACCAGTGCTGAGCTAACAAGAGGCATACACTATATCTGTACCTACAGACTCAGATTCACCCAGTCAGTTTCTGAGCTCCATGTCTGGCAGTGTTTGCTGATTCAGGTGACTGAGACCTGCTCTATGAGAGACTGTCTCCAGATAGCTACAGAAAGTCCTTATCCAGGGGAAGGGAGTGGTGAGGCTACAATCTGCCTCTTGTCTTCAGGATGAGAAAACATAAAACTACAGGATGGATGTCTACAAACTCCAGTGAAAAGACCAGCAGAGACACCACAATCATTCTTCTTTGGTGGTAGTGATGAAGGGCAAACACAGAAAGAGTGCAGGGTAAACACTGCCAGCAGATTTTTAATAATTTATGAACTAGGTTGTTTTTTTTTAATTTACATGGGATTTGACATAAGAAACAATTTCACACATTAATTTCAGAGCAAAACTTTCATTTCATCCCCTAGGATACTCAAACTGCATATTTTCCCATACACAGCCCAGCTACAGCCCAGCTAAATGGTCACAGATACCACTTTGTCTCTCAATTTCTTGCTCATTTCTTTCACTCTTTCCTGTTTTTACCTTCATGAATCTCAATGCCACATCTATTGCTTCTAGATGTTGTTATCTATATTTAAAGATGTATTTGTCCAATAAAGGAGCAAGGGATTCTAAGAAGTTTATTAAGGGAGACAAGATATGGGAGTCAATTCAGAAAGTTTTATGTTCATCTTAATCTCACAGTATGAAAAGATGCAAAGGGAAGATGAGTCCATTTTTTCTTGGCTAAAAAGCCTCTTTTTCTTCCACCTTTTCTGTATTTTTAGTCTAAGAGCTAGGGAAGATTATAATGATTGGGCACCAGAGTACCACTAGAAAATGGGAGGTGCATGCTTTATTTTAAATTAATGAAGGGTCAAGCCTCTGTCACAGCTAAAGTACAGGGAACAGGAATACAAATGTTCTACAGTCTTTTACCAGTGGCTCTAAAAGTCTCACATGCTGGAGCTTCTTTCAGCTACCTAGAACTTAACCCAATACCTACTCTCTTCTAATTAATGAATGAGGGACATTTGAGACCTCCCACACCTATATATCAAGCATGCAAAGTCATGGCTACACCTGCATGTAATTCATGTCGCTAAGGAATGAACTCACAGATTTTCTAACCATCAGCTTTTGCAAGTCCTAGAGAAAAAGCAGGCACTTTGCTGAGCTCCTGAAAGCAGTATCCAAGAAGCCACAGTTTATGTGCTGCATCTGCAGAAAGGGAATCATTCATGAAATAGTACTTTTCTTTTGGATATATTTTCTCTAAAAACACAGGGCATGTGATCATCAATGCAGCCTTGCTGTAACTTCACAATGTCAAGTATGAAAAAAACCCCAAAGCTCTCATAAAAATTAAAGCAAGACAAACCATTGTCCAAATCTCCATAAAACAAGAAAAACATTGGAACAGAGGACTATTATCTATTTGGATTCGGTGTTGCCACAGCACCAGGTATTTATGTTCTGATGGATAGTGATGATTTTGCAACGTCACCATGTGATAGGCACAATTCAACAGCATGGATGGTAGCCCAGAACAACTGCATCACTGCATGATGTTGGCTGAATTTCTGCACGACGATGCACCTGAAAGTTTAACATGATTAGGAGGCAGTAGAGCCAGTTTAAATGAATGTATGCTTTCAAACCTTGAAACTACAAGTCTTTGCGAGAGCTAAAAACGCAGATGTGGTTTTAAGGAGCTCCCTTCTAATTATTCATCTAAAGTATTTGGTTCTGAACAGAGAGACAGATTTTTTGATGAGATCGTGCAAAGCTGTAAACACAGACTCCTGTTATGTAAGCATCATTTCAAAGCTCTCTCAATATATCTATTATCCAGGCTGTTCTTTGCTATAAGAAACACTTTCTGTTATTTCCTTTTGCTTTTCCTACAAAGGGATGCACTAAGTTTTGGAGATATATAGTTATTATTTTTGGAACAGAGCACAAAACCTGCATCTTACAAATTACTTAAAGCAATTGATAAGGGGCCATTGTTCATTGTTCATACTGCACCATCACCTATATTTTATGTAAGTGTGCTTTCTGTAAGCTAGTGGATATTTTATATCCCCTGACTACTTTGTCTCTTTACAGCTCTTCCAGCAAACTAAAATTAAAGACGTTTCACACTAAAAAGATTACACAGAAAAAGGCAGAGATAATGATTTCACTGCTCAGCTCTTAGAGCTACAGCAGTAGTCATAGCACAGTGTTAGTTGCCATATTAAAAATACTTTGCTGCTAATGACTTAGGCATTAAGAGGAGTTTATCACTTCTGCATTATCTAGTGTGAAACCCATTGGCAGCTGGGCACTTGCTATTTAGCAGCTGTGACATGGCATTTATTAAAGAGTTTTTCTTTCATGCTTCTTGCAAGTTATGTTGCTCCTTTGAACATTACTTGTCTCTTTTAGCCAACTAATGGCAAACTTTACCTTAGTCGTATTCATACAGAGGTCAGTGGACCTTGTTTCACCCTCTCCCACAGCATGCTTGATAGGAGATTGCAAACTGAAAGTTTCTTAGGACAATACTTTCTCCTCATGCGAACAAAGCTGAGGGAACTGCATGCAGGATAACAGTCCTAATTGTTAACAAGTCTTTGCATGGGATGTAGACTCAGAAAGGAAAGACCTTGAGACAAGGATTTGCTTTAGAGAGGTTCTCTGCTCTAAATGCTGAAGGGAAGAATCCCTGTCAGATGGTACAAAACTGACCATAGATGAGTGATGTGTGTGGTCCTCACAGGAGAGCTTAAACATCATAAATGTTAAGACATCTGGAGGTGGGCAAGCATTATTGTTTATAGAAGCTTTGGGTCATGTTCTCAGTTTTGGGGGTACTTACTGAAAGCAGAATATGCTTGTCAAAAGGGCATTTTTCTGATAGACTTCATGAAGTTTACATCACTAAGTTGTGTAGCCACACATAGAGTCACTGAGGCAAATATTAACTACCAATGTAATGTCCTTATGAAATGATGAAATTATTATTACTTCTTTGGATTCCAATTGATGACTTTTATTACTGTAAAAAAGCCTGTAATTGGCCTCATAAATCCTGTTACACTGGTATTTATGAGATGTGAGGAAAAACATTTGCCCTGCTGGACACGAAATGTAGGAAATAAATTAAAATAGCAGAGCTTTTCATTTGCTTTCGGAAATGCGAGGTTTTTATCAGTGAAACTCCCCTTGGAAACCCATGTCAAGGCATCATAGAATCATTAGGGACCGGAAGGAACCTTGAGAGATCATCCAGTCCAATCCCCGTGCTGCAGAAGGTTCATCTAGACCAAGTTGCACAGGAACATATTCAAGCATGTCTTCAATGTCTCCAGAGAAGGAGACTCCACAACCCCTCTGGGCAGCCAGTTCCAATGCTCCATTACCCTCACTGGGAAAAAGTTTATTCTGATATTTATAGAAACCTCCTCTGTTCCAGCTTGTACCCATTACCTCTGGTCCTATCACCAGATGACCTTGAGAAGAGCCTGGCTCCATCCTCCTGATACCCACCCCTCACATATTTATAGACATGAATGAGGTCACCCCTCAGCTTCCTCTTCTCCAAACTAAAGAGGCTCAGCTCCCTCAACCTTTCCTCATAAGGGAGATTTCTACTTCCTTCAGGGAGTTTCTGGTAATTCTAAGAAAATATATAAATAAACTCGTAAATGAAAAGGACTGGATTTAGAAGCCTATGTTTACCAGCTACTCAGAGAAATGCAACTGTCACAATCCTTGCAGAGCAGATTCTAATAGGTAGCCCTTCCTAGTAGGCAGTGATATTATTTAATATGTCTGCCATCTAAAAAGAGATAATTTTCCCTACAGATACCAGTTTAAATTTACCTGGCAACGAAAATTGTTTAGAATATATTTTGGAGGAATTCTCAGAGTTGAGTTTAGCAGGAAAACACTAACACTGTGATATTAAATAGCCTGAACGAAGACTGACATCTCGGTACTGGCCCTTCACACACTCCCTTTGCCTTTAACCTTGGACAGGATGCGGCCCTCTGTAGAGCAGGAGTAATTACTTTTACTTTCATTGCATGAAGAACTGGATAACACTCAAGGGCCACACACATGCCCTGGCAAGTAGCAAAGCACAGAATCACAGGATTATTGTGGCTAGAAAAGACCTCGGTGATCATTAAGTCCAGTCTATGATCTAACATCACCACATCAGCCAGACCAGGGCACTAAAGGCAACATGTCCAGTCTGTCCTTAAACACCTCCAGGAATGAGGAGTCTACCACCTCCCTGGGCAGTTCATTCCAGTGTCTGATCACCCTTTCCTTGAGGAAGGGCTTCCTAAAATCATCTAACCCTCCCTTGGCACAGCTTCAGGCCCCGCTCTCTCATCCTGTCTCTAGTTGTCTGGGAGAAGAGCCTGATCCCTACCTAACAACAACTTCCCTTCAGGTAGTTATTTAGAGGGAGAAGGTCCCCCCTGAGTCTCCTCTTCTCCAGGCCAAACAACCCCAGCTCCATCAGCCTCTCATCGGACTTTCCCTCCAGTCCCTTAATGTCCAGTACAGGGGGAGATTTATGTCCCTAGTCTTGCTGGCCACACTGTTGCTGATCCAAGCCAGGATGCCATTGGCCTTTTATGCCATCTGGGCACACTGCTGGCTTCCATTCAACTGGTTGTCAAGCAGTACTCCTAGGTCCTTCATCTGCTGGTTTTGAAGCTTCAGTAGGGCTGGTTTGATAAGAGACCATGATCCATCATTATGAGTAATAAAAAAATAACAGGCTTTCAAACCGTTTTCCAGATGGAAAAGAGTAACAAGCTGCGGATTAGTTAAAACCTCTCACCTCAAGGCTTTAACAACAAATGTCTGTTGAATTGTATATGCCAGACAAGCCATACTGGGAAAGAAACAGTGAACCTAACACCAAAGACACTTCATTTTGGGGAGGAAGAGCCTCCTGAGCCGCCATATGACTGGTAGTAAGGTAACAGCAATAATTTTGAACCAATGTATAAGATCCCACAAAAGCCCAGATATTTTAAGCAATTGAATCAAACACCTCAGCCTCCTGTTTATACTTCTAGAAGATGCATGGTTTAAGCGTGACAAGGAGTTTGTTTCGAGATCGCACCATTTTTAAGTTCTATCAGTAAATCTTCGTAAGGTTTACAAAACAAGGCAGCTGAAATGACTCAGATCACCCCTTTTTATGTTACTTAGAACGATAAACAATACCATGCTGTGTTTTTTGGGGAATATATATGTCACTGAAGCACACACAATTCAAAGATCATCGGATGCTTTTTTACTTCCAGCTTCCAAAAGCACTGCCTCTGGACTGCATCCAAGCATGCAAAACTTCAACCTGCCTGGTTTGCCAAAACCTGTAAGCACCTAAATAATAAGGGCTTTGTTGTGTTAATGATGGAATGCACAACTATCTGCACTATAAACAGCAAGTAAACCGAGTTAGGACTATTCATAAATTGTCCTCTTGTATACATATGTACATTGACAAAATGAAGACAATTAGAACCTCAGGCTGGAAATGGAATGAGGAATTTAAACGCTTTGATTTAATGGGCCTGATTAATGGCTACTGGCCATATGCAGACACGATCCAAAGCTGCCATAGCTGCAGGCACTGTGCTTGATTTTGTTCTGCTCTCAGATGCTTATAAGTTACTCCTCATGCAATGAATTGGTAGGTTCTAGTTAATTTCCAAAAGCACGATGATGCCCACCACAGAGGTGGCAGTGCCAGTACCAAAGGCTGCATTTCAGAGCCTGCAAAGTTCCTCTACGCTGCTGTCATACATGCTCACTACTTTTGCCCCCACGTCCCCTCAAACATGTTAGCCTGCACCAGAGCTTTGCTGCAGGATGCACAGCAGGTCCCTAGCCAGACAAAGCTGTGTCCATGAGAGCACAGTGCGAGGCAGGCAGCAAAGTGTGCTCCTCCAGTTCTGTTCCTTGCCTTTCAGTCCTTCAGCAGCCGACCTTGTGTGCCGCAGTATCACACCTTCACGCCTTGCCCTCCAGCTACACAGCCTCACGGTCACTGGACTGTGAAATAGCTTGTTTTTCGTTTGTGTCTCCTTAACAAGCCGTGATGCAGGCACAGAGGAGGAGGCAAGAGCTTGTGCCAGCTTCGGTGAGACCTCTCTGCTTGCTTTCCTAACCATGTTGGTGGAAGAGCAGCAGTACAGAGGGGAGAAGGAGTAGGGCACAGCCAGCCCTACAGAGACCCATGAAGGAGGACAAACCTGCACAGACAGGAACAGGCATGCAGGTGCTGTTATCTGGAGGCAGGAGCCCTGAGGACCTAGCAAACCTGAAGACAGTGTTCCATTAATGGAATCAGACCTCCTGCTCTCACCCATGCCATCTGCTTTGCCTACCTGTGCAGCTGAGGACAGAAGGGTCTTTCACTGCTGCTCATCGTGTGTGCTACCCTTCCCTGAGAACTGAAGAGGTCATGTGCCTCAATGTGATGGACACCAGATTTTCCAGGCACTGCCTTACCCTCGAGAGTGGTGCTTCTTTCAGGAGTAACAAAGGAGGAAAAAGAACACTGTGCTTAGATTTTCTTCATTTCCTTCCCACAGAACTGCTCTCTCTCCAGTTCCAGGCTGGGTTACTTGGCCAGGGGAGAACAGGTGACCTCAGCTCCAGCCCCATACCACTGGTTACTCCCAGGAGGTCACTGCTGGCATCCTGGGTGGGAGAGCACAGCCGCCTGCAGTCAGCAGAAGATAGAATTAATGACCTTTTCTTGCCTAATTAGCGGAGGCTTTAGGCATCTGGTTTTGACAGAGTAGGAAAAACTTGAAGTTTCTGTTGAGTATCTGCTGCTGAACAGAGGCCTTGTGTCTACAGGGAGTTTAGTCTAGCACTTTTGATGAGCCCTACATTCACCCCCAATAAATACATATATCTTTGCTCTTGTAAAAGGAACTTTGAGGAAACCTTTGATAATTCTTCCCTTGCTTAAGAACATCCCTTTTGGTTGACAGGGTGATTGCAAGACTTCAAATTGGAGCTGGTGAAATGTTCAGATCAAAAAGGACGAATTTATCTTAACAGTAATCTATATCTGCTATGTCAGACAGTGCTGCAGCGTGTCCTGCTGTGTGCAGTATGTCACTTAGAAAGCAATGATAAACCTTTCTAGACAGTGCCTTGCACAAAGTGTTTACCAGAATATAGATTGCTATGAGATATAGTTAAAAGGTGCTCAGAAATAAGAGATCAGGAAGGCTGACCATTTGTGAGGAGGTCAGTGATGCTTCTTTTTTGTTGTTGTTGGCTTTTGGTTTTGCCTTTTTTTTTTCTCCTCTTTTTTTTTTTTTTTTTTTGCCAGCAGCATCTAAGTGCAATAAAATATCAGAGTGAGAAAGAATTGCTATAGCAACAAAGTATGTTCTCCTAATGGTGGCTGTGTGTAACAGCCAACCGCCACTAGAACTTTAAGGGGAAAGGAATAAAATCCATCACAAAAGCAGGAAAAGCATTAAAAATTAAGATTTTATTGTTCTCTGATTTATGTTTACTTACTTCACATCTCCAGAAGATCTAGAGCACTTTCAGTACTTCCCCACTTCTCTTTATTGCTTCCCACAAAACATTTCAGGAACTTACAAAAACGATGGTGCGAATGATCTATGAGTAGTAATACATCGATATGATTTGCATTCAATAGTGGTGTCATCACTACAAATATGAGCAGTTATGAGATTTTAGCAGCGCTGGGAGACTCTAGGTAAGAGAAGAGCTAAGGTTGACACGATGCCAATACATGACAAGAGGCCAATTCTCCCGTCAAGATTCACAGTGATAATAAAACAGAGGGTGAGTGGCAAACTGCCCCAGAGAGATGCAGTGGTAAGCTCAGAGTAATTCAGCAAGTTGGTGGAAATATCAGGACCAGAACACAGGTTTCCAGTGCTCATCTCACTGCCAATCGGCAATTAGAGATGTTCAGAAAGCTAATAACAATGCTCTAGTGCAGTATAATTGCCACATATCTCAGGGTGGGCTGTGCGCACAGAGAAGCTGATTTATGTCAGAGTTCTCTGTGAGTTTTATACTATTCTGGGCAACTACCTCACCCAAGCTCCATTGGTGAGCCCTAGCCAGCTTCCATCCCCACTGTGGTCCTAAGACTGTTCTTTCCCTTCCCTCCTTTCTTCTCTGCAGCTCAGACTGAGATAGCAGTCACAGCAGGGAAAAGTAGGTCTTCAAAACCGGGATAAGCTTCTGCCTTCCGTAATTGTTACCCAGGATATCTGGAGAAAGAAGAAAGAGAACATAGGTAAAGAAATCTAACTTCAAGTCATCACTAGATTTTTCCTCTGATTCTGGCATGTCGAAGAGTCAAACACCTTCAAAAATGTTTTATATTGGTGGACACAGTCCTTGTCCTGTGTAGTAATTCTATCTACTGCCAGCTCTACATAGATCTTCAAATTATGATCTAAACTGAGAGAAAGTTCTTCTTCTACAAGTGATGAAACTGAAGCACTGGCAAAGCAGAATAAAGAAGGAGCAAGTTCTGAAGAGTTCAACCCTACCACCCTGACTGAGTCTTCAGATGCTCAGGACAGAAGTATGAGCCGGTAGACGTATCAAAGCAGGAAAATTGAAAAGCTTTTTCAAAAGTTTTTCTCCCCACAGAGAAAATATTTTCTGTCACATCTTTGAAATGAAGCTCATTATATGTTGTCCTATTTATAACTCACAATTCTCCATAACAAGCAAGCTCCCCAGAGGTAGAAAAGCGAGAGTGATTTGAATAGATCTGTATATGAGAGTTCAACAGTCCCACTCTGGCTATGGTTTCTAACAAAAGCATAGCAGCATGGGTCAGTCAGTGAAGCACATTCTGCAAAGAGCTCTGAATAAGTTAAAGTTTCCTTATCTGTATGAGAGGCATTCTTCTTCAAACTTAAAATGTTTAAGGCTCACATCCTGCTAAAAAAAAGCAACATCTTATTCATTTTACAATACAGCTTCTGCTAATCTGTTCCTCGTCTAACAGTATTAAACAAGGCATTGCATCAGATAATTCAAAATTAAGAAGACTAAAATATGACTGACTAAGCCACAACCAAAGACACAAATGATTTTAAAATTATAGAATGAAACTCTTCCAGTGGTTACCATCTGTGACACAAACAGGCAAAACTACCACAGTCCACAGCGCTGGAGTTTCCCATAGAAAAGGGAGGTCGAGTCAGGTTACAGTCATGCTATTAAGAATCAGCCCAAGCAGACCAGACAGCAGCTCCTTGGGAGGGAAAGGTCCGAGAGGAGACAGATGTGCACTCTTTCCATGACTGCTCTCCTAATCCTAAGGCACAAACTGCTGCATACTTTTTCATAATGAGCATAGGAAACCAGCAATCTGAGAGACAACTGAAACACAGTAGGTAAATCCATTGTTAGACACTCTGCATTCAGTTTCACAGGCAACAGCAAAATAATGGTGCATGCAGTGATAACAGAGTCTAATTTCTTCACCAACATAAACACACAAACAGAGGAGACAATAAGTTTCGTAAGTTCAAGGGCTGTCACCTTCTATTCACTATGTTGCCTACTGCCACAGCCATGCTCCTCATTTGTCTCTGGTCCCACAATTCATAGAACCATGGAAAGGTAGTGGATAGTAGAGGTTGGAAGGAACTGCTGTGTGTTGTTCAATGCATTGAAAAGGACTGGACCCAGTACTGGCCTCTGAGGAGCACTACTAGACACAGGCCTCCAACTTGACTACAACATTCTAAGTTATGTCCTTTAACCAGTTCCCAGTGCACCTCTCTATACAATCATCTGATCAATCCTTCTGAAGTTTGGCAGAGAGGATGCCATGAGACACTGTTAAAAACCTTGCTGGTCACCCACAAGGTCAACCACATCTACTGGTCTCCCTTTATCTGTTCACAGTTATGATTTTGTAACAGGCTATCAGATCAGTCAAGTAGGACTTCTCCTTGATGAATCCATGTTGACTAATCCCGATAACTTTCTCTTCCTTAGTATATTTTGAGATGTCAAAATCATGCTGTCCTACCTTTCCAGGGACAGAGGTGGGGCTGTCAGGTTCATAGTTACTTGGGTCCTCCTTCTTGCCCTTTTTGAACACTGAAGTGACAGTGCTTTCTCATCTGTATATTAAGGTATTAGCAGCTCCTGCTCTTCTGGGTCACTGGACTGTTGCAAAGAGTTTTTGTAAACACTTATTCTCTGGAATGGGTTTTAAGGATTTTCATGGGACACAGGTTCCCCAGTGCCCTGCTGATGGGATTTGTGATGCTCTCCCACTTTTCTGTCAGCCCTCAGAATCCTCACTGTTTTAGGTGTCATGGTGAAGCAACTCTTCCTACTTTAGAAGATCAACTGTGTCTAGTCAGCTCTAGTTTGGGACCCAGACAAGTAAACCATAGGATGTCCAGCAACAACTTTTGGGGTTCAAACAATGCACAACAAAACACCCTGCACAACAGAAGTAGTTTGAAAGAGCCTGAAACCAGCTTTGTTATAAAACTGAGCACGTGATGCATTTCCACTAGAAGACAGCAAGGAATGGTTTCCCAAATTCCAGAAGACCCAGCTTGGACTAATGGTTATAAATGAGGTTAATTACATTCTGGGTAAAGGAAAAGAGGGGAAAGATGGGTTGGAGAGGTGAACAAGTGACAACATATTCTCCACCAGCTTTTCTCAGTTGCCATTGCTTACCAAGCTGCTATCTAGCTACCACCATGGCCTGGAGAAGAGAGCAAGGGTCCTGATAGTATTCAGTAGCTCTTGTTACCCATTTCCAGAGGAAGATGACCTACCCTGGCTTCATCTTTCTGTGGAATACAGCTTCTGTACATCACACTCTAGCACAGACCTTCATGGTTTTGATCTACCATTTATTCCTTCACAGCTGACTGGGCATGGCTTAATAAACACATCAGCTCTTTCCCACTTTAGAGCTTCCCTCAGTAGAGAACATACTAATAGAAAAGTCCTTCTCTTTGAAAGGAATGCTATTCAGATGGGTAAAGGTGTTCAGACCTGCTGAGAAGAACTTCTGCTGCCTTAGTATGACAAAACATTAAACAAACTGTAGGGACTCCTCACAGCTGGAATTACATTACAGACATTAACTATAGCTACACCATCCTTTAGTGGTTTCCCTACCTGCTCTACAAATCTACTACCACAACGAGTGACCAGTCAAGTTTTGCTATCTTGTTTTCCTCTTCACACAAAAGCTGTTCTAATTGAAGGGTTATTATACACTGTGTTTGCTTTAAGATGGAGGCATGTAAGAAAATCAGAAACTAAAGACTTGTTCCTCAAACAGAGAGTTATAAAACAAAGCCATTAAAAGTGTCTCATCCATTTGCTTTGTTTGCAGATGATCTCATTTGTATTGCAGGCACAGATTTACCCTGTTCAGATCAGATCTCTATGAATAGAAAAAAACTGTAACTGTGATAAACACCCACAATTATAGCACTTGATTTGCTCTTCCATAATTTAGCACAGCTTCAGCCAGTAAACTATCTCATCTCAGGAAGGGAGATGACTGTAAACCCTGATTTCTTGCACAACAGTTTGTAGAATATATGGAGTGTTCTTCTGACATTCATGTTGCCCAAAGTTGTTTGAAGCAGCACAGCCAGCCATAGAGTAACAGAAATACTTTGGCTGGTCAGGACCTTTCAGGTCAGCTAGTCCAACACCCTGCAGTAAGCAGAGACATCTTTAACTAGACCAGACTGCTCAGAGCCTTGTCCAGCTGAGGCTGTTAGCAGTGAGGCATCTGCCACCTCTCTTGATGGCCAGTGTTTCACCATTCCCATTGAAAAAAAATTGCATTCCTTGCACAGCCTCAGCCGTGTCTTTCTGACCTCCTCCTTATACAATCAGGCTGTGTCCCTATACTCTTCCCAGACTACCTGTCCCTGCTTCCACTTCCTATGCATTTTCCTCTTGCCTTTTAGTTTAACTAGCAGGTCTTGGCTCAGCCATGCTGGTCTCTTTGCTTCCCTGTGTGATTTCATACATCTGGGGATCCAGCTCTATGGGAAGTTTCCTTAATATCTGCCAGCTCTGTTCTGCTCTTTTGTCCCTGAGGGCTGTTTCAGTTTCCTTTCTTAAAATTCAGGGTCCTGAACTCACTTTGTGCCTGACCCATACCCCTCAGGACTGTGAACTCCACCAGTGCAAGATCACTTTTGCCAAGGCTGTCTCCAGTCTTGACATCACTGATTAGTTCGCTTGCAGTGGTGACCAGTGGGGCCAGTATTGCATCCCCTCTGGTAGGGATGTCCCTTACTTTGGTTAAACAGTTATCTTCAATGCATTCAGCAGGACCTGTGAGCACAAAGTGATATCTGTTGATGGTATAGCACACTGACTACACATGTACCCTGAAGCCTGTTACTCTCTGAATTATGATCTTACTCATTCAGTAAAAAAAATAATACTGTACAAAGATGTAAAAATCCCCCCCTCCCCAACACTAAAAGAAGAGTAGCAAAAAAGAGTTACCCAGACATTCAAAGTCAGAAAAATACACAAAGCAACTACCCTTTGCCTCCTTGATACTTTGAGTAGATTAACATTTCCAGATGAGAGACAATGGTAGAAGAGAAAACCTGCAGATACCCCACTGAAAGCTTTCTCCTCCTCAGAGGACCACAGCAAATGAATGAAGTGGTCACTGCATCAACCCTGTTGCTGTGTGCTCAGTGCAGACTCAGCTCCTGGTGACATCTAAGGGATGCACTATGGGTGTGCAGGGAACCATTCTGCTTCTCCTGCACAAGAAAGAGGAAGCACAGGAGTAAAACTGAGAGAATCATGTGGTGAGAAGTAGATCAGTGAAGTCAGGAGAGTCAGTTTGGATGGTCGAAAGGACATGACTGTGCTAATAAGAAGTCATTGCAAAGACAGAGGAAAAGACAGATGCTAGACAGATGGGTTGGGTAGGATAAAACTGGAAAGAATAAAAACAAAAAATGAGTGAACATTGGTCACAAAAGCAGAAAGCAGAGGCCATTTGCAGTGAGAAAGCCCATGAATATCAGCAGTCCAAATAAAGCTTTAACAATTCTACCAGTTCTACTTGTTAATGAGATCCTTTAGAGTAATTTTTCCAGCATTTATCTGAAAGCAATGAAACCACCTAGGGAATGAACCTACGGTCTTCCTTTTATTATTATTTTTTTATCTACCTGATACAGTACATAAAACTTCATAAAAATGAGGTGTAGATATGCAAGGGTTGTATTACAGCGGAATAAATGCACATGCTGTAAAATGTGGAGCACCTTCATGACAATTCGCACTGTCACAATGAGCCCTACACGTACACGAGGATTCTGGCCCCTGTCGTTTTGTTGTGGAGGAAAGTCTGCACATCTTAATTAAAAAGCTGAAGCCAAATTTAGAATCCTGGCTAGGGCTACACTCCTGTGAAAACTGTCTCTGGTCACTCAGTACACAGTGGGATTCAAGACTCTTTCATTTCCATGTGAAATTGGAATCAGCGAATAGCAATAATTTGCATTTTTCATACCGATCAGGGAGTAGAAATAATAAAAAGCGATCATGAACGTTTTAATAGAAGAACAAAATGATGTTAAAATAGTCTTCAGATTTCTTTTATGCTTGGTTAAGAGATACCCACACTATAACGGCACTGTAATTTTTAGTAATACATTATAGATTCACTTGTTTGCTATTCATAAAATTAATTGATGCATTTTTTCAAAGGTGCTTTATAAAGGGTTGAGAAAGCTCTTTATTCTTTAAAAAGAACATTGTAGTTTGTGATTAAATATCTCTCCAGCATAAGTAAAACGATCTGCATCATAAAGTCAAAATCAGAATACAGCACAGGGAGATCAGTGCAAGGTTTTATCTTAAAATTGAGAACGTTCATTGCCATTAATGCTTTACACAATATCCTCCCAGTGATGAGATCACTTAATACTGTTCAGTTCCTTGCAGGACCACACAGAGTCTTTAGAAAAAAAGTGGCACATTTCACAGCAGCCAGAGGTAGTGCAGGAATCTATCTCACACCAACATTTTGTAGTTTCATTTTCAATCCAACGTTGCCTCTGCTCCTTTAATCAAAAACCCTCCCAATCACAAGGTTGCAAAAAGACCATGCAATTCAGAATAAAATGGATTTGCCTTAGTGGAGGATTTGGAATGGTAGGATCAATACCTCATAACGTTTGTTTCTGTTACCTGTTTTAATATTCAAGGTGTCTTAAGTATTAGAAAAGAGCACAATTGCATGTCATTGAAGCTTATATAGTCTAAATCAGTGATCAATAGACTTTAAAGTTTTATGCAGAACAATACTTTTTTAAAAAATAATTATAAATTTGCACCACTCCAAAGGACTGCCATTGTGCTTTGAGCCATGCTCTGTACTGGCCAGTTGTCTTGAAGGAATCACAGAATTATTGAGGCTGGAAAAGACTTCTGAGATCATCCAGCCCAGTCTGTGACCTAACAACACCGCATCAGCTAGACCATGGCACCAAGTGCCACAGCCAGGCTGTCCTTAAACACCTGCAAGGATGGAGACTCCACCACCTCCCTGGGCAGTCCATTCCAGTGTCTAACCATCCTTTCCATGAAGGAGGGCTTCCTAACATCCAGCTTAAACCTCCCCTGGTGCAGCTTCAGGCCCTGCCCTCTCGCTTTGATGTTAGTTGCCTGGGAGAAGAGCCTGACTCCCCACCTGACTACAAGTTCCCTTCAGGTAGTTATAGAGCATAATAAGATCCCCCCCTGAGGCTCTTCTTCACCAGAAGCACAGCCCTCAGGTGAATGGCAGCACAGCTCAAGTCTTGATGCTGTATGACAAGCCCTGAGTTCATGCTGTCCCCTGTACTTGCATTTCTTCCCCAACGGTATCTACTGGTGAGTGAATTCAATGCAACAGCTAGTATTGCTCTCCTTAGAAGGCAAAAGACAAGGTGGAATAAACACATTAATAAACACATGAGGGACACTGAAGTACCAGCACTGCTTACTCTGTGCTCTGTTCTTACATGCATTGACATGATTGTAGGCCTGTGTAACTGCTTCATCTGTGAAATAACTTAATACCTGATGCTAAGTGGCAATTAATGAATTTAATGAATTTAATTTTTAAGTTGATCATAGAATCAAAGAGTCTGGTGCATGATGCCCTTAAAAAGCAGGCTGTTTCCAAGCTAGCAGTATAATGTGTCAAGGGGGCACGTGGTCTTTCCTTGGAAATGAAGAAGAGCTTTTTTCTGAGAGGAAAACCAGGCAACATAGAAGGGATTTTTGAGAATCAGCTTTCACCTTCCCACAATGATCAGAAAAACTTCTCCCAAAAGAATCATCATATCTAAACTCCTACCTATCCAAAGCGGCACTTCTCTTTATCACCTTTAGTGGAGTCCACGTTCCTCACCTCATAAAGAAAACAGCTTAGCTTATAATCGGTTTGCAAACACAAGGATTCATTTAAGAAGCAGGTGCTTAGGTTCATCTCCCTTTATTTGTACTTGCTGCCTGATGCCCCATTCCCTCACCTCAATTCCCTTGCCCTTGCTCCATATTCTCCAAGATGCAACCTTATCTTCACAGCGCAGACAAACGGCTCCCTCCAGATGCCGAGCCAATGCTACTGCCGCCGCAATAAACTGGCGAGTGGGGAAGGAATAAAGGTACTCTTACTAAACCGAGAAGTGAATACTTCTTCCAGAAGCTGAACACATCACCTTCACCACCCTAAGGTCAGAAAACAGCAAGTTGTTTCTGAACTTCCCTCCATCTGGAAGTGCAATTATGCTAGTTAATCTTAAAATGCCTTTGGCTGCTGTCATCTCATTTTTTCTATTATCTTCAAAACTTTTCTAATGGTAAGTACACACGTGGTGAGAAATAATAGTCCTTCTGCAGCAAGCAGTACATACACTTTGTCCAATCTATTTTACAGTCTTTTTCTCTCTTTCTGATGTTATTAGCACAGAAGAGATTGAAAGCTGAGACATCACACCACAGCTTTAAGGTGGCAGTGAAGTGATTCTTTTCCAGTTCCCCCCACGCCTGTTTTCTAATCAAAGGTGTACAGGATGCTAATGGTGACTGAAGTATATTATCCCTTCATGAGTCCAATCTAGGCCCAGCTAGGGACTGCTTTTCTCTCAGGTCACAGCCTGTGGCCCATTCAGGCTTCAGCCAGTTCCAACACACTGATTAATTAACACAGAGGAGGAGTCAGAACTTCGTAAACAAGACAGTGTCTGCCATTCAGTTTTGATGGAAGAGGAGATCTGTGGGACTAAAGAAAGGAGCCTGCAGGCCAATAGCTGGAATTGCTGGTAAGAGCAGCTTACTTGGGAGTGATGCGGTTGATGCACTGAAGTGTTAGTCCTCAACCTCTTCTCTTTGTTTCAGCTAGGAACAGGCAGGGGGACACTGTATATTGCAGGAGAGAGGGAGCCTTGAGGTCTTTGTCTCTGCATTGATCTCTGACTTGTGAGATTCCAGCAGACCCTGAGCTCTCACTGTGCTGCGTTTTCCTAGAGGTGCCCCATCTGTGGTGTTAGAGCAAAAGAAATAAAAAGAAAAGAAAAAAATCCATTAAGAAACGGGCTTTAGAACCAACATTCTCAACGTGTATTCCCAGTGTTCAGGATGGGAAACGCTTGAGGCTAACTCTGAATACAGGTTCAAACTCCTCCGCCTGGACTCCTACAAAGATTGTAAAGGACACTGAATTCAAAACAGGTCACAGACTTCAACTCTAAATTCAGGCAGTGCCCATTCATGAATAGCACTTTTTTCTTTTTCTTTTTTCTGCTGATTTTAAATTAACTTCTTTCATTATTCCTGATTGATGAAAAATAGTCACAAAATAATGGGTGAACAACTGTCTCATGTACGATCCTGCATTAATTCTCAGGATCTGTTTCCTCTTCTACAAGCTGCCCTGGCACG
This sequence comes from Upupa epops, assembly GCA_013397515.1. Classification (NCBI taxonomy): domain Eukaryota; kingdom Metazoa; phylum Chordata; class Aves; order Bucerotiformes; family Upupidae; genus Upupa; species Upupa epops. The sequence goes on from VZRI01001196.1 coordinate 248,301, forward strand.
GCAAAGGTTGTCACCCACCTTCGGACTGAACATCCTTCCTCCTTGGTAAAATGCGGTCTGTTTCCAGAGAGAAATGTTATTTCAAATTCAGCAAGTGTTGCTTAAAGCAAAGGTCACCATTAGTTGGGGATGTGCTAATGCACTGTATTTATAATAGTTCTATATCAACATTATAGTTCAGGCGATAAGGGCCATTATACTTTTTCCACCACGGATTCTTAGCAGGCATTTAAAGCATCTTTTCATTAGCCTCTGATAGCCCCTACAAAACGCTCAAAGGGTTTAATCTTGGAATTTTTAAGGTAGTTTCATTCTATGATTTTACCTTCAGCTTATATATATTATTTGAAATTTAGAATTTTGAGCCCTGTCAGTGCTTCAGCAACTGAAAGAAATCAAAAATACGAGTGGCAGCATATGAATTGAAGAAAAATTTAAAGGTCAGAGAATGCTGGATGGCGGCAGCTACCGAAGGGTTGAGGAGTGGTAGGTAACCTAGCTCCAGACTGTGGCATGTGACTGCACGCTTGAACAACAGGCATTTCCTTGCAGTGCACAAAGGAAAATAACAACTCATCAGATATTAAGTTTAGAGTGAATTAGCATGAGTGTGTATTGGCACTTGCAATTGGCAGTCACAATACTCTATTCAACAGCTGGGGATTTCTGTAGAGATCTTAGAAGAGTAAAGCAGTTTATAAGACATTCCTTTTACTGAGCGTGTTTTCAACAGCAAAGTAGGAACAGAAATAATTTGCAACAGAAATCAAGCTTAATATTTCAAAGCCCTTGAGACCTCGATTAAACCTTTCCTGTGTCTGCACATAATCTCTTACTAAACTAAATTCATGGTGCTTTGTCCACACGAAAGTAGCACTTCGAATATATTTAGCACAACCATGCATCCCTGTCAGTAGAAAGCTGGTACCATAATTTTAAAAGCTATCAGTTTTTCTGAGGTTTTTTTTCATCATCCCTTCAAAAACATTGAGACAGTGTAAAAACCCTACAAACTAGAATATAGCTGCTGGTGGTAGAGTCAGTCAGTCTCTCCTCACACTTGGCTCCCAACTAGCTTTGGTGATTGACATTTGTGCACCTGAGGGATGTGTGAGCTGATGCTGTATGTATTTTTTCAAGTGCTTCCATCTCCTCCTGGGTTTAATAATAAAAACATTTCCAAGCTGCACTGTCCACAGAGCCCATCGAGGTAGATCACATAAGTAGCTCTTTGATTTTATGCAGCAAACATACATATGAGCAGGCGTGAAAAACATCTTTCATGGGGAGATACATAATGTGATCTGAATTTTTCTGATATAGAAGACTGGAAGCTGCTCTTTACATACCAAAATTACAAATACAGTCCTTCCACACTTCCTTACATTCTTTTCTCACCCCAGTTCCTGCCTAGCATGTTTCTGCACTGAATACAGCCAAGTGGAACACAAGTAAGGAATGCCAGAATTTTGTCTTTGCCTGAGAAAAGATGAACCCATGAGTTATGGTTATAAAGAAAAGAATGAACAGATTCCTAGTTAAACTGGAAGACATATGGAAGGTAGGATTTCACAGTTCACAGTTGCTCTCAGTACAGTAGATCCCTGATCCATTTCTATAATGCAAATCATCCCCCCTATGCATCAGTGCAATGCCAACACCACCAACAAGCAACGTTTCTATAATGATAAGCTGTCATCATTCCAGGGAAATTCTTCACTGAGCCTTTTTATATCAGGTTTGGAAATGTGAAATATGTAAGAACAACAGCTCCAAAATAAGACCTCAACTCCCCCCAAAAGCCCCCACAAAACACCCAAGGCACTGAATCCACAAAAAAATCCAACCCAGACTTCTCCTTCAAAAGAGAGTAAAAAAACCTTTCTAATTCTGAACATGGTAGAATTTTTTATTCTCAAATTACTATGCAACCATGCAAGAAGTAATTAAGTCATCTTTACGGAATGCTTTTGAAGAAAAATTATATAAATAAGTTTGCAATCCTGTTGCTCAGATGAGGAATCGCATGGTGTACTCAGGCAAAAGGCGGTTTTCAGGCTCCACTTCAGTGCTTCTCCCTCAACACAATACTGTCTTTACAGAGAATTGATCAGCTGAAAAGAAATAGGATGCAATACTCTTGATACTTATAGAGTACAAAAGGTGAAAAACCCTGATTCTCAGACTGTGAAACTTGCTTCGTGCAGACGCCCCATAGCAGAAGCTACTTTTTGCCACATTACTGCACCACGAGACAACCAGACGTGTGTTTGTGATAAGCAGTTTATGTGGATATCTGGCTCCCAGATGCTTTACAGCATTTTTATAGCTTACATCACCAGACTGTAGGGTGGAAAGCTCGTTTCACTGGCTGACAGTGACTGCACCTGCTTTGCCTGCCATGCTGTTGTATTAGCAGTCAGCTAGATGGTGCTCATGGGGTGGCAGCGATGTGCGAGGTTAGCAGGGGGATTTCGCTCCGGGCGTCCTTCCCCGCCTCCGGCATCCCGCATCATCTAAGCAAGTTGTCACAAATGAAAAGCCAGCACCAGGAGGAAGGGGACAAAAGAAGGAGGTGAAGGGAAACTGCATCTCAGGAGCTGTGTAAGCGCAGAACCTTACACAGCCATGCTGGCTTCCAAAGACTGCGATGCAATTATGAAACTGGAGCTGTTTTCTTCTATACAAGCCAGCTCATTTGCTCCTACCTGGCAGCCTGAAAAGAGCACAGTGCTGACAAGTTAGGAACTAGCCGTGTTGTTGGAGAAACCTGATAATTTGGAAGTAGTTTTACCTCTGACAAGTAACAACCCTAGCTCTGGGCTTCCTCGTGATCCAGGCGAGTGTGCCATTAGGGATGGCTGAAGTTAAAATTAATTAGTAGTTTTTAGTTGTCTGCAAAGTTGTCTAGCATTATGGGATTAATTGCATACTGTAGGTAAGCCCCGTGTAAAGAGACATTATGTCTACTCCAAATAAATATGAAAAACTTCAAAATGGTTAGGAATGACAGATTTTGGGGTGGATATACTGCTCAGGGCTCCTCTGACTGGCAGAATACCTTGCAATCTTGAATCTGAAGATCCCACTTGGTCCTTTGGGCTTGAAGTTTGTATGAAAATATCCTCTCAAAGTGGTGACCCCTTATATGCACAGGAATGGTTTTCTACATAAAAACCTAGACCATTTTTTATTCATCTTATGTGTAAAATGCACAGAGGCATATCTCCATATAAACCGTAACCTTTAAACAAAAGCTCCTTTAGAGTTGCAGGAGAACAAAACATTCTGAATGCAACACTTTATAGTATTTATAGTTGTATTTATTTATCAGAGAGTTGATTCTCAATGAGTTACTTCTCAGTGGAAGTGCTGAATTAATTCATTTGCCTTCTCTTCCTAAAGTAAGGATGATTTCCTGTTGATTTCACTGTACTACAGACTGGACTCACAGACCTTTCTATACTCCTATACAAGATGTAAATAATTACATACTTTGAACAGTTAAAGCTGCCCTGATGATCTGTGATTCTCACTGAGGAAACACTTCTAAGATTTTACATGAACACAACAAAAGCCTGAATGCCTCTTAAAGAAAAGAGAACAGAAAGAGCATGGAAGAGGCGCTATGCACACTCCAGAGCAAAGACAAGAGCCAAATGAAGAGACAGGCTTAGAAAGTAGACAGACCTGCAGTAAATATATTTGTATTGGAAAACTGAATAGCAAACCAGTCTATTTCATGCCTAAACCTGGGAATATTTAATTCTATAGATCACAAAACCTGAGTACATTTGGGACACACACTGTGGTCAGATTTCAAACAAGTTCGCCTCACCATCACACCATCACAGCTCCATCAAGAGCAGAAATCAAGCCCTGAAGTCTCCTTCCTTGACCTATTTGATCAGTAGGGGGATTGGACTAGATGACTTTTGCAGTCCCTTCCAATCCCTAGTGATTCGATGATTCTATGATGATGAAGCACCAGAGCATGGGTTTTCTCTTTAGGTGAGCTTATCCTTTCGGGTGACCAGCTGACCCTGGAGCCAGCTATTCAGCCCTTCACAGCTCCACTGCCAAAAGTTTTTCCTTATAAAGTAGAAAAATAATTAATTCTGTTATCCAGGCTCTTATAAGTCTTTAGAAGACTGGGATTGAAGTTTTATCTGCTTGCAGTAGAGATGCACTGAAAGATTATTGCAGAAAGAGAGATTTGTTGGGCTCAATCTGGAAAATAGAGCAGCTATTACATGCACTGCTAAATTAAGACATTCAGAAAGTTCATCACTCCTTTGATACAACCATTCATTTCTAGACAGCATACATAAACTCATGTTATCTGACAGACAAACACTAAAGGACGTTGTTTGACTGAGTTTCCAAGTCTGCTTCAACTGAATCCAGTTCCTGGAGGTATTGCTGTATCTGCTTCCCCCTAAAAGCTGAGCTCTCCCATCTTTGTCTCAGCCTGCTGTCTCTCTTGACTTCTTCACTGCTTTCTGCCCCTGAAGCCCACAGTATTAAGTCTGTGACCTCACTTTTGTGCTTCTACTAAGTCACTAAAAAGACTACTGGGCCGTAAAGATTCAATTTTTGCTAAAGGTTACCAGGCTAACTACTAATTACTGTCTTGTACAGCAGCTCCTCTTTCAGTTCTCACTGTCTACACTTTACATTTTCTTATGTTTTCTTTTCACTTCATCTAAAGAAATGACAGAAAGCACAGACATGAAGTTCAGCCATGTTCAAATGCATGGTGTCCATCAATATCACACTGAGCAGCAAAGACATGGTAAATAGACAACTCATCTTCATTCAGACTGTAAGGTTGGACAAGTGACTTGAGCTGAGACTCTGTACCAGGCTGCCAGTTATGAAAATTAATGTATACAGACATCAACTTTAAAATGATCTCTAAATACTTTCATTATCTAAAGAAGGTGAAATCCTATCTTGTTAAGGCAAGGGAAAAAGGAAGCCGAGAGCAGCATTTGATATGTCTGTTGCCAACATGCACCCAGAGCAGGAGGGCAGGACGGCTAAATTCAGCCCAGTGACTCACCAGGAGAGCATCCTCCAAGGCCTGAGGGTCAGGCTCCTCAAGAAGCAATAGGTGCATTAATAAAACTCTTAGCTCTTCACAGCCAGGCAGCAGACATCCTGTTCAAGGCTGCAGGGAGCACAGCTGGCAGCAATGGACTTGTTTGATAGCCTGTAGAAAGGTGGGAAAGAAGGTAAGGAAAAGGAAGCGCTTGGAGCCTTTGACTTCTGCCCATTAACCTCAGCCTCTCTGAGCTTCGACTCAGTAGGAGGACGTGGTTAATCACAGAAAATGGCCTTTTCATTTCTTCTGCTGCTTACATTTCAGGTTGGCTTTGGATGGAAGACACAAGGATAGACTTGACTGGGTGAGGTTATTCTTTGGCCTCCGGAGCAAAAGGACTGGAGAAAGTGACCCAATCCAGATAAAAAAAGCACTTTACATGCTCACCAATTACTGAAAATGAGACATTATGTGAAAATGATTTCAGACGTGAGAGCAGGGGTACTGAATGTGAACATGACACAGGAGGAGCTGGGGTTTTCAGCATGCAGAAGTAAAAGATGGGAGGAAGCTAATTGCTGTATTCAGCTATCTATAGGCAGTTGTAGATAAGAGATCCAGATGTCTCAGTATCTCACACTGAAAGGATGAGAGGTAATGGCTTCATAGTACCCAAGGACAATTGCAACTGGATGGAAAAGAAGAAAACTCTTCACCATGAAACCAGTTCCCCACTGGGACAAGTGCCCTGAGAAGCTGACACATATGTTCAAAAAAGCTTAATTTCACTCCAATGTGGGACTCATAAATCAAACTAGAACTCGAAGTTGAGACAATTTATGGAAGAAAGCTGTAGACATGTGTGATCTGTTTATGCTGTGATCTGTTTATGCTGTCAGTGCAGTATTTGTGAGCAAACCTTCCCTGCTGTTTTACACCACACTTCGGGGTGCTAAGGATGCATTGGTGTAACTGCAAACACAGTCACTCCTCAACCAGGCTACCTGAGTTAATATTTTTCATGTTTCAACCTATTTTGTGTTTCATTGGAGGCTGAAAGAGTAACACAAAGTTGTGCAAAGTCCGTTTCTAATGCCCTGGGGTGCAGCGGGTGTCATATACCTGACCTCCTGGGCATAGACGCAGAAACACCTAGGTACAGGGAGACAATGCTGCAGTTTGTCTTTCTGGGTATTGATAAATACCCCAAAAAGGCATCATTTTGGACAGACACAGCAGCAGGTCACTTCACTGAAACACAGAAACCTTACCTGCTGACATGCAATTTACCTCCCTCCCCCATGCACTAGCTGCACATAGTCAATATGAAAATGCCCCTGTATGCAGCTGTCCAGACATAGAACAAGGAATAGGATCAGAGATCCATGTTGGTGCTTGAGCAATGCAGGAGGCCAACACACTGAGCACTAACACACTGGAGCCTGCTCACTGTGCACCGGTTGCCTGCAGCTGTAGCCACCTACAGCACAGTCCTAAGATAAGGGAGGCAGGTAAAAAGTAACACTTCTATCCAGCTCATTCTTCAGCATCTGCAAATAAAAGCATCACAGGGATAAAGTCTAGGTCAAGAATGAAAGAAGGAGTGAAAAACACCCAGCCTTTACAAAGTGTAAATTCGCAGTCATACATATTTTTATTAATATTAGTTTATTAGCAAACAATGTAAATAAATTGTCAAAATGGTCTATAAATTCAGCTCATAATCAGCAGTTACTCAAGATTGCTTAATAATTCATTTTACTCAGTTTCAGAGTAACTTCCAACAGAAAAAATAACAAAAGGCCACAAAGAAACCCCCAAAACACCACTGCATGTGCTGTGAACTCCTGTTCCTGTGGAGTCTTTAATGTTTTGGAACACAAGATACAGCAGAGACAGGATTTTATGAGGTTTCTCATACTTCTGTTTTATTTAACATGTGTTCCTGCCCAACTGAATTGTTTTCAAACCAGCCTCATTTTTTGAGAGAGAAAAGTCCTTGTCACAGTATCACAGTAATGATGAGGCTGGAAAAAAAAGAACATCCAATCCAACCTAAAACCGACCAAGTAAACCTAACATCTGCCATCTAGATCATGCCACTCAGCACTTCATCCAGCCTAACCTTAAACACCTCCAGAGACGGTGAC
>VZRI01001196.1:255618-267821 GCA_013397515.1 Upupa epops
CCTCTGCAAACTCCAGTTGTAACAGATCTATGGGCAAGCAGTACACTCACACAAGAGTTAGCTCACTTCACCCCTGGCTGTTCATATGTGCTCAGCCTCAACCTTTTTTTTCTTCTTTACTAAATCTGTACTGCTATCCGTGCGCTCAAAAATAAGGGAAGGCTGAGGTGGTTTTCTTAAACTCCAAACAACCACAGCATTTTCCCTTGTAGTAAATCATGGAGCAGTCAGAGTTGGTCATTCTTCATGAAAAATAGATGCAAATTTTCAATCGGTTGCAAACCGTTTCAACCTTTCCAACAATATTTTCTGAGTACAAAATAGCTGTACAGCATCTGGACAGCTGCCTGGAAGAAAGGGATCTGGGGGTGCTGATTGACAGCTGGCTAAATATAAGCCAACAGTGTGCTCAGGTGGCCAAGAAGGCCAATGGCATCCTGGCTTGTATCAGAAATACTGTTGCCAGCAGGAGTAGAGAAGTGATTTTTCCCATGTACTTGGCGCTGCTGAGGCCACTCCTCAAGTGCTGTGTTCGGTTTGGGGCAACTCACTACAAGAAGGAAATGGATGGTCTGGAGCAGATCCAAAGGAGGGCAACAAGGTTAGTGAAGAGCCTGGAGAGCAAGCCTTATGAGGAGCAGTTGAGGGAGTGGAGACTGTTTAGTCTGAAGGAGAGGAGGCTGAGGGGAATCACAGAATCATAGAATCATTAGGGGTTGGAAGGGACATTGAAAGATCATCTAGTCCAATCACCCTGCCACAGCAGGATCACCTAGACCAAGTTGCACGTGAACACATCCAGGTGGGTCTTGAAGGTCTCCAGAGAAGGAGACTCCACAACCCCTCTGGGCAGCCTGTTCCAATGCTCCAGTACCCTCCCTGGGAAGAAGTTCCTGCTGATATTTATAGGGAACCCCCTCTGTTCCAGCTTGCACCCGCTGCCCCTTGTCCTATCACCAGATGACCTTGAGAAGAGCCTGGCTCCATCCTCCTGACACCCACCCCCCACATATTTAGAGACATGAATGAGGAAACCATATCTCTGTTTACAACTACCTGAAAGGAGGTTGTAGAGAAGTGAAACTTCACAAGAAAATGAAGTTTCAAACTAATCCCGTTAGTTCCCTGTTTTTTTAAGAACATGAAATCACAAAAATATGGAGATGAACAAATAAAAGGATATTTAAAATTTAAGTTACTGCAACACCTCATGAATTTGTATTTCAGACAGCTCATATTCCTTTTGCATCTACAGCTCTGCAGGGATCTTCCCAGTTGGACACTATATCCAGTCATACATGGAAGTCTGAGGCAGCAGCTTGGACTGCAAGAGCTCCAGCTAGAGCCATGACATTCCAAATGAAAATAAACATCAGAACTACCTCCTTTACTTCTTAAATTATAGATCGATAGCAAAAATCCCCCATTTTCTTGCTGAGCCAGAGTCATTCCTTGTTATTTTTTTCTTTTTACTAGTTAGCAGGCAGTAATCCCTGCACAATGCTGGGGAAATGGGATGTGTACTTGGAAAAGATACAAAAATGCACAAAATTAAAGCCTGCCACAGACCAGCCCCCCCATTCAGTTTGTTACAGATCAGCAGTTTCTCAGCATTTACCTGTCCACTCAGCAGCAGCTGCCGCAGTGTCTGTTTCCAGGAGGAAAATTAAACACTGAGGTAGGTGAAGCATTATGGCAGCAGGATTGCCTTCCTGGCACCTACACAGGCAGCTGGCTTTGGCTCAGATTCTAAAGGTTCACATCAACATCAATTTCCAGGCTTTGAAAGACATGCTCTTTCAAGCATAGGGGCAAAAAAAAAGGGATGTGTTTTTAAAGTCCTGCTGTGGCTCAGTGCAGAGAGTCCTACAAGCTGACACATTTAATTTGGGCTATGTTCCACGTATTGCAGTTTTTATTTCAGTTGCCCATAAACCCTTTCCCTAGAAGAGGATGGAAAATGGCCACGTCACAATTTATACAAATGATGATTTGGAAACTGATGCAACTCTGACGCTCAGAGCAAGCTCTATCCCATGTTTGGAAGTTTTTCCATCCAAATTCAGTAGTACAGCATGAACTTTCTCAAATAATAATAGCACAGACCAGCTCCCCCAGGGTGTAGATAATACGTGTAATCACCACAGTCCCTGCCTATTCAAGTTAACACTTCCTAATAACAGATGTAATCTTCAGTGAAACCAAGCTTTTACAAATTGCTGTTAATATGAATCACGCTTAACTTGCCTAAGTATCTCTTCTAAAGAGCTTGTGTTTTCCCTAGAGGTATTTAAATTAGGCAGTCTTAACCACTAATTGATTATGAACTTGGATAACTGCACAGGTCATCTTTGCTGGTGAAATGGAGGCTGAAGGACTTTACTCTCTATGCTGAGATGAACAGGTATGATCTATGTGGGATAAAAGCTTTATGATGTGGTAAAGGACTGAAGGATACTGCTTCAACAGGTCTTGGGGTGATGCATTCAGGCCTCTCCCAACAGTTCAAGGCTGTAACTGCCACAAAACTAGCATTAGGGCAACGAGGCTGGTGGGAGGTCTGGAAAACAAGCCCTATAAGGAATGAACTGAGGTTATTTAGTCTAGAGAAGAGGAGGCTGAGAGGAGACCTTATTGCTCTCTACAACTACCTCAGAGAAGGTTGTGGCAAGGTTGGTACTGGCCTCTTCTCCCAAATTACTAATGACAGGACAAGAGGAGAGGGCCTCAAATTGCATCAGTGGAGGGTGAGATTTGATCTTAGGAAGAAGTTCTTTGCTGAGAAGAGTGGCTGGGCACTGGAACAGTCTGCCCAAGAAAGTGGTGAAGACACCATCCCTAGGGGCTTTTAAAGAGTAGATAGAGCACTTGAGGCCATGGTCTAGGGTTCAGGGAGACATTAGGATGACAGCTGGACTAGAAAATCCCGGAGGTCCTTCCCAGCTATAAGGATTTCATAATTAATTTTCATTGTTCATTTTCATAGTGGCAAATTAGGAGGGACTTCAGTTCAAGAGCTTCTCTACTCTTTGAAATGCATGAAGTGCGTGCTACAGTCAAACATCATTAAGGTAGTAAAACAATCTGGCAAAACAAAGGATTTATAAATTACATTTTGCTCAAGTTTTCAAAACAGAGAATAGTGGGCTCATGGGTTTTGGCCACCAGAACACCACTGTATGTCTGTGCAGGTGTGGAATTTGGTGTGGTATTTCAGAAGACCTCCAAAGCAATTGAAATTTACATCTCCTAAGGATTTTGCAGATAATTCGAAACTGTATTTCAGTATTTTATACAATGGTAATGGTTCCAAAAGTCATTTTGCACTGTTAATTGCACTCTTTCGGTGCAGTAAATTTGGAAGTACACATATTTAACCAGACGTAATGCAGCCAGAAAACTACTTAATCTGCAGATAATTGTGCATGGAAAGAAAAGCTGTGAGTACATTTATCCAGTTAGGTAAGAATATTGTCATAATGGCTCTAATAGAGGGTGGGGAAATGGGGTATCACGGAAGAGAAATCGCACAAAGCATCACTAATCCCATAAGTGCAGAAAAAAGATGAAAAGCATGATACTAACCTAGAACTCCTAATGCTTCATTTTTTATGTTAAATGATAGTTTGGCTGCGAATGCAAGCGTCTCTTCTTGGAACACAGAAACAGGGTGAATGTATACTGGGGTATATTTTTAGTTGCAAGTGAACTTTCAGCACAGTATAACCCATTTTCCACCCAACTCCATCCAACTCCAGCACCCCAGCAGCAGCTGGAGCGCAGACTCTTGCAAAGGTAAGTCCTGGCAGGTAACAAGGTGCTACCTTTCACTAAGGGCTGGAACAACCTCTGCCAGGTGACAGTGGATTTCTGAACAATCCCGCAGTCAGCCAATTTGCAAGACAAGCAAAAAGGGTTCACCTTTCAAGAGGTGAAATAAAAAGCAAACCAAATAGAAAAGATCTCTGCCTCCAAAGGACTATCTTTGGTTTTAAAGTGACTTTGTTCTCCTTTGCACAGAGCGCAATGCAAATACTTCCAGTATGCTGGCTTGAAGGGCTGGTGCTTTGGCAACACGAGAAAGCCTGGCAGTTCAGGATGGCCCCTGGCTCAGCATACCACTCTGTTGGCACCTTTAGTCTCCTGGCTCACTCAGCAGTAGGAGCTGGGCAGCCCAGGCAGAGAACTGTTTTGTGGAACTGAAAAAAGCCTGAAGGAGGGACCAAATGAGAGTTGTGACCTCACAGTGACCTCAGTTGTTGGATCTTATGAGGGATTCCAAGACCCAGACTAAATCAAGCCATGAGGAATTGTCCAGACAGCTGCAGGGAACCTGGAGACCTTGTGTGCCGCAAAAGGCAAAATAAAAATGCATTTCATAGACTCAAGGAATACCAGGTTGGGAGAGAGAGACATCGACGATCATCTGGTCCATCCTGTCTTGGCAAAAACACAGTCTAGACAAGATTGCTCAGCCCTCTGTCCAGCCAAATCTTAAAAGAGTCTAATGTGGAAGACTCCACTGACTCCCTGGAGAGATCACTCTGATTATTCCCATTGTGAAAAATGTTCATCTTGTCTCAGAATCTCCCCAGGACTAACTTGTACCTATTACCCCCATCTTTTCCCTGTGATACTCTCTAAAAAAGGGAGTCTGTCTTTGCAGGCATTCTTTAAACACTGGACCATGGTGATACTGGAGCATTGGCTGTAATGAGCTTTTTAATAAAAAAACACCCCAGTTTCTTGTTAGAAGGATTGGCCTCTGAGTAGCAAACCTTGATGAATAGACATATGCATAAAGTACGTATTCATCCCACAGAGGAAAACAGACATAAAGGGCAGCACATATGTGAGACGGCTTTGTAAAAGCGTAGGAAAAGGAGAGGGATAAAAAAAAATTCCCTGATTTTCACAAAAGAATCACTCTCTTCAGGAACTCCCCAGTGCCAAGCCACATGCCAGACTGCATTGCTTTTCTCCTGATGTACACAATAAAGATTGTAATGATGTAACGTCTCCTTACCTTCACGGGACAGCTTTCTTCCCAGGTGTATCGCTCAACTAGGAGATGCTGGAACATTGTGACAACTCACAGAATCATAAGGGATCAGAAGGGACCTCGAAAGATCATCCAGTCCCATCCCCCTGCCACAGAAGGCTCACCCAGACCAAGTTGCACAGGAACACAGCCAGGCGGGTCTGGAACATCTCCAGAGAAGGAGACTCCACAACCCCCCTGGGCAGCCTGTTCCAGTGNTGGACACCCTCCAGCAGAAAGAAGGGGGAGAATGCTGGGGGTGGAACCCAGGGCCTCTTACATGCAAAGCAAGTGCTCTCCTGCTGAGCTACATCCCCCCCATGCCCAAACACTGGAGAATGCGGGTATTGATCCCACTACCTCTTGCATGAGTACTCTCCCATTTGAGCTAATACCCCTGCCTCTAAAACATCTCTGTAGCAAAAAAAATATTAATTTGCCAACCTTTTGTTCTCTGTATTCACTGTCTGCCTCAAGTTAATTAGCTGGGTAGAGTATAGGGTAGCGATGTAACACACCGTGCACCCACAAAGCTTGGCCACGATTAGATGAAATTGTGAATAATAAATTGAAAAAAATCCAGTTATCTGGTTCATGCTTTGCCGAGGGGATTTGAAATACAGCAGGAGGTAGCTTTGGTGTTCAAAACGTTCTCACTGCCAGTGTTGTAAAAATCTGCACCACATCAGCTATCTTGCAACCCTCTGTACATTTTCGCTTACTGCACTATCAACAGGCTTATTCTTAGAAACAGCTACTTCCAGTTTAGAACCTCAAGTGCTCAAGATCTGCACTTTGCTTAGCCTACCTAAGCAGAGTCTGTATCTTGTGCTCCGTTTCTGTTCTGTGACTTGCTCTAAGTGACCTGCTGCAGCAGGGAGATTGGATTAGATGAACTTTTGAGGTCCCTTCCAATCCCTGATTCTATTCTGTGCTTAGATTTCTGCAGTGGAGAGGAAGGCAATGAGAAGATCCCAATATCAGCAGCAGACAAAATAGATGGGCAGGGTCTGCTATCCAGGACACAGGGAACAGTCTGGGAAGTGATGCCTTGTGAGCTCACAATTGGGAAGAGACAGAAACAAGGAGAGTGGAGGCAGGGTGTGACAAGCTGTTTGGTGGCATAAAAGAGACAGACCAGGAAAGAAATCAAAAACAGACATGAGCAGGACAGTAGCAAACAAATGAATGTTGAATAAATGGAAATGAGAACAGAATGGAAACCCAGGAGAGAGTGCTTTGTATTGGTAGGACTGAGAACAAACCCATGGGCACACTTTTAGTTCATTTTGCATGGGTCTACCACAGCACAGAGATCCTCTAATGAGTGTTGGTCAAGCTGTGACCTGAGAAATGAACCTAGGAAAACAATAGGACTGAATTGTCTGTGCACAGATCAGGCAGCTCAGCCAGGAGGCTGGAGGCTCTGTGAGATGCACACAGCTTCCTGGTCATAACTGCTTCAAAACCCTGGAGTCTGAGCTAACAGGACAGAAACTCGAGTCTGCCTGCCAGCACTCCCTACACCTTCCTTCTCTGGCCAGACACATGTTAGAGAATTCCTCTTAAAATCACATGCCTTTTGGAAGCTTCTATGTTGCTCAAATGCTGGAGGTGGATTATAAGCAGGGAAGGATTGGCTAGAGTGTTTTGAGACACGGGAAGTTGCTAAGCGAGGAGACTAATTTGAGCTCCTAAATGTCTCATTACTGGCTCATGCATATTCCTAGCCCAAGGTTGAGGAAGAAATCACTGCATATCCAGCCCTGACAAGAACTTAAACCCTAGATTCTACATTATTTCTTTTCCTCGCAGTGAGGAGGCAGATCATACAAGATTTTCAGGTTGGGACTCCCTTACTTCAGCTGTGACTTGAGCTATGCGTGCACGTGTTGGGAAAGATGCTCCTGCATGTGCTCACATACTCAGTTATGGATACTTAGGAATAAGTAGGTTCTTCCCATGTCTTTTATGCTTTCGGGACAAATGAGCACAGCTAAAAGCTGTCAGAGCCTTGAGTGCAATCATTTAATACTTAGACAGCATCTCTGAAAGAATATGATAAATAGGGAAAGAGAAAAGACATAACTTGCTCCAAAGAAATAACATTCTTCATTTCCCTCCAGCCTCCCCCACAGCCATCTACTTCACGGAGCAAGTGAGTAAAAAAATCATGATTCATGATTCATAGCTGGCTGAGAGAGGCTTCTAGGTCCACTGCAGGTGTGCCATGGTTCAAACCATAGCTCTTGCTCAGTGCTGACAGCCAAAACCTCATCTTTGTAATCTATATCCTGGCTCTGGAGTTCTCTGCCTTAATTATTCTGCATGTGTCTCTCCTAACAGCCTGGAACAGGCTTTCTAAGGGTTGAGACCACTGGAACAGGGAAGATTTATGGGGCTAGTCAATGCTGGTTGTGTTCCGCAGAACCTTGAATAAAAACCAAAGGACTCTGGCGGCTCTTAGGAGGGAAGTTTTCCCCCTGCTTTGAGGATTACTTGCTTCTTGGAGCACTGACGTTGAGGAATTAAGTAACTTTTGGCAAATACAGAACGTATCACACCCAATCACACACACTGATGCCTTCTTAACTTAAGCATCTGAGGAGGAAAATGAGATTACAAATTTAGGAGTCTAATAAGATCAAATTAAACTCACACCATTTCCCCGCACAGGCACAACCTAGGTCATTAAGAAGGATTTTTACTCTTTTTTTGGTTTCAATTTCTAATCTCATTAGACCTTTTGTCACAAGAATGATTTATCAGAATTTCAATTCTTAATGCTATACATTTTGTGAAATAGTACGTTATGGTCTAACACAGTACTTTCCCTTGGCTTCCCAGTATTCTTTATTTTCATTAGGTGGTATCCACTCCTTCATGCCGTACCACCACAGCTATAAATAGAAAGCCCAGCCAACCAAATCACACGATATTGAAAAGGTCGCGGTAGTATACTACATTAATTTGGAGAGTACTATTCACGAAATATTAAAACTCTGATGCCTTATTTATGTGACAATGAAAGTAATGAAAAGAGAAGGCACTGCAAAATGATCACATTCTTACCAGAAATCACTGGGCGATGGAGGGATTGCAAACCCCTCGACATTATCTGCACAGCCCAACACAAATCCATGCTATTCTTTACATCATGTACCTCTTACCCTAAATCTCTGTCTTTGACCAGAAAGACAAAGGCCTGTTCACTGCAGCTTTTGATGATTCCTAAATACAAATACTTAAGGAGCACCTGTCAGCGTATTTGGAATCATGACTCTCTTTTGGCCAGCTTTTAAAGACATTTAGACAGAGGAAAAAGAATGAAAAGACAAGCAAAGGGTTATTATTACTGAGTCCTTCCCCCCACCAACAGAGTAAGAGAAATATGGCCTTGCTCTTAAGAGAGACTTTAAAGTCTATGGAGAAGACGAGTTAGAGCTCGGTGGCTGTACCATACCTGGTCATGCAGAAGTACTTTTAGAATGGTTGTAAGCAAAGGCTGTCCTGCAACACATCCACCATCCTGAGCATGTCTGCATGCACATGGCACAATGTATGTGCCCTGACAATTACATGGGCCCCCAGCTCTTTCCTTACAACCCAGGTTCCTAAGCGATCAGCTGTATACTGCAAATCAGCTGTTCCTCATCAGTGAACCAGGAGCAGGCTCTCTGCAGCTGTCTAACCCTAACCTCACATCCTGATACCTAATGCTACTCTACACTGCAAACGGCTCTGGCTAATGTGAAAGTCAGACTCTGTCTCAGGTCATTTCCAGACATCCAAGTTTACCCAGAGAACATGAAGTACAGCTGTGCTCTTCAAGACTGTTCCAGAAAAAGCAGTCGTCCACAGCAGATACCACTTGGGATTCTACAGGGTCACAGAGTAAAAATGGATATTTTTTAAATGTTTAAAACCAATGTAAAAGTTGCAAAGAGAGGGGTTCTCACAGAATAACAGACTCGTTTGGGCTGAAAGTGACCTCAGGAGATCACCGAGTCCAACCTTACTAAAGCAGGACTGCTTAAAGCGCATTGCAAGGGGCTGCATCCAGGTGGGATTTGAATCTCTCCAGAGAAGGAGACTCCACAGCCTCTCTGGGCAGCTTGTTCCAGGGCTTTGGAACTCACACCATAAAGAAGTTTTTTCTTATTTCTAAATGAAATTTCATGTGCCCCTTGCTCCATGTCCTGTGACTGGGCACAACTGAAAACATCCTCCTCTACAGCCACCCTGCAGATATTTATAGGGAAGGATCAGGGCTCCCTTCATTCTTCTCTAGGGTAAACAGTCCCAGCTTTCTCAACCTTTCCTCATAAGAGAGATGCTCCAGGCTCCCAGTCATCTGCGTTGCCCTCCACTGGACTCTCTGGTAGCTCCCTGTCTGTCTTGAACTGGGTAGCCCAGAACTGCACACAGTATTCGATTAGTGTTGTCTAGGCTTTTTGAGACAGCCACAGGAGGGCTGGTCTCAGTACACAGCCCATAGTGTATTGCCCAGTTACACTTGAGACCACCCTGAGCCCCTGAGCAAGGTCAGATGTCCACTGCCCAACAGGATAGGGAAGGTGTACTGGAAGCTCACAGTATAGGCAGCAGGCTAATCAGGGGCAATCTACCTAGCCAAGTTTGCTTAGGTTCTGTAGGTTTGGGGAATTAGTAATAATGATATTTCAGGGGACTTAGTTCATTAAATCATAGTTAAAGCAATGGATAACTAAGGAAACAAAGGCCATAGTCCTACAACTGACCAACTGTCTGCTGATGAGGCCAGCAAGTAATTTGCTGAGAGAGACTAAAAAAACCTAAACACAAAAGAGAGACCCAACAAAAGGCTTTATTGTTGCCATCAAAGTTTACCCAGGAGAGACCAAGTGAGGGAGAAGTGAAGTAGCACATCTCCCAGCTGATCTGTGCCTCCTGTAGACTCCCACCCCGAGCTGGTGCCTTGGCACTGTGCTGGCAGGGCTCTGGGCCCTCTGGCAGAGCAGGTGGCTGTGGGCGACGTGCTCCTCTGTCCTCCCACTCCCAACAGATTTGCTGCTGCTGGGGGCGTAGAAAGTGAGCTCCACCTGAACAAACTGAACCCCTTCGCTTTTGGGATGAGGGATGGGGAGAACGCCTTATGGAATTTGGATTTGAATTTTATAACATATGGAAACTGGTCTGCAAGAAAAGTGAGAAATATTTAGAAACAGTTGGAAAGGCTGTCATTAAAATTTATCCTGGCTCTGTCTAAACATGGAAAAGGACAACAGAAACCAATGTTAACTTAAGTAAAATGTAAAGAGAACTGACTATGCAACAACCAGAAGGCTTATTTCTTTTTAAGTATAAACAATCTGGTGAGGAGGAAGAAAGGCAGAACTATAAAAATAAGCCAAGGCAAGTAAAAAATAATGAGAGTAAAAAATAATAATACTCTGCAGCAGTTTGCAGGGATTTTTTTTCTCATACAGCAGTCTCCAAATATAACTTTCTTAAGGGAGAAACCAGACAAAATATTTCTGTTCCGAAATATCACAGTGGAGAATGGTATAAAAGGAAAGTGTTCTGGGGGAAAGGGATAACCTTTAACAGTGGACAAGCTTGTAGACACCTTCCTTGAGAGACTAATCTTTCTAGACTCTAACTCACACAGTCAATGGAAAGAGACACAAGCCTCTACAGGGCAGTTCAATACACCTAAATGCAGGTGGCGTGGACACCTTATTTACCGTAAGGATAAAGACTGGAGAAAGAAATCACATACCATGGGTTATTTCCACAGGCTTTGACTGTTTGGAAGCCTGGGCTGAACATCAGATGGAACAAACATCTCTGCTATGGGGAAATGAGGACACAGGACTCTTCTTTAACTCTTCTCCATTTTTTTCTGTTCATTAAGTGCAGCACTGTGCATTAAACCCCTGCCTTCCTGCTTGGTTTTTTTTGGAGCTATTTTCCTTACCCTCAGCTCAGAAATGTTTCTTTTCTCTCCAGTGCCATGGGCAGTCACAGGCAAAGGGAGCTCCTAGGCTGCAAGAAGCGCAGAGCACCCCGTATTTAGCCCACAGATTTCCTTCCCCACTGCTGCTTTCTGCTGGTGGAGTGTTCCCAGGCATAGAGAGCGACGCTTTATCCAGAACAATATCTCATTTACACTCGCACTGAAGTATCCTTTGTGCAGCGAGTCTCTAATGCCAAGGTAGAGATTTTGTTCCCAGGGAACTTGTAAAAAGGCCATATTACAAAGACAGTGGAAAAATTAGTGTGGAGGCAGCCTAATAAAATATTTGAAATACCAAGATTAACGATGACTATAATCAAGGGTAAGGACAGAAATGGAGTATGTAATTGCTTCTAATTCGATCACCATAGCGTTCACCCGCTTTTCATAGATGTCAAACAGGCAATATTATCTAGATTTTACAAAAGAGTTTATCCAGGAATGACTGTCTGAGTGGATTGACAGAGAGAGCAATATTGAATTTACAGCACGCTTACTCTAGAAACACAAAGGCAGGGAACGCTGTTATTATTGCCTCAAGTTGCTGAAACTAACAGTGTAAATTCAATGCTACTTTTCCACTACTCCAGTTTGGAGAGGCAGAGCAACCTAGATCACCCTTTGCTCATTTTATAAAGAAGGTCTGCTTTAATAGAAAGGTGGGTCAGTGGGCAGAGGCCAGAAGGATGAGGTTGAACAGGACCAAGTGGAGGATCCTATATTTTGGCCACAATAACCCCCAGCAGCTACAGACTGGGGGATGAGTGGCTGGAGAACAGCCTGGCAGAGAGGGACCTGGGAATACTGCTTGACAACTGGTTGAACAAGAGACAGCAGAGTGCTCAGGTGGCACAAAAGGCCAGTGGCATCCTGGCTTTGATCAGCACTAGTGTGGCCAGCAGGACTAGGGACATCATTCTCCCCCTCTACTGGGCACTGGTGAGGTCTCATCTCAAATTCTGGGGGCAGTTCTGAGTCATTTGCTTCAAGAAAGAGATTGAGGGGCTGGAGCAGATCCAGAGGGGCAATGGGGCTAGGGAAGGGACTGGAGGAAAAGCCTGATGAGGAGAGTCTGAGGGAGCTGGGGTTGTTTAGCCTAGAGACGAGCAGACTCAGGGTAGGGACCTTATCACTCTCTACAACTACCTGAAGGGAAGTTGCAGT